>WNWU01000042.1:3725348-3747253 GCA_012654045.1 Ptyas mucosa | reverse complement strand
TTCATTCATTCATTCATTCATTCATTCATTCATTCATTCATTCATTCCCACCTTTACTATTTTTACAAATAACTCATTTCAGACAAATGATTGTCCAGGCTCTTTTTGAAAGCCTCCAGTGATGGAGCTCCCACAACTTCTGAAGGCAAGCTTGGTGGATGGTTCTCATTGTTAAGAAGTTTCTCCTTAGTTCTAGGTTGCTTCTCTTGTTGGTTAGTTTCCAACCATTGTTTCTTGTCTTGCCTTTTGGTGTGCTGGAAAATAGTTTGACCCCCCTCAACTTTGTAGGAGCCCCTCAAATATTGGAACAGTGCTATCATATCACCCGTAGTCCTTTTCATTAGACTAGACATACCCAATCCTGTAACCGTTCTTGGTATGTTTTAGGCTCCAGCCCCCTAGTTATTTTGTTGTTCTTCTCTGCACTTTTTCCAGAGTCTCAACATCCTTTTTGTAGTGTTGTGACCAGAACTGAATGCAGTATTCCAAGCGTGGTCTTACTAAGTAAAGCTGTACTAGCATGTCACGTTATCTGATTCTATCCCTCTATTAATGCAGTTTAGGATTGCATTGGGGTTTTGGGCTGCTGTCACACATTGTTGTTCTTATTTATATGATTGTCCACTAGGACTCCAAGATTCTTCTCACAATTAAGCCAAGTTTCACCTAGCCTATACCTATACAGTTGGTTTTTCTTGCCTAAGTATAAAACCTAACTTTTATCTATGTTGAATTTCATTTTGTTAGATTGGACCCAGTGTTCAAGTCTTGTCAGATCCGTGTATCTGCCATTCTTTGTGGAAGAAGGGGGGGGGGATTTGGAGTTGTCACATTTAGTTCTTTTCTTATGTGTCCTAAGTATCCTATTTCCTGTCTGGTCCTCTTTGTATAAACTTTACCCTGATTTATAACCGTTTCCTGGCACAAAGAATGCCTGGAGAATTCTCACACCTCAGGAAAGAGAAGGTGGGGGGAACGAGTGGATTGAAAGATGACCCTGAACAGCTATTTCTCAGAGAGGCTGGTGCAATTCGCATTCACACCAGCGGATTGGTCGGAATCCACATTGGAAGGTGGGGAGGAGGTTCCTAATTTCCTTTATCCTGAACTGCATGCCCTGAGGGACCCCAGAGCCTGCTTTGAGTTTTGACTTGCTTTCATCCCTTTCAATAAAAGACTCCTTTTGAAATTCAAAGTTCTCAAGAGTTTGTACTTTTTTGGAAGGGGGAGAGGAAGCGCTGGTCCTCACAAGTCTGTCAAGATTTTTTTGGATATTGAGCTTGTCTTTGGCTATTCCTGCCAATTTAGTGTTGTCTGCAAATTTCATAAGTTCCCCTTCATTTAGATCATTTATTACAATATTGAAGAGTACTGGGCCTAAAATGGAACCTTGGGGTATCCCATTGCTTACTTCCCTCCATGTGTAGTTCCATTGAGGACTACACGTTGAGTATGATTTGTCAGCCAGTTACAAACTCACCTGGTGGAGGTGCTTTCTATCCCACATTTTACTAGATTGCCAAGAAGTAGGTTGTGGTCTACTTTATCAAATGATTTACTAAAATCTAAGTATTCTATGTCCACACCATTTCACTGATCTACTAATTTGGTCACTTTGTCAAAGAATGAAATAAGATTTATTTGGCATGATCTGGTTTTGACGAACCCATGTTGACTACTGGCTATAACCT
This sequence comes from Ptyas mucosa, assembly GCA_012654045.1. Lineage (NCBI taxonomy): Eukaryota > Metazoa > Chordata > Lepidosauria > Squamata > Colubridae > Ptyas > Ptyas mucosa. Next base: position 3,745,562 of record WNWU01000042.1, on the reverse strand, counting down.
TGATTGCTTCTAGAGGTTTGCAAATTTGTTGCTTGATTATCTTTCCAGGTATTGATGTCAGACTGATTGATCTGTAATTTCCTGGATCTGTTTTTTCTCCCCCACTTTTTTTTTTTTTAAATTGGGGACCACATCAGCACTTTTCCAGTCTTCAGGTAGTTCCCCGGTGATCCAAGAACTGTGAGACATGTTTCAGTGATTCTGAAATCACATCTGCCATTTCCTTCCGAACTCTGGGATGCAGTCCATCAGGACCCAATGATCTGAAGCCATCTACAAGTGATAGGTGTTCTCTTACCTTATTTTCTGCATATTTTAATTTGCAAACATATGCAGCGCACTTTCCTTCTTTTATTTTCCTACAATAACAACCCTTTGAGGTGAGGTGAGAAAGTGAGTGGCCCAAGGTGACCCAGCTGGCTTTCATGGCTAAGGTGGGACTAGAAAGCAGTCACCCGCTTTCTAGCTTAGTGGTTTAACCACTAGATCAAACAGGATCTTGTGATGACTAACATGACACTTCAAAACATAGAAGTGTGATTGCTCCCATACTTAGTTTAGAGCAGTGATGGAGAACATTTGGCCACCGAGTGTCCAAACCATAACACACGTGCATGTGCACCAGGGGTGGGTTCTAAAATTTTTTACTACCAGTTCTGTGGGCGTGGCTTATTTTTTGGGCATGGTTTGGGGGATAATGCAAATGGGTGGGCATGGCCAACTTTTTTTTTTTTACTTTTAAAAGCATTTTTTCAGCCGAAGGGTTTATAAAAAAAAATGCTTTTAAAAGAAAAAAAAGCCTCTGATGAGATGGGCAGGGTAAGCAAGCGGTGACTGGGCCGGGGACCGGTTCGGGGGCGTGGCCAGCCAATGTTATTACCAGTTCTCCGAACTACTAAATTTTTTTACTACCGGTTCTTGTGAACTGGTGCGAACCGGGAGCAACCCACCACTGATGTACACGCACCTGAGTGTCAGAAACCCAAAGACCAGCTGGCCAGCACATGCATGCCTGTTTTTTGGCCATTTTTCAGGCCATTTTCAGGCCATTTTTCGGGGACAAAAATGGCCTGAAAACAGCCCAAAAAAGGACTGTTTTTTGGCCACTTTTGGGGGCCATTTTCAGGCCATTTTCCGGTGCTCAGGAACCCACAAATACCACTTGGCCGGCACTGGAAACCAGAAGAGCAGCTGGTGACAGTGTGCATGCCCACAGAGATGCGTGCCATAGGTTCGCCATCATGGGTTTAGAGGAAAGAAAAAGTGAAATTGAGAGAACAAAGGTTCATTGCAGACCATCTTCTATGTTTGTGATGGATACAGCCAGGGACAGCTGAAGAGAGAAAAGGGTTCAACAAAGTCTGATGGCAGCATTGACTGTGTGATCAAAGCTCCACCTTTCTTTTTGCACACATCTTAGTAAACAACCCAACATCTAATTCATTATTTCACCTTTTCAGTTACTAAATGACAATAGCTCAATAACTGTTGGTCAACATTTCCATTCAACTAATCATCCAAATGTCAAAGTGTTTTAGAAATTACTTAACAACATCTTAGAAATCTGGAGAACTAAAGCATAGAAACGTATTATGTGAATGCTGGCAAAGATGCTTTGTATAGAAGAAAACACAACTCTGATTGTTATTCTTCTTAGAAAAGAAATGATAGCCAGGTAGTTCAGAAGCTAAGAAGTAGACAGGTAACAGAGGATGCTAACTGTTGGAAAAATACCCCACCCTAGATCACTAGGAATTTAAGAAATCCATCTCAATAGTGTCTGATACATTAATCCTGTAAGGAGGTATTTAGAAGTTATGGAAAGGAAAAAATAAAGCTAGTTGTTATGATTCTGCACATGTTCTAAGGCACCATCATATACCATGTGTTCTGGCATGAAATGACCTTCCAGGACTGAAATCAATTCTTCACAAATTCAAGCAATTGCTGAAATGATAGTACTCAAGATCATTGACAAGTTCACAAAAGTTAAGATGCTGTATGAAAATATTTATAATAAAAGTACACACATATTCATGTTTCATAAAAGTATTTCACATTGTCATCCAAAATTGCCAAGTTTTCTGAGATGACAACTAATACTTTGACAAACTTTTGTTTAGAAAGTTCTCAAAAATCAGAAGGCTGATCACCACTTTTCAGATTAACAAATCATTTGTGGCACAATGAATGTCAAAGACTTTCTTATGCCTATTAATAACATTAGTTAGCCAGAAAATATGTGACCAGTCCCGATCTTTGGATGCCATTGGTTAATATAAATTGACATGTTTAAAAGTCACCCTGATTGCTGAAACATATTGCTACATGTAATTATGAAGACTCACTACCAAATGTAGAATGTTAATGACAAATGATTCAATTCTATTCATACCTTTAACACCTGACTATAATAAGAAATCCTGTGACAGACTGTAAGTAAACCCATTTATAGATAATGGAGCAGTGAACCCAAGTTCCTACATCTGATAATTTTTTGTGGTGAAGATCCACTCCTTATGAAGATGACATGCTGATGGAACATTATTTTCGCTCTCTACTGGAAGAGCAGAACTAGTGGTGGTCCTAAAATTCAGAAATAGGTAGTTTTGAAGCCATAGAAGTTTTAAAGAAGTCTGCAAAACTCAGAGAATATTTTAGCATTGTCCTTCCTAAGAACCAGGCACACCAGGTGAGGCAATAGGTAACCAGACTATAAGACTACAATCTTATCAATTCAAGCTAATAAGCTTCAATCTTTGTAAATATATTTTCAAAACTTTTTTAGTGTAAAATGAAAGCGATCTCCAAAAGAAACATCTTGTAATCATGGAAAATATCAGTTGCCAAATTCACAAAATTTAATTTGCAAGCTTAAACTAGTGGAAGGAGGATCTAGGAACTGCTAGTAAAAATCTGCAGAAAAGTATCAACAGCTATGCCAGGCTTCAGTACCTTCCCTTATTATCAAATATTTCAGGAAAGCAGGATTCTCCAAAATGTTGCAGAAATGGAATGACCATCAGAGCACACTAGGTTTGGGAGCTGTATAAATCTGAGAAACCTCGAAATTAACATTTTCCAGGAGCATTTGCGATTGCAAGCCATCGGGACCTCAACTTCCTTTCAACTTCAGTGGAAGCTAACACCAGCCCCACAAATCTAAACAGAAAGTACAACGGCGGTTGGAAAGGAAACAAACCTACAAACCCAGTTTAGTATCTGGAAATCTAAGCCATTCTCCTTAGACATCAGCCAGAAAGGAGGTCACATCCTGATCTCCTAACCCGCAAAGCAGCCTCTGGTGCGACAATTCGGAGTCCCTTGCTCGCCTTCGCCAATCTAACCAAACCCCAGGCAGCCTTTTGCAAGGCAGCCATTCCCCAGCCTCAAAAATGTAACTTCCACCTCCAAGAGAAAAAACTTGGAAAGGGACAGAAAAATAACTGAGCTATTGAATTCCGCAAAGGACTAGTTCCGCCCTGGGAGTAACGGCTTCCTTGCCCCGCGCGCAAGAGCAACTTCAGCTAAAAACAAGAACCATCCACGACACCCGTTTCTGCTCTGGGATCAGCAGGGAGAATCGTGTTGGGCGAGCCTCGAGGGAAAGATACCCCGGCACATCAGATCCTCCAAAGCAGAACGGGCGGGGGGGGGGGGGATCTGGCCACCCTTTACGGGGCCATTTCTGCTCCTCCGCCGCAACCTCCGGCAGCACGTTGGCCAAGTCGCCTTCCAAATCACGCAACTGGAGAGCGCGTGTGTGTTGGCGGGGGGTCTCAGACAAGCAACTGAACACCCCACAACCCCGCCACTGAAATCTTGCGACGACGCATAAGTGCCCAAGAAAGAGAGCGAAGCTAGGCGGGAAGTGCGCCCCCCGCCCACCTCCCGGTCTTCCAGGCGGCGTGGAGTTGCAGTGCACCGGGCCAAAGACAGGAGATGAGCCAGTCCAAGGCTCAGCGGCTGGCCTGGCTGCGCGCACTCACCTCGGAGCGAGCCTGCAGCCGCTTGTTCATCTCGTAGATTCGGTACTCAGGCTGCACCATGTAGGGCGTATGGCGCCGGTAGAAGGGGCCGAAGGGCGAGGAGTAGAAGGGGTCGTGTGACGCGCTGGACATCGTGCTTGCTGGCCGGGGCTAGAGACGAGGCGCGCAGCAGGGGAGCGTCGAGCGAGCACATGGGCTGGGGGCTCTGCGCCCTGCGAAGTAAGCAACGCAAGGCGGGGGCAGGCGGGGAGACGGGCAGGCAGGGAGGAAGGGAGGCGGGGTACGCGACTGGCTGAGAAGCGCCGCTGCCGCTAGAGAGAGAGAGGCAGGCGGGGGGTCAGCCGCTAGGATGCGAGCTCTCCATCTGGGTTAGAAAGCGGCGACGGCAGCAGGGGATCACTTCCCGGCCACACGGGAGCCCCTGCGAGGACCGAGTCTAAAGATGCAGGGAGAGAGGCAGAGCGAGAGATGGAGAAAAGGAGAGACCGCGCAGGCGGGCGGGCGCGCGCGCGCACGGGCCCGGGGGAGAGTAGCCCCCCCCTCCCCGTGCCAAGCGAGGACTCCGCTCGGCGTTACTCCCTCTCCTCGGAAGAGGGTCGGGCACACCTGAGCTTGGTGGGGGGACGCTATTCCGCGCTGCCCGAATAATGCCTTGCTTCTCCGCCCCCGCCTTGGCGCGGGCTTCAGATTGCTTGAGGGATGGCCCAGCTTTCTCTGCGCTCCGCTGTCCGGCTTTGCTTCCCACACCCGAAGCAGCAGATTTCATAGGAAGGGAAGTAAGAGAGCAGGAGGCATGTGCGTAAAAAAGAAGCTGCGCCGAAAGTTTGGCAATTAAAGACATCGGCGGGGCGGTATCTGCCAGGTATCCCAAAGAGGGCTTCGCGCAGCCTCTGGAGTTCATTCCCTGCAGTCTAAAGCATTTGGAAATTCAAACGTCCCGGGACGCAATTGCTGAAAAGGGCTTTGAAAACTAAATGTGCTCAAGCCACACAACAGCTCTGTGAGGTGTACTGGACGATAACCGAGCCTCAAAGTGTTGTGCTTAAATGCCTCACCCGTTCTTTCCCCATTTTTTAAAGCTAAGCAAAACTCCCCGCCTGCGGGCGCCATTTCTAATCTTTTGAAATCTATTCGGACCTGACAATTCTTCCTAGAGTTTTTCAGGATCTCTACGGCACGCACATGCACACTTATGCCCACATTTCCAAGTTCTCAGAACCAGCAGAGCTGTTTTCGGAAGCAATAAATACATTTCCAGCTGTTGCTCCCAAACGAGGAAAATAGCAAAACAATCCATGGAAATACATAATCACACCTTTGAAACAAAACAGTGCAACTTAATCCTTGGTGCATTCATTTGAAACTGTGGATGACAACTGCAAATCATTTTGAAAGGCCACAAGCAAAATTCCCCATCAAATAATTTGCACAGCTCCAGCATGGTTAATGCAATCAATCCATACATTCTAGATCAGAGAACTAATCTAGACCAGGAAAAGCTGTTAGACTGAGCTCTTCCTCTTTCATTCAATACACTTTAGCATCAATATAAACTACCATTTTCCAGTAATTCCAAGGATGGGAAACATTTTAAATACATCCAGTACATCTTACTGTTCAAGCTGTTCGTTCCTTGAACAGTAGTGGTGTCACACAGATGATCCTGGATAAAAAATACTAGATTGAGTCAGACTTAATGTATGAATGAAATACCACCAGGAAATCCCATTTCTGCAGTATAGATGGAGAATTTGGGGGGGATGGGGGAGAATCTGGATGAATTGCAAGCCATTAACTTGCAAGAATACTGGACTCTCAACTCACTGGAATCTAAAAACTATGTGAAGCTAGTTATTCTATCTGGAGACCTTTTAGCTGGTATCTCACATGAGGCTATCGGGAAAGAAAGAAAGAGGAAGGAAGGAAAAAAAGAAAGAGAAAGAAACATTTGTTTCCTTGCCTGGAAGACATCAAAGGATGTCACTGAACATGCTAAACAAAAGCCAACAACTTTTTAAAAAGTTAGAATAGAATAGGGATCGGGATCGGGTAGGGTAGGGTAGGGTAGGGTAGGGTAGGGTAGGGTAGAGTAGAATAGAATAGAATAGAATAGAATAGAATAGAATAGAATAGAATAGAATAGAATAGCAAAGTTGGAAGGGAGCTTGGAGGTCTTCTAGTCCAATCCCTTGTTTAGGCAGGAAACCCTGCAGCACTTCAGACAAATGGTTATCCAACAACTTCTTAAAAATTTCCAGTGTTGGGGCATTCACAACTTCTGCAGGCAAGTTGTTCCACTGATTAATTATTCCAACTGTCAGGAAATTTCTCTTTAGTTCTAAATTGCTTCTCTCCTTGATTAGTTTCCACCCATTGCTTCTTGTCCTACCCTCAGGTGCTTTGGAGAATAGCTTGGCTCCCTCTTCTTTCTGGCAGCCCCTTGAGATATTGGAACACTGCTATCATGTCTCCCCTAGTCCTTTTCATTAAACTAGACATACCCAGTTCCTTCAACCGTTCTTTATATGTTTTAGCCTCCAGTCCCCTAATCATCTTTGTTGCTCTTCTCTGCACTCAACATCTTTTTTATGTCATGGCGACCAAAACCGAATGCAGTATTCCAAGTGTGGCCTTACCAAGACATTATAAAGTTTTATTAACACTTCACTTGATCTTGATTCTACCCCTCTGTTTATGCAGCCTAGAACTGTGTTGGGTTTTTTGGCAGCTGCTGCACACTGCTGGCTCATATTTAAATGGCTGTCCACTAGACTCCAAGATCCCTCTCACAGTTACCACTATTGAGCAAGGTACCATATACTGTATACTGTACCTGTCCATTGTGTTTATTTTTAAAACAAAATAATCTTCAATCTTAATGAAAAACAATAAACAAAATCATAAGTACAAGCTAAAAACACCCTAATTTTTATGGAAAAGAGGTGTGCATTTTGGCACTGGAAAGAAATGTTTCTCAATCTGATATTTTACATAAATATTATTTGTTTAATTTCCTTCCCATAGGAAGGAAATTCCTAGATTTTGAAAAGTGAAATTCCTAGATTTTGCAAAGTAAGTTTCCTGAAGACTTGTCTAATCCCCTCTTCCTTCCTTCCTTCCTTCCTTCCTTCCTTCCTTCTCTTTCTTTTCCTTCCTTACTTCTCACCATTTCTAGACTTTCTAACTGCCCCACTCTCAACAAAGTCTCATTGCGGTAAAACAGCACTGCAATTATAGTAAAACAACAACAAAACTACTAATACAATTCCTATAAAATCCATTTATTATAAGCCATTATAATGTCTCCCTTCAGGCAGAGTGGAAGAACAAATTTGTTTCATTTCCTTGCAAAAAACTAAGAGGGGCTACTGCCAGGCCTCTAGAGGGAACAGGTTTTACAGTTATCATAAGCGATACTAGTGAAGATAAGAACATGCACATTTTTCTGCTGGAAGTGTTTCACTGTTATTCTCTTACCCTCACCCACAACAGTCCACCTCACTCATCATTCTGGAGAATCAGCCCTGATGTGGTGGTGGGAAGACCAAAATTTAGGTACAAAATCAGTTGGAGGTCTAGCTTTTTGCTTAATTGGGAAGATAGTTGGAGCCAAAGCATTCGATTCTTCTATGCTTGGATGATGTGCTTGGATGAGCATGGAAGAAAAGAATGAGGCTTATGGACATGTTTTTCCAAAAAGGAAACCTTAAATGCAAGATAATGCAAGAAAAGGGTTTTGTGGCAATCATTCTGGTGTGTCTTCCTTTCTTTCTGATAATTTTTTAAAAGTCTCCTGGACATTTTAATAACATTAATGTTGCTCTGATTTTCTAAGGTTGTTATTTTATATTTTAGTTGCTTTCCCTATTGTATTATTTATTGTCTGTTGTATATTTTAAGTTATATTTTAAAGTGTTTTCAGCTTCCTGAATTGTTTGAATGTTGTTATTGTTAAGTAAATGTCTAACTCCACCCATGCAAATGTTATTACCTCCCCATATCCCATCATGCCCCCTTACCTTTGACTTCTCCCATGGGGTATAAAAGGGATCAACACGTGGTCATCCAGTTGTTCCAGATGAGTACCTGAGAGGAATAAACAGAAATCAGTGATTCTCTCCTCGATGAGGTCTAGAAACTTGACAAGATCTAAAATAAAGAATTAAAGAAAAGACTTACTTGATTGATGTGAGTTATTGGGTTAGATCCTAAGCTTGACAAAATGGTAGCAGAGGATGGTTACCCATAACTCTGGAAGATGTCTGATGCAATAGTTTATTCTGAAACTGAGAACAGAATAAACACCAGAGCCTACGCAAAACTCATGGCTGAACTACGGGCACTCGAAGGTGCCATGGCAGGAATCACCACGACGGAGTGTGAGCACGATGAAGACATCCACTCATTTCCCAAAGAAGGAGAGCCACAAGAAGAAGATGACTTTAGAATGGCCCTACAGGAAATGATGGAGGCACCCATCAGCAAAAGGGAGCTCATCGCAAAACTCCAAGGCCTCCTAGAAAACCATGGAGCAGCGATGAACAGCCATGAAGAAAACCGGGGAATCGCAAATCCGGTAAGAGAAAAACATCCCCTTACAGTGGTACCGGACGTGGGTGACTTCAGTTTCGTGCCACAATCCTGGTGGCCATCTTGGAATGGCCAACAACCAATGAGCAACCAGGATTCAAAATCCATGGCACGAAACTGCCCAGGCCTGGACTTGGGCGAAGGGCATCCCAAGGAAAACCACGGGGAACAAGGCCCACACGAGACGAGCCTGCCTACCAGGCCCGAAATAAAGAAGGCCATAGAGACCCTAGCGCCAGCATACAGCTCCGCTTTCAGGCCTCCCACATCAGCCGCAGGCCGCGGCAGGGCCTACAGCAACCAAAGGGAAAACGGAAACAGCACACCGACCCGGCTATCCATCAGGAGAGGGACCCCCCTGCACGCCATACAAGGGACATCGACCGCCTACGGGTGCACCCCAGGGCAGGACTCGAACCCATCACCCTATCTAACACGAAGGCCAAGCCCAAAGGAAAGCAACCGGGGCTTCAACTTATCTGCTCCGCCGGGCTTCTCCACTTGCAGCCTGCCGCTGCCGCCGCCGCCGCCGCCGCTGCCACCAGACCCCCGGGCATATTGATCTTCTCACCAACCTCTGCAAGAGATCCAGCCACCCAGCAGCATTCCCTGAGCCGTGACGAGGAGGCCAGGCAGGCCAGGGGTGAGTCCAGACCCCCACCGACTGGCCTAGGCCGAAGAGCTGCAGCAGAGAGCTCCTCACCCAGCGACTTCCATCAACAAATGAGCTCCACGCATGCTCAGTCTCCACCTACAGAGAAAAGGGAAAGAAACATAGAGACAAATCAGTATAGAGTTGCAACATGCATACCAGAGCCATATTGTGAGTTCCCTCACTCACAACACCATGGACAGCTCCCTGCAGTGAGTAACCACACTAATAACTATGGGACAGTGCCTCTTATTTCCACAAAATTACAGCTAGATGGGGGGAATCTCATAGAATGGAGCCAGCAGTTGCAGATTACTTTCATGAGAGAGAACTTACTTTTCTTAATCTCAAACCCACCACAGAAACCCTGGACTTTAGAAATTGACTGCAACCACCATAGGGCTTTTTGCATTCTGTTAACTAGTATATCTCCAACCATGTACCCTAGCATTGATAATCATATGACTGTGCATGAGGTAATTCAAAAAATTTACAACCTGTTTTACAGTAAGAGCAGGGCCACCACAACTAAGATTTCCAGAGAATTCTATTCTGCCAGACACAAAACAGGGGTGCCCATGAGTGAGCATCTATTGAAGCTAAATGCAACAAGGGCCGAATTGATGCATAGGGGTGAGGTAGTGACTGAGGAAAGTATGCTGAGCATAGTGATAAATTCACTGGACAGTAGCTGGGACAATTTCGTGATGCAGCTAGACAGCCTCAGCCTAGAGCATCTTACGTTAGATACCCTCAGCAACTGCCTGATTGCAGAGGACAACCTGAGAAGGGATCGCCACACTTCTAGGAGGGACCCCAGGCCCATAAAGAGGGTAGAGTTCCAAGACAAGACTAAGGCTAGCCCAGAGTGTTTCATGTGGATCCAAGGGTCACCTAAAGAGAGATTGCTACAAGAGGAATAGAGACAAGGGGTACAGGGAAAGGCGCTCACCTGAGCGTGGAATCTTCAGGGAATGGGGGCGCAGGTGGTCACCCAACCCAGGAAGGAACAATGAACGCAGGGATTCATCTAAAGATAGCAGCTCAGGTACCATGCATGGGTTTAGGCATAAGGGAACAGACACCAGACAAAGACCAGATAGAGACATGTGGCTCCTAGATTCAGGGGCCTCCAATCACACAACACATGACCCAGACCTATTTGTTTCTTACAGAAAAACATACTCCACACTCAGAATGGCAAACCAAAGCACAGCTAAGGTCTTAGGGGAAGGAGATGTATTCATTTCAGGGATTGGGAAAGTTGAGGGGGTACTATATGTACCAGAAATACCCCTCAATGTACTGGCCATCACAAAACTCACCATGAACACACATACTGAGGTGACATTTAAGAAAGACAAAGTACAACTATTAAACCAAGGGAAAAGGGTTGGCAAAATAATTACACATGATGGGTTACCACACTTCACACCCAGCAAGGAAAGAGAAGAGAACATCAACACAAGCAACACCGAAACAGTAGGGAAACCTGAAACAGTAGGGAAACCCCAGGAAGAGACAGAATACGCACACTCAGACAAAAAAGGGTATCCATCAGAAAACCCATTCACGATAATTGTGCCCATCTCCTACACCAAAAGCTAGGGCACATCAGTTTCCCTGTCGTGACAAAAATGCTAGAGTGTACCGAAGGATTAAAAGTAAAGGACTGTAAAAATTATTTGGATTGTGCGGTGTGTAAATATTCTAAAATCAAGGTAAAAGCAAAATCAAAAAGGTCAGAACGCACTACTGATCACATATTTCAGCTAGTACACATGGATCTAGTGGGACCATTGAGACCCTCCATTGGGCATAAGAAAAGGTATTTTCTAACCATAGTAGATGACTACAGTAGATATGATTTTGTATATTCACTTAGACACAAAAATGAAACATTTCAGAGGTTTAAGGAATTTTATAAAAGGACAGAAATGCAGCATGGAGCAAAAATCAAGCAGGTAATGACAGACGGGGCATGGAGTTCATGGCAAAAGATTTTAGGGGTTGGTTGAGAGAGAGGGACATATCACATTACACATCCAGCCCCTTCTCACCTTTTCAAAATGGAGTTGCGAAGAGAAAGAATGGGGTACTCCAAACGATGGTGAGGTGCGTACTAGAAGACGCTGAGATGAGCCAATCGTTCTGGTCAGAAGCACTGCACTATTCCAATTACACGCTCAACAGATTGTGGTCAAGCTCAATCAATAAAACACCATATGAACTAATGTACAATAGAAAGCCAAATATAGCCCACCTACACGTATTTGGTGCCCCAGCCGATGTACATATTCCTCAACAATTAAGAAAAGAGGGAGATAAATTATCCAAAAGATTAAAATTTGTTGGTTATGAACCAGGAACCAAAGGTTACAGATTTGTAGATTGTAATAACAAATTTGTTGTATCCAGGTCTGCAGAATTCCACGAGCACTCGAATTGGTCAAAGATCCACTCCAATGACATCTTCCTTGACAGGGGCACACACGACCAAAGCAACAAAGAGCCCACCATCGAAGAAGTGAAAGAATCAAAAGCAATCAAGCCAAAACATCGTGAGGTGAGGACCGAAGGGTGGAAAGAAGGGCACCCAACTCTGAACCTAGACAGCCTCACCAAGAAGAAAGCCGAATGCCTCCACGAGACAGACACGCCCCCTGACAGACCAACCAGATCCAGCAGAAACAAACTACCAAAAAAGTTTGAGGACTATGTCATGTCTGTACAGACAGAACACACCACACCCAATTCCTATGAGGAAATTCTCAAGCTTCCCAGGGAAGAGAGAGAGAGATGGGAGCAAGCCATGGAGAAGGAGATGGAGAGCCTACGAAACCTGCAAGTGTACTCACCAGCCAAGATACCCGAAGGCAAGAAACCCATTGGGACCAAATGGGTATTCAAAATCAAGACCCTTGAAGACAACAAAACACTCTACAAAGCAAGGCTGGTTGCACAAGGGTTTGTGCAAAGATACCCGGACGACTACACGGATACCTACTCCCCAACCATTAGAGCTGAGAGTATCAAGAGCGCGTTAGTAATGGCTACCGTCCTGGAACTGGAAGTTTTTCAATTCGACATACAGACAGCATACTTTCACGCAGAACTGGACAAGAAAATATACGTGAAGCCCCCACCAGGGTACAATGAGGGGGAAAACAACACATGGCTCTTGAATAAGAGCTTGTACGGACTCAAACAGTCAGGTAAAAGATGGTATGAATGTCTGGCCAAAGCTCTTGACACTATGGGTTTCAAAGCCACCTCAGCTGACAAATGCTTCTTCACAAAAAAGGAGAATGGAGCATTCGAAGGTGTCCTGGTCTACGTGGATGATATACTATACATAGGAAAGCAGAAGACCAAGCGCGATAAATTTGCTACGGAATTAGGAAGTCACTTTTCACTAAAATCATTAGGGAAAATAGATAGATATCTTGGAGTACAAATAACCAGAACAAGCAAGGGCTTCCGGCTCTCGCAGAAAGAGAATATCATGGAACTATTGTCAAAGTGCAACATGTCAGAGGCAAAGCCTTGTGAAACGCCCATGCAACAAGACTTCGTAAAAAGCATGTACAATGAGGTTGAGCCCTTCACTGACAACAAGTTATTCAGGTCTACCATAGGCTCACTACTCTACATCGCCAACTGGACCAGACCGGACATCGCCCTAGCTGTCAACCTGCTGTCCAGACGTGTAACTATTCAACTGCGGAGCTTCTTGCACTGCGAGATTCCCCCCTCTCGCATGTCTGGCCCTATCAGTAATCGTGGGCCGCCCTTGAGGACGGGTTTTGGAACCCTGAGAGGTGGTTTGCAAAAAACCGAAGGCTTTGGGGTTTTTTAGATAAATTTTTAACTTCTATTTCAAGGGGTTCTGGGAGGGATTGTGGGAATGGATCTGGGGGGATCCATAAATCCACTGAATGGGGTAATGGGTCTGATGATCATGGCGGGGAGGACGGGGACAGAAATTTGACAAGGATACAGGGGGACAAAACGATGGGCATTAGTATAATGAGTGGGAGGGGCAGATATGACGGTAGCAAGGAGCCATATTATGTTTTGGGAGTGCGCACTCGCTGTTTGCAAGCGATTGCACACTCTGACCCCCAAAGCATTCCTCGTTCCCCAGGTTGTTCAGAGTCTCAGGCCCTGAGTCTACGGCTGATGTTGTGTAATGCCAGGTCAGTGGTAAATAAAGCCCCCCTCATTCACGATCTTATTTTGGAGGGGCTGCTGACCTGGCAGGGATTACGGAGACCTGGTTAGGCCAGGAGGGAGGAGTTCCCCTTGTGGAAATGTGCCCGCCAGATTTCCGTGCATTCCATCAGCCAAGGACTCAGGGAAGGGGTGGGGGAGTGGCAGCAATTATTAGAGAAAGTCTTTGCCCGAGGGAGGCCACTGTTCCTCAGATAGCCGGATGTGAGTCCCTCCTTGTGAAGTGGGGTCAGGGGATACAGATGGGCCTACTGATCACGTACCTGGCTCCCTGCCACATGACGGCGGTCCTGCCTGAGCTGCTTGACGTTATAGCCGGGGTGGCGGTGGAAATCCCCAGACTTATTGTTATGGGGGATTTTAACCTGCCATCTGCTGGTGAGATGTCGGAGGTGGCTCGGGAGTTCATGGCTTCCATGAACTACCCAGGTAGTTCAAGGCCCCACCCACTTGGGGAATCACACTCTGGACTTGATTTTTGTCTCGGATCAGTGGCTGAATGATCTAAGAATAGGGGATCTAGACATCAAGCCCTTGTCATGGTCTGATCATTCTCTCCTTCACATGGACTTTCAGGTCACTTTCACCAACCGCAGGGAGACGGAACCAACCAAGTGGTTCCGTCCCAGGCGCCTGATGGACCCCGAGAGGTTCCTGACAGAGCTTGGGCCATTTCCTGAGACTCTGGCTCACGACTCGACTGAGGACCTGGTGGTGGCCTGGGACAGGGCAGCTACTAGGGCCTTGGACCACGTCGTGCCTTTGCGGCCTCTGATCCGATGCCGATCTCGACTAGCTCCTTGGTTTTCTGAGGAGCTGAGAGAGATGAAGCGTCGAAAAAGACACCTGGAGAGTGATTGGAGGACAAGCCAATCTGAATCTGACCGAACACAGGTGAGATCTTATATCAAGACCTACCTAGTGGCGATAAAAGCAGTGAAGTCTAGCTACTTCTCCGCTCTTATTGTATCTGCAGAGAACCGCCCAGCCGTGCTGTTTAGGGTGACTCGCTCACTACTTCAGGTGGGGGTGCGTGAAGACCCCTTACAGGGTCGAGCTGAGGATTTTGTGCAAGTCCTGCATGATAAAGTCGCTCAGATTCGGGAAGGCCTGGACTCCGATTGGGTAAATCCAGGGGAGGAGATGGGGGTAGGTCCTGAGAGTGTTATCTGGGAAGAGTTTGACTCTGTGGCTCCTGAGGATGTGGACAGGATTCTGGGCAAGCTTAGTGCTGCCACATGTTTATTGGACCCGTGTCCCTCCTGGTTGGTACTGGCCTCCCGGGAGGTTACACGAGGCTGGCTCCAGGGGATTATAAATGCTTCTCTGAGTGAGGGTGTCTTTCCCACCACCTTGAAAGAGGCGGTTGTGAAGCCCCTCCTCAAGAAGCCTTCCCTGGACCCAGCTATATTATCAAATTATCGTCCAGTCTCCAATCTTCGCTTCGTTGCGAAGGTTGTTGAGAGTGTGGTGGCACAACAACTACCCCGATACCTGGATGAAGCTGTCTATCTGGATCTGTACCAGTCGGGCCTCAGGCCACGATACAGCACAGAAACGGCATTGGTCGCACTGGAGGGCTCGGGACAGAGGTTGTTCCTCTGTCCTGGTCCTATTAGATCTCTCAGCGGCTTTTGATACCATTGACCATGGTATCTTACTGCACCGGCTGGAGAGGTTAGGAATAGGGGGCAGCGTGCTTCGGTGGTTCTCCTCCTTCCTCTCTGACTGTTCACAGTTTGTGTTGGCTGGGGGGCAGAGGTCGACCTCGAGGCACCTTATTTGTGGGGTGCCACAAGGATCAGTCCTCTCACCCCTTTTATTCAACATTTATGTAAAACCGCTAGGCGAGATCATCCATGGTTTCGGAGTGAGTGTTCATCAGTATGCGGATGACACATAAGCTATACATCTCCACCCTGGACCACCCCAATGATGCCCTTACTGTGATGTCCCGTTGCCTGGAGGCCGTGCGGATCTGGATGGGGAGAAACAAACTCAGACTCAACCCCTCCAAGACCGAGTGGCTGTGGCTTCCGGCATCCCGGTATAGTCAGCTGGTACTATCACTGACAATTGGGGATGAGACCTTACTTCCCACAGTGAGGGCTCACAACTTAGGTGTCCTCCTGGATTCACGGCTATCTTTAGAAGAGCACATGACGGCCGTGGCCAGGGGGGCCTTTTATCAGGTTCGCCTGATCTGCCAGTTGCGTCCCTTTCTGGATCAGGATGCCTTGCGTACAGTCACTCATGCCCTAGTCACCTCCCATATGGACTACTGTAATGCTCTCTACATGGGGCTCCCCTTGAAGAGCACCCGAAGGCTCCAGCTGGTCCAGAATGTAGCCGCGCGGGTGATTATGGCTGCAACTCATTACGCCCATGTAACACCTCTCCTGCGCGAGCTGCACTGGCTCCCGGTGGTCTTCCGGGTGCAATTCAAGGTGTTAGTCATCACCTTTAAAGCTCTCCATGGCTTAGGACCTGGGTACCTACGAGACCGTCTTTTGCCACCAATAGCCTCCCACTGACCAGTTCGTTCTCACAGGGAGGGACTACTTAGGGTACCGTCAGTCAAATCATGCCGACTGACGACTCCCAGGGGGAGGGCCTTCTCTGTGAGAGCTCCAACCCTTTGGAATGAACTGCCCCCGGAGATACGGAACATCCCTGATCTCCGTGCTTTCCGCCGTGCCCTCAAGACCCTGATGTTCCAACAGGCGGGGCTAAACATGAACATGTGAATGATATTTTAAAATGTACACCGCCTTGAGTCCTACGGGAGAAAGGTGGTATATAAATATAATAAATAAATAAATAAATAAATAAATGTAAGCAAACCCACAACTCTACACTGGGACGCCATCAAAAGACTCCTCAGATACCTGAAGTACAGCGTCAACGCCCAACTTTGCCTAGAACCAGACCCATCCATGAAACCAAAGCTGAGCTGTTACGCAGATGCTGACTGGGCCAGAGATACCGAGAGTAGAAAAAGCACATCAGGATACGTACTATTCCTAAACAGCTGCCCCATACACTGGTACACCAGAAAACAAAAACTAGTAGCCACCTCTACCACTGAAGCTGAATTCGTTTGCCTGTCCAAAGCAGCAAACAACCTTGTATGGTTCGATGATCTGCTCAGCGACGTCTGGACTGAGCCGTCATATCCCATAGTGATACATGAAGACAACAAAGCAGCCATAGAAGTTTCAAAGGCAGACGCAGTGGGGCAAAGATCCAGACACATAGACATCAAGTACAAACACGTTAGACAGTTCTCAGAAATGGGTTTCATCAGGGCCACACACTGTGACACAGAGGAACAAATTGCTGACATACTGACAAAACCACTAGCACAGAAACAACACATATACCTCACCTCAAAAATATATGTATATTTGTAAATAGTATTCCCTGTATATAGCATGTATGATTGTAGACATAATGTAACTACCATTGGTTAGACATTTAGAGGGGGTTTGTTAAGTAAATGTCCAACTCCACCCATGCAAATGTTATTACCTCCCCATATCCCATCATGCCCCCTTACCTTTGACTCCTCCCATGGGGTATAAAAGGGATCAACACGTGGTCATCCAGTTGTTCCAGATGAGTACCTGAGAGGAATAAACAGAGATCAGTGATTCTCTCCTTGATGAGGTCTAGAAACTTGACAAGATCTAAAATAAAGAATTAAAGAAAAGACTTACTTGATTGATGTGAGTTATTGGGTTAGATCCTAAGCTTGACAGTTATATACCACTTTGATATTTTTCTAATGCAAAGTGTTATACGCATTTATAATAAAAACTGGTATTAGATTGCTATTAATTTAATCTTTCTCAGAAATAAAATAGAATGTCAAAATAATTGAATGATAAATAATTAGATAAGAAAAAAAACAAAAAGGGAAAAAAGCTTTGAAAGCCCCGAGCCTAAAGATTTTAAATAAAATTGTCTCTTCAAGAAAAAATTGCAAGAAAAGCTCTGAACCTGAAGACTTAAATAAAATTGCCTCTTTTCAAAATGAAACATGTAAAGGAATGGTAGACAGGAGAAAGGTGAAAAAAATTGATAAATTAGAAACTAGTCTTATTAATTGGATAAAAGCATTTAGAATTTAAAGCCTTTGAAACAAAAGTATAAACACAGAACGGGCACAATTAATTTCAGAACTTTGAGTAAATAAATAATTTAGAGAAAATATTAAAGGAAATGTCAAGCTGCAAAAGAAGTGTTCAAAATATTTCAAAATGAAAATATCCCAGACTCAAAAGAACCATAGAGTCAAAAGGGATCCTGGAGGCTTTTTAGTCCACCTCACACACCCACCCCCCGCAGGAGACCTTATACCAGGGGTCCGCAATCTACGGCCCACAGGCTGAATACAGCCTACCGAAGGCATTGATCTGGCCCGCGCGGGACTACAAGGGTGCCCTGCCCACCTGCCGGCTCCCACCCTTCAGCCAAGCACTGGACTTACCTTTGCCAGTTGGAACTGGAAGGTAAGGCCAACATTTTTGGCCGGCAGAGAAGCACTCTGCTGGCCAAAAACAGGGTGTATGGAGGTCTCCAAGGGCCTCTACGTGGCTCATTTTTGGTCTCCCCTGCTCTGGTCTTCAGTGTGCCACACATCAGCCTCCAGACCAGGGGTGAAATCCAGCAGATTCTGCGGGACCGGTAGCAGAAATTTTGAGCAGTTTGGAGAACCGGCAAATTCCACCTCTGTCTGGCCCCAGAGTGGGGTGGGAATGGAGATTTTGCAATATTCTTCCCCTGGAGTGGGGTGGGAATGGAGATTTTGCAGTATCCTTCGCCTGCCATGCCCACCAAGCCACACGACGCTCACCAAGCCACGCCCACAGAACCGGTAGTAAAAAAACTTGGGTTTCACCACTGCTCCAGACGTCAGATTCCCACTACCCAGCACCAGTTCAGGGGTTCCTTCCCTCCCCCCAGGGGACAGAGAGAGAGTGACAGAGAGAGAAAGAGAGGGGGGGAGAGAGAGAGACAAGACACAGAGACAGAGAGATACAGAAAGAGGAGGGAGGGAAAGAGAGACAGACGAGAGAGAGATAGAGGGACAGACTTGTTGATTGTAAACTCCTTGGGATTGGGAAGAATTGCTGCAAAACTGAGTTTCCTGATGTGGACCACTAGACTCCTAAACAACTTAAAAAACAATCTAGTTAAAAGAAAATCAACCAAAAGAGCAACATACAAACAAAAGCAAATAAAACATCCCCAGGAACAAAACAAATTAAAGTTTAATTTGTGTGTATTGTTTAATGGACTGCTAAATTGGCCATGCCCACCCAGTCACATGACCACCCAGTCACATCCCACCCAGCCGGTCCAGCCCCCCCAACAGCCTGAGGGACCGTGAATTGGCCCCCTGTTTAAAAAGTTTGAGGACCCTTGCCTTACACCATCCCAGACAATCTCTTCTTAAAAACTTCTGGTGATGGAATATCCACAACTTCAGGAAGCAATCTCTTCCACTGATTAATTATTCTTGCTGAGGGGAAAGTTCTAGTGAGCTTTGCTTCTTCTCTTGACCTCAGGTTCTTTGGAGAATAAGTCCCCTCTTTTCTGATAGCCCCTCAAGTACAGGAAGATGGCAAATTCTTTATTGAGCTAAACATACTCAAGTGGACCCTACTAGAAGTGTGTTGCATTCTTTTGGAAGAGATTTGAGCTCAAACTGGATCTATTTCCAGGATGGGGTTAAAAACTGCAGGATGTTGGAGATGAGGCTGCAATGACCCTCTTGTAGATTTGGACCCCTCCATCCTTCCCTGCAGAATCCTGAACCTAACCCCTTGTTTTCAGCTTAAAAACATCTGGAATGTTCAAACAGTTGCTTCAAATATGAAATTGAGCAGTTCTATCTTGAATTACTTTGCATTCAAAAATTTGCCACACCACTATTTCATCAACATTAATGAAAATTCTATCAAAGCCTACAAACTAAGTCAGTCTCTTACAAAAGCTTTCTCTAGGAATTTTTTTTTGGAATTTCTGAAATGAGATTTTTAAAAAACTCTGTTTAAAATACAATATTCTAAACATGCCCAACAAGATTTGAATTATTTTGTTTTCAAATGCAAAATCAAAAGTAAAGCAGGATTCCAAAATTAAGATTTCCCCTGCCTCAGAACAGTCTGCCCAGGATAAAGACAGGAAAGCTAAGGCTCAGAATGAACTGATTTGCAACAAATGCCAAAAATAATTATTAAAAAATTTCTGACGGAAATAGCCAACACTTCAGAAGAGAGATTCAAGATACAGAAGGATCTTAACAGATCTGAGCTGAGCCTTATCCAACAAAATACAAATCAGTGTTGAGAGAAGTAAGGTTTTACACTTAGGCAAAACATCCCAAATGCACAGGTATAGAATACATCAGGGATCTGCAATCTTAAACACTCAGAGAGCCATTTGGACCCAGTTTCCACAGAAAAGAAAACACTGGGAGCCACGAAACCTGGGTGGGCGTAGCCAACTCTGTGTCACTCACTCCCACCTAATCACATGACCCTCCCCCCCAGCCATGCCTACCCAGCCGGTCATTACGGCACAGAATTGGTTGTTAAATTATTTGCAATGCCCAGCCTCACCCCTCCCCTCCCAGCCACCTCTTGTCACATCCATTCTCACCTCCTGGTCGCTCGCCTCAAAGGCCTCAGCGTATTTATACAGTTGTGATCAAAATTATTCAACCCCCACTGAAATTGAGTG
>WNWU01000042.1:3486083-3706674 GCA_012654045.1 Ptyas mucosa | reverse complement strand
CCTGCTACCCCATGAGAGGCAGGAGGCCTGAGAGAAAGTGTCTGGTCTGGGCACACAGCCCTCCATGACGGAGCTCTTCCCAGGGAGCAAAGCAAGAACTTACTGATCCACCCCGAAGGCGAGCTCCAGAGTGGCAATGGTGGCAGTGGTGGCGGAAGGAGAGCTCCAGAGTGGTGGCAACCTCCACCCATCAAGATGTTGCTTGATCTCACAGCCACTTCTTGCGGCCCTTGTTGGTGCTGGACATGCCTTGGGTGCTTGGGGAGACACTCCACATACTCTCTGGGTTGGCAGCTGTTTCTCTCCGCCACTGCTTCTGCTGGGAGAGCGTCTTGTGCAGCACAGTGAAATTTAGCAGCCGTGAGCTGCCGCTTTCCTCTAGGTCCCATCCTGAAAGTACCGCAGCAGAGAGAAGCAGCCAGGTTGAATGCTCTTTCTCTCTGCTGTAGTGCTTTCTGGATGGGACTTACTACAGGACCCAAAGCAGCAACTCATAGTTGCTAAATTTCTCTGTGCTGCACAAGATGCTTTCCCAATAAGAGCAGTGGTGGAGAGAAAACAGCTGCCGGCCTGGAGAACATGTGGAGTGGCTCCATGTGCTCTCTGGGTCAGCGTCTGCTTCCAACCAGACAGCCCAAGCCAAAGCTGGGCTGGGCTGGGCGCTCTATCCCCACCGGTGGCTGAGTGATGCTGCATAGGGCATTGAGTGGCTGTCAGCCGCAAAGCTCTTTGCTGGTGGCCAGCCAGGTGAGGAAGCGCACAGCCTTGGTTCTGTGCTCAGGGAAGCAAGGGGGGAGTGGTGTGACAGCGGCTTCCCTGCTCAGCCCCGACAAGTGATGCATGGTGCCCGCACCAGCATCCCGAGAGCAGCAGAGAAGATTGCTGCTTGAAAGCAGACAAGCAGAGGTAGCAAGTATATGCTGCGCTGTGGGAAAAATGAGAGGCCCTGTTCTCCCACAGAGCCTGCCGTTGCTTGGGGGGGCAGGAGAACAGTGAGACTCAGGGAGTAGGTCAGGTGGAGCTGGCTGATTGGGGAGGGGGGATCATGCTGCTCAGAAGCTGCCTCTGCCACTGCCAGAAGTTTGGGTGCCTCGGCTGAAGCACAGATCGCTCCCTCCCTCCTACCCTCCCTCCCCCCCCTCTCTCTCACACACACACACACACAAACAGAGGTTGGAAAGTTCTCTTGCTCTCTCTCTCCAAGCACCCCATGTGCACACAGACAGCCCATTTGAGAAAGGCCATGTACAGCTGGGCGTGTTTCCCAGCAGGAGGAGGCATGGCACAATGAAGCCACTGTGGCTGCTACTTGTTCAGTGGGTCCTGGCTATAACGGGATGCTTCATTTTTTTTCCCACCATGATTCCACCACTTGCCCACCCACCACTAGCCAGATACCCTTACTTTCCCCAAGCATTGCTTTGCCTACCTGATTTCCAGCTCTGTCACGTTTTTTGCTATCATGTGCAGGAAAACAAAGGTTTGTGGGACTAAAAAAAAAATTCAATCGATTCCAATGAGATTTTTTTCTTTCATCAGAAGTTGAAATTGATTGATTGCACTTTATTTTTAGTCCCACAAAGTTTTGTTTCCCTGCATACGATGGTGAGAAATGCAATGGAGAAATGCAATGGAGCTGGAAATCAAGTAGGCAAAAAAATTGCTTTGAGGAATCAAGGGCATCTGGCCGGTGCCGGCAAATTCTTCTGCCTACAAAAACCTTGTCTTTGACCACTGACACCAAAAGGCAGAGCAAGAGCTGCTGGGAAGAAGTCAGTAGGCCTGGGAGTCTGGAATACGCTTCCTCCCCCGCCCCACCTTTCCCCAACTTCCAAACTACAGCAAAAGTGAGGGGCAGGAAGACCTGCCATGCCTGGCTGGGGGGGGGGGGGAGAGGTGGCAAGAGGAGCTCCATCTTGCTCCACGCACCCCAATGAAAGGCGGCAGCAGCTCAGCTGCTTCCCTTCCCCACCCTGTCTGGCACTGGAAGCCAAGTGTCAGCCACATGCCCAGTCGCCCATGCAGAGATCAGATAGGCTACAGCAAAGGCAGGCAAGCAGACTGGGCTGTGTGGGAATCAACTAAGAGAGGAAGACTCACCAGGCAGAGATCAGCTGGGCTGCGGAGGTCACGATCGAGGCAAGCGAGGGTACCAGAGAGCAGCAGCAGGTATGCCACAGGCATGACTGTAGGCATCAGTCAAGGTGGGCAGGGCGAGATGAGTGAGGGGTGGGGCAGGGCCAGCCAGCAATTTAACAACCAGTTTGGCTAAAGCGGTGCAAACCGGTTGAATCCCACCACTGGATCTTGGCTATATTCTTTTTCAACATTTTCATTCACAGGTTGTTGTTGCTATTTTATATTTATATTTTGACTGTGACCTTAAATAAAGAAACCTAGGAACTTTGAAATAAAAGAGACAACCAGCTAGTAAAATAGTAAATAGAAACAGGATAAAACACTGAAAGAGAATGAAAATTGCATCCTATTGCCTGATGGAAGACAAGCTGTGAATGAGCCAAAGGGGAATGTTCGAGGAACCAATATTCAGGTTTATGTAAAGGATATTGCTAAGTCCTCAGACTTACGACTGGTCCTCGGACATATGATGCAACGCCCCCATTGGCTAAGATGCGCCAGAGCCGGTGGAAGAATTCAGGCAACCCCATTGGCTGAGCAGTTTGACAGCTATGGTATAAATAGCTGTCAAACGCCTAAGTTGCTGTTCTAGTTCTGAAGCTGTTCTGTTAACTGTTAGCAAATAAACCTTCTTCCTTTTACACCTGTCTTGCCTCAGTTACTGCCCACCATTGCTCTACAGAGCACTGGCGATGAAGGTGGGATCCTGGGCATGAGGTGACAGGTAGCTAAGTCACTACAAGCTGGCCGTGTTAGCCAAGGGCCACCTGAGTCACTAGCGGCCATATGTCGCTCAGACAGCTTCACCAAGAACTAGAACCCCATCCTTGTCAGGATGGCACCACCAACCTTCACTCCCTTCAACCCGCTGACTGAGACCTGGAACTCGTATGAAACCCGTTTTGAATGCTTCCTCGAGGCAAATGATTACACAGGTTTGACCAGCAACCGTAAAAGGGCTCATTTTTTGAACTGTGTGGCCCCAAGATGTTTGCCACGGCGTTGGCTTTAATGGCCCCTGTTCCTGTCCAGTTGGTTCCCTGGGAAGTCTTGAGGGAGAAGCTTAAAAATCACTACGCGCCAACCCCCTCACGCATCGCCCGCAGGTTCAACTTCAGGCAGATTCTCCAAGCTGAAGGGGAATCTATCAACCAGTACATAGCCACCTCAGAACTGCAGCCTTGAACTGTGAGTTTAAAGACTTGGAGGATTCCCTGTTAGAGCAATTCATATGCAGGGTTAAAGACCCGCACATTCAACGTCATTTGCTTGAAAAAAGGGAAATCACCCTCCTGTCAGCTATTGAGGAGGCACAGGCATGTGAGCTGTCAAGCAAATCCACCACGGAGATAAGAAAATCGCAAGGCTCTATCCCTGCCAACAAGCCAGCCACTATCCATTCAGAAGAAGTGGAGCCAGAAGAAGAGGACGAAGAGGAGGACAACATAAGTCACCTCAGAACAGTGAGGGGAAAAATAAACGACTCAGAAAAAGAGCCCTGGCCCTCCATGTCAGGGCTGCGGTGGAAAAAACACCCCAGGGCCAGCTGTTGTTTCAAAACAGTGGTTTGCCGCAGGTGTCGAAAAAAAGGACATTTGGCACGTGTCTGCAGAGCCAACTTACAGATCTCTCAGGCACCCACCCACCGACGACCCTTCCTCAAAAATGTGAAGCCAAGTGGGGACTGCTACACCATTCGTCAGGAAGCCAGATTCCCTGATGTGGCCACCTGCCAGTTCAAAGCACCATCTAGCCACAAAATTTATCTCAAGATTACTATCGAGGGTGTCCCTTGTCGCATGGAGGTTGACACCAGATCATCAAAGTCCCTCATCTCATGGGACACTTTACAAAAGCTGGTCCCCACATGCAAGAAAAGAAACCTGAAACCCTGCCAACTGCGACTGCGAGATTACCAGGGGAACCTATTCCCACACTGGGCCAAATCAAACTCCTAGTGGAGTACAAGACTTTTACTGGCAGCCTGCCCTTAATCATTGTAAGTGGCCATCTCCCCAGCCTGCTGGGCCTTGACTGGTTTGGTGCTCTAGGTCTTGGCATTACTGGCATCTGTTCAATCACCTGTGACGACTTCGATGACATCCTGGCTGAGTTCACTGAGGTTTTTGACAATGAATTAGGTAAATATAATAGGTCACCCATCTCCCTTAACCTAGACCCCCAAATTGCTCCAATTAGGTTAAAACCTAGGAGAGTGCCTTTCGCACTTTGACTTTTAGTAGAAAAAGAACTTGACAAGCTGATAGCGCAAGGCATTTTAGTGCCCACTGACCATGCCCCCTGGGAGACCCCCAGTCATACCCATCAAGCCAGATGGGTCTATAAGAATTGCACTGACTATAAGTGCACAGTGAATAGGGCTCACCAGGCCAACCCCTATCCAGTACCTGTGATGCAGCACCTGCTGCACTCTCTCAGGCAGGGGACCATTTTTGCCAAATTAGATATGGCACAAGTCTACCAGCAGCTTCTGGTGGATGCTGCCACAGCGGAGGCTCAGACAATTGTGACCCACCGGGGCGCTTTCAAGTGCCAACGTCTCCAGTTTGGCATCAGTGTCGCCCCGGGAATTTTTCAGGGTCTTATGGAGAGACTCTTGCAAGGGTTGCAAGGAGTTGTTCCATACTTCGATGATGTGCTCATCTCAGCCACCAACCAGGCTGAGCTGAAGGCAGTCCTGTGCCGTTTTCAAATGGCCGGGCTGAAACTAAAGAAACAAAAGTGCAGAATAGGAGTGCCCAGGGTGGAGTTCCTAGGGTACCTCATCAATGCCACTGGCATCCATCCTACATCCTCTAAGGTAGCTGCCATCAAAAACGTTCCAACCCCTTCTAACAAAACTGAATTACAGGCTTTCTTAGGGCTTCTCAATTTTTACAGCATTTTCTTGACCCACAAAGCTTCTGTTGCAGAGCCTCTGCACAGGCTTCTGGACAAGAAGATCCCTTGGTCCTGGGGCTGCAAGGAAGCTGCTGCTTTTGTGGCTGTCAAAACCCTCCTCACCTCCGATGCTGTCCTAGTACAATATACTGACAGCCTCCCCCTGGTCCTAGTTGCTGACGCTTCCCCCTTTGGCATTGGGGCTGTCCTCCACCACACTCTGCCCAACGGTACTGAAGCCCCCATTGCTTTCTATTCAAGGACCTTGTCCTCGACTGAACGCAATTATGGCCAAATAGATAAAGAAGTGTTGGCTGCAGTCGCAGCCATAAAACACTTCAATGACTATTTATACGGCCGGCATTTTACCCTAGTCACAGACCACAAGCCCCTACTAGGACTGGTGGCAGGAAACAAACAAACCCCCCAAGTCCTCTCTCCACGCATGTCTAGATAGGTAGAATTCTTAGCTTCATATTCCTACCACCTTAATTACCGCCCTGGTAAGCATCTTGCCTACGCAGATGCTCTCAGCCACTGCTCACTCCCTATCTCCATGCTAGACCCCTCCCCAACCTTATCAGTACTCCTCATTGACTCCCTCAATTTACCAGGGACTGCTTCTGACGTCGCTGCCCAATCTGTCAAGGACCCCATCCTGCACCAAGTCCTTGACTGGGTGCAAAGGGACTGGCCCATGGGGAAAGTGCCCTTGGAGTTCAAACCCTACTAGGCTAGACAGCATGAGCTGTCAGTCCAGCGAGGGTGCCTCCTATGGGAAGCAGGGTAGTAGTGCCACCACAGCTACAACACCGGGTCATGGAATGCCTTCATGAAGGACATCCTGGCATCGTCAGGATGAAGGCATTGGGTCGCAGCTACGTCTGGTGGCCCAAATTTGATCAGACAGCCACCGCGTGGATCACCAGGTGCTAGGCATGCCAACTATCATGCCCAGCTGCCCCAGCAACCCCTGTGAGAGAGTGGGAAATGCCCAAAAGCCCTTGGTCCAGGATTCACGTGGACTTTGCAGGCCCATTCCACGGGCAAATCTTCCTGATCATGGTGGATGCATATTCAAAATGGGTTGAGATAGAATTAATGACATCCACCACAGCTAATGCTTTAATCAGGGCAATGCAGAGACTTTTTGCCACCCACAGCCTTCCGGACATCTTAGTCTCTGATAATGGGCCACAACTAACTTCTGCCTCCTTCCAAGTCTACCTAGCAGGGCTGGGCATTCGCCATGCCAGGGTCATGCCATTTTGCCCGGCCAGCAATGGGCTGGTTGAACGTGCCATGAGATCGGCCAAAGAGACACTATCTAGGTTTACAAGAGGGGACTGGTCAGAGAAAGTATCAAGGTACTTATTGACCCAACACGTAACCCTTCTACCAACAGGAGCCCTGCTGAACTGTTAAAAGGTACAATGTTTAAGGTACAAGGTACTTTTACCCCTGTAAAAGGTACAATGTAAAAGGTACATTGTGTCAGGTTCAGACGTTGTCTAAATAATCACATTTTCCAAATGAAAAGTCTTTGATGAAATCCTTCTTTTATTTAGTACAAACATGTCTGGCCCAACTCTGTCAGTGCCAGTACTGACCTGCTAACCCCCCAAACCTTCCCTTTCCATTCCTTTGTCTCAGCATGTCATTGGCCATCTTCTATGTCACTCCTATCCCCTTAGCTACTTCACCTCCCAGGAATTCCCCCCTCCCATCTCATCTCCTAGGAACATTATCTGTCGATTTAGCAACTGGGTGAAAGGTAACCTGTTTCTTCTCTCTCCCCCTTTTTTTTCTTCTTTCATGGCAGCACTGGGAAGAAAGAAACTTGCAGTGCTGACACATTGTACCTTTTACAGGGAGGACCTTGAAATAGGGTGTGGCTCACTGAAGAAGTCTAATAAGACAGAATGGATCTATCTGAGTCTCCCATAGGCTAACACAGAGTTGCAGTAAAAAGCCCAGAAGTTGTGAATGAGATTTCACAGAACCAGGGTTGAGGAACATCTTAGCTTACATAGGTAGAACCTAGCTAGAAAGAAATTGCATATAAAGCCTACAAAAAAGGAAAAAGAAACTATATATATATATATCTCAAATATATATTTTGCTGATAAAGAAATAAAGGGAGACTAGTATAGATCTATTTCAAGCTTTTTAGCTCTCATCAGCCAGCCATACCCTTACTCGGATTCAAACTTGGGCTGCCTGCATGTTAGGCAGTTGTATTAACCACTGAGCCACAAGTTTTCCTCCGTTCATCAGCTTGAGCCAGGGGAAGATTATGTGTTTTGCCGAGACACCTGGTCTAGTCTCCCTTTATTTCTTTATCAGCAAAATATATATTTGGTATAAAATGGTTTGTCGTGAATGCGACTGCTTTAGTCGCGACTGCTTTAGAATTTTCCCTTCTAAAGAAATCATTTTATATCAAACCAATCATATTGTCATTTGAATTCAATTTCAACAATCCCAATAATTTTAATTTTATTCATTTCAATATCATTTCAATTTCAATCTTTTAATCCCTTCTAAATGTATCATTTTAAACCAAATATATTCCATCTTATTCAAATCATATAATCACCAGTATTGATCCTAATACCATTGTTAATATACTTGTTACTTTATAACAATTGTATCGTATTACTCTTCCTCCTATCCATTAATGACTCCCTTTAACTGTTTTCTCTTGGTCCATCTAGTATACTACCCATTTTCTTCTTTTCTTCTTTTTCTTCTTTTTATAATTATCCTCTCTTTTATCCTTTTCTCATCTCAACTTCCTTATTTCCCCATTGTTAATCCCATTGTAATTGTTCAATTTTCCCCCTCTGAATTTTCTATTTTTAACATTGTTAATCCCAATGTAATCATTTAAAAAAAAAAACATTGCTCATCTAGATTGCCCTCTATTCTCCACTGGTCTATTCCCCTTTTTTCCTCTCACCTTACTCATTTTCCCATTGTTAGTCTTTCTCTTTTGTTTCTTTCTGACCTCTGTATTTTTAGCACTGTCAATCCCAGTGTAATCATTGAAATTGTTATTCACTCTCTTTTTTTCATTGCTATTACCAATGTAATCATTTAGTTTTTCATCAGTGTCTTTGTCATCAGTGTTATTTTCTTGCTTCTCATTAATAGCTTGTTCATCCCGTTGAATATGTTCCAGAAAAGTTCTTGATTTTTTTCTGTTTGGATTAAATGATAAATGTACCATTTTAACCATCTCAATTAGTTCTTGCCACATTTTGACGTTCTAGTTGCTTTTTAACTCCAATTTAAAGTTTGTTATTTTCCACCTCTTGTATTATCAATGTCCAGTTACTGAGAAAACAAACAAATCCTTACAAACTCTCATGGCTTGTTCCTCAAGGACGCAGTAAATTTCCTGTATTTAAAGTGTTCACTGTACTGTTCCAATACTGTACTGTACTGTTTTTTTTTCCAGTTCCAAATCAACAATTTAACAAACTATCCAGTTTTGTGTATTAAATCCAATTAACTTTCTTTCTCTTCTAATTTTTTTATGACTCATCAGAGCCTGCTATTTTCCCAGCCAGTCTCGCCGCGATGCTTCCGGTCTCTCCTGAGTCCTTCCTTCTCATTAAGTGACCAAAGTATTTGAGTTTCATCTTCAGGATCTGGCCTTCTAAAGAGCAGTCAGGGTTGATCTCTAGAACTGACCAGTTTGATCGCCTTGCAGTCCAAGGGACTCACAGGAGGTTTCTCCAGCACCATAGTTCAAAGATCTCAATTCTTTGGCAATCAGCCTTTCTTATGGTCCAACTTTCACAGCCATACATTGCAACTGGGAACACCATAGCCTTGACCAGTGGTGGTGAACCTTTTACTCACCAAGTGTTGAAGAGGTCAATGCTTTGTGTGCTCTGTGCACATGTGTGCCATCTATGCTAACATGGCTCTTCCCCCATGCGCTGCACATGCAACTGCACCATCTGCGCATGCGCACAGCTTTCGTGCATGTGCCCCACCATGCACTGCATGCACAATCGCACCATCTGCACATGTGTGTGGTTTTTGCACATGCAATGCACATGCGTGAATGCCATCTGTATATGCACGCGCTGTGCACCAGTACTCCTGGGTGCCTGTGCAAACACGCATGCATGTGCAGGAGAGCTCCAAAGACCAGCTGGGTCCCCTGAATTGTGGAGACCTGAACACCACCTGCAGGGCTTGCACATGCACATGCGCAACTGCAGGTGAGTTGGACAACACCTCGTGTACCTTGAAAAATGACTCTGCGTGTCACTTCTGGCATGTACGCCATAGGTTCGCCATCACGGGCCTTGATTATACACACTTTTGTTGGCAGGGTGATGTCTCTGTTTTTTTGTATGCTATCTAGATTTGCCATAGCTTTCCTCTCCAGGAAATTTCTTGGCTGCAGTCCCCATCTGCTGTGATCTTGGAGCCCAGGAAAATAAAATCTGTCGTTACCTCAATTTCTTCCCCATCTATTTGTCAGGAATTGAGAGGGCCGGATGCCATGATCTTAGTTTTCTTAATGTTGAGTTTCAAGCCAACTTTTGCACTCTCCTTCTTCACCCATATAAGAGGCTCTTTAGTTCCTTCTCATTTTCTCATTAGAGTGGTAACATCTGCATATTTGAGATTGTTGATATTTCTCCCGGCATTCTTAATTTCAGCTTTTGATTCATCTAGCCCTGCCTTTCCCATGATGTTCTCTGCATATAAGTTAAATATGGTGCAGGGTCCTGGTGGCGCAGTGGACTAATTCACTGTTATTAAGATCAGCTGCTTGCAATTACTGCAAGTTCAAATCCCACCAGGCTCAAAGTTGACTCAGCCTTCCATCCTTTCTAAGGTAGGTGAAATGAGGACCCAGATTGTGGGGGCAATAAGATGACTTTGTATAAATATACCAAAGTATGAAGGCTATTGCTTAACGCACTGTAAGCCGCCCTGAGTCTCCGGAGAAGGGCGGCATATAAATCAAATTTAAAAAAAAAATAGGCAGGGCAACAGTATACAGTACAGCCTTGCCGGACTCCTTTCCCAATTTTGAACCAATCAGTGGTTCTATATCCAGTTCTCACTGTTGCTTCTTGACCTGTATATAGGTTTGTCAAGAGACAAATAAGATGGTCTGGTACTCCCATCTCTTTAAGAACTTGCCACAATTTGTTGTGATCCACACAATCAAAGGCTTTAGCATAGTCAATGAAGCAGAAGTAGATGTTTTTCTGGAACTCCCTAGCTTTCTCCATGATCCAGCATATGTTGGCAATTTGATCTCTACTTCCTCTGCCTCTTCAAAATCCTGCCTGTACTTCTGGTAGTTCTCGATCCACATACTGCTGGAGGCTAGCTTGTAGGGTTTTAAGCATAACTTTACTAGCATGTAAAATGAGTGCAATGGTGCGATAGTTTGAACATTCTTTGGCATTGCCTTTCTTTGGAATTGGAATGTACACTGACCTTTTCCAATCCTGTGGCCACAAAGTTTTCCAAATTTGCTAGCAAATTGAATATAGCATTTTTACTGCGTTGTGTTTTAAGATTTTGAATAGCTCAGCTGGAATACTGTCACCTCCACTAGCTTTGTTGTTGCTCAGATTTCCTAAGGCCCATTTGACTTCACATTCTAGGATGTCTGTGTCACTGCGTTCTTGTATTTCCCAGCTGAGCTGTCATTTTTGGTCTAATAGGCTTACTGTAGTTTTGCCAAGTTTTGTTATCAGTATTAAGTGCGCAAGCGTGCATTCCTTTCTAGCCTCCATTATCCTCCTTCTTACTCCTTTGTTCTCCTGCCAAGAGGTGAGGCAGGAACGCTGGCAAGATGTAGCCAATTAATTAGATAGTAAGAGTTATCTTTATTTTTACTTTTACAATAAAATGAGTTTTTCTTAGAAATACTTCTTCAGGTTTTATTTTCTTAATGTATACTTTCAAGGAGAAGCCTCGGTCCGAACCTCTAAACCAGGGTGCGATTATCCCAGAGCCAGGATGGGATCAATCAACTCCCTGACACCTGGTAGCAGTCGGACGGTAAAAAGTTATGGCTTTTTCCTTGTTTGTTACTTATGATAAGACCTCTAGGCTAGTTAGTTAGGATGATTAATTTTGTGGCTGTGGAACGCTAATTTTTAATTACCTACTAACATGCCGAAGGAAAAAAAGAAAAAAGGAAAAATTCAACCCAGAGCTTTCTCTAGAAGAGACAGAAAGGAGGTTTTCAAGTTTTCGGCCGCTTGCCTCCGCAACCCGACTAGGAGAAACAGCCGTGGGAGAAACTCAAACTGATAAAATGCCCTTGCAGAGGCTTCAGGAACAACAATATGAAAGAAATGCTGCTTTTGAAGGCGATGAATGACTGAGGTCAGTGATATCTCTTCCTAATTATGCATTTTCACAGACAATTCCTGTAGAAGCCCAAAGATTTGAAATGCTTGGTGCAAGGCCAAAGTTTTCACAAACCGCGGAGCATTTTTCCTCCCACACAGAGAGAGAAAAGATTTGTTATTCTCCTCAAAGCTCTGAGCAAGCCATTAAAAGTTATCGTGATCTAATACAAGTTTATGAACACGAACTATCCCAGGCAAAGATGGATTTGCTTATGCTTGAGCAAGATAAGGGAGAGCCTCGTGACTTAAAAATCTCTAAAAGCACCATTTTGGCTTCTTCTTCAGAGCCAAAGACACACCCCCTGGTGGATTCTGTGTCAGGCCAATTAAAACAGAGAGCAATGCACACGTCACATGATATCCTCCTTGATCAAATTACAAGTGCCATGCAATCAGATTTTGTAACTGAGCTGCCCAAAACTATAGGTGCTGCTGGCGAAAGTAATTTACTAGAGGAAGCTGAAAGGCAACACAGTTTACATGAACATTTTGAATTGTTGCAGCAGACGTTAGCAAACGTGTCCTTGGCTCATTCAAATATTCAGGCTGAAATGCCATAAGTGTTTCCACAAACCTGATCTTCTACACCCCCTGGTGGTGTTGGTGTCTCTTTAGATGGAACACAAGAATGCTTAATGCAGCAAAGGCATGCTCAAGCACAAATGGCAGCTGGAATACAGCAGATTCCAATGCAACAGCCACAAATGCCTGCATATGTGCCCCCAGCCATAGCACAACCAAGACCAGCTTCTGGTCCACCTCCAATGGCACAGCCAGCATATCAAACGCATGTTCCTCATCAGGCATTTTCTGTTGCTCCACTAGCGGGTGAGTCCAAACTAAAAATGTCAGGACGCAATTATAAAGCCTGGGTCAGTGAGATTACACTATTGCTTCTCAGAGAAGGCACTCACTGCATGATTTTTAATCCTCCTGCACAGCCGTGGACTTTTGCAATGAGAGACTTAGAGATTAGAGCTCGCACAACATTATTTATGTCCATGGACACTGAACTGCAGGTCACTTTTCCGCCTGATGCAACAGCCCAACAAATTTGGGCCCAATTGGAAAATTGCTACAGGCCCGTTTCAATTGAATCTTCATGTTTGCTCATGTCTGAGCTCCATGGTTCGAGATTGAAACCTGGTGATCAAATTGGAGGACATTTGACCACACTGAAAGGAATCAGAACAGAATTGAGAGAAAGAGGTCATAATATTGATGATATTCAAATGATCAGCATTATCATTAACTCATTGAACTATGACTGGAAAGATGCTGTTACAAAAATTAACCAAGTCCCTATTACTCAACGCGCAGTGGACAATGTATGTAGACTTTTAATTGAAGAGGAAGCTTTCATGTTAGCCATGCCACATTTGAGGGAACCACTCACATCAAGAGTTCCAGCGAGGCGTCCCTTCCGACGAAGGGCCTACGTTCCAAGGATGCCAAGATGCAACATCTGCAATCGTGTGGGACATGCCACCCGGGATTGTCCCCAACGAGCACCAGCTCCCGTCTCATACCAGCCCAGAGGAACAGATTCCAGAGGCAGAGGCAGAAGACAAGGTTGTCGTGGTCCAAGGCATGATCCACAAGCTCCACTTGCTACATTGGCTTTAACCAACGATCCACAACCTCATCCAGAGTACGATAGACGGCTTTTGTGGACTTTGGACAGTGGTGCAGCATTGCATGTTACCTACAGAAAGGAACTTTTCACAGAGATGCAGGAGCCTGAACCTGAGCTACGTGAACTTTACTCTTTTTCCAATCATCCTTGTAAGGTCGTAGGAAAAGGAACTGTTTATGTTGAAGAGCTCGATACATTCATCCCTGATGTTTATTACCAACAGCAAATAGCAATTTGCTTAGTCAGGCACACTTATCTAGAGCTTTAAAGTTCCAGGTTCACCACCTCGAGAAAGCAAGTTACATAGTTAAAAATGGAGATATTGTTGCTGAAACCATGTTGATTGGTGATGTTTATTACTTAAAGCCAAAGCCTAAATCACAAGCACAGGCAAGTATACAAACTCCAAAGAAGGAGAGCACAGGCCCAGATAGAGATATTCCAGAGAGAGATCCTGTTGCTACTCCAAAGGCTCCTAAAGCCAACAAAAAGAAAATCAGGAAACAGGTTGCTCAGAGCAAGCCTGAGGTTCCTCATAAAACTGTCAATGTTGAAAATTCACTAACTGGTAAACCTTTGCATTACAGGTGTATCCACAAATGGCATAGAAGATTGGGGCATGCCAGTTTCCGTGTTCTTAGGAAAATGCCGGAATTCGCAAAAGGTTTGGATCTAAAGGGGTGTAAGGTGTTTTTGGATTGTGCTGTCTGCAAGAAGGCCAAATCCAAAGCAGCAGCCATTCCCAAACACGCTACACGCCTGTCACACCTGTTTTGATTTGGTACACACTGACATAGTTGGTCCATTTCCGCCAAAACTTGGTGGCAGGAAATATTTTCTAACAATTGTTGATAATTATTCCAGATATGGATATGTATATCCTATGAAAGAAAAATCTGAGACTTTTCAGATCTTTAAAGACTTTGCAGCCCTTGTTTCTACCCAACACCAAGTTCGCATCACCAGAATCCAGAGTGATCGTGGTGCCGAATTCATGTCTCAGCGTTTCCAGGATTGGATGCGTAAGAATGGAATTATCCATCAGACTTCAGCTCCTTACACACCTGCTCATAACGGGGTCATAGAACGACGACAAGGTGTCCTGCAAACCATGATGCGTTGTCTCCTAGAAGATGCCAACCTTAATATGCCATACTGGGGTGAAGCTATCAAATATGCAAATTACATTGTCAACCGTACTTGGAGCAGTGTAATAAATCAGACTCCTTTCTTCATGATGTATGGTTACAAACCAGATGTCAAAAACCTCCATATTTTTGGTTCATACGCTATGGTGAACATTCCCTTAGCTCAAAGAAGAAAAGGAGGCCCAGTAGCAAAGAGACTGAGATTTATGGGTCTTGATGATAACTCAAAATGGAGCAAATTTATTGACTCTAAACATGTAATTGTGATTTCCCAATCTGCTAATTTTGAGGAAGATGTTGACTGGTCCAGGATTCATTCCAATGATCCTGGAGTTTATTTTCCTAGAGATGATGTTGTTGATGCCACGCAGCCTGATGACCAAGATTCACAGGCAAATGTTCCATCCACCAGTTCTTCTCCACCTGATGTTCCATCTTTGCGAGCCGCGGATGCTGATGCTAGCGACGAATGTGAGGACGAGGACGAAGCAGAAGAATGGACTGTTGTTCCGAGACGTTCCAAGAGGGCCACAAAAGGAATCCCTCCACAATGATTTTCGTGGCAACTGACAAAAGCACCCTTGCCTTTGATTTGCAATGTTACACTTCCACCTGATACGTTCACACAAATCCAGTATCTTCCTGATTCAGAGCAAGAGAAGTGGTATGATGCAATGCAGGTTGAAATGGACAGTCTAAAGAAACTTAAGGTGTTTACTCCTGCAAAACCTCCAGCAAACAAAAGAATCATTGGCACTCGATGGGTCTACAGAATCAAAAAGAAGCCAAATGGTGAGTCATTGTACAAGGCCAGACTTGTAGCTCAGGGTTTCGCTCAACATTATCCTGAAGACTACACAAATACCTATTCACTGACAATCAGAACTGAGAGTGTAAAAATTGCTTTAGCAACTGCAACTATCCTTGGCTTAGAAGTTTTCCAGTTCGACATTGACACGGCTTATCTACATGCTGACCTAGATGAAGAAATCTTCATGAGAGGTCCTCCAGGGTTCCGACAGCAAGAAGGGGATACCTGGTTTCTACAAAAAAGTCTTTATGGTCTGAAACAGTCTGGTTTCATGTGGTATTTATGTCTTACTGACAAACTAAATTCAATGGGCTTTATTAAGTCCGAAACTGATGAGTGCGTGTTCACAAAAAGATCTAACAATGCATATGAAATAGTTCTTGTTTATGTTGATGACATTGTTTATATTGGTCCAAATAAGCAGATGAGTGAAAGTTTTGCCAAAGCTTTGCAGAGATACTTCACATTGAAATCTTTAGGTCATATTAGCACTTATTTAGGTGTCCAGATTGACAAAACACAGAAGGGGTTTAGTCTTTCACAAGAAGATAAAATTGAACAAATTTTGCATCATTGCAACATGAAGGATGCTAACACAACAAAGACACCCATGTAAACAGATTTTCACAACTTGACACAAGAACCGAGTCCTGAGTTCAAGGATCAAACACTTTATCGTTCAGTCATTGGGTCACTGTTGTACATTAGTAGTTGGACCAGACCCGACATTGCACTTAGTGTCAATCTCTTGTCATGACACGTAGGTAAGGCAAAACAGTTTCATTGGACATGTGTTAAGAAATTATTGAGATACCTAAGGCACACAAAACACACGAAGTTATTGTTAGAACCAACACATACTGATTATGCAGAGTTATGTTGTTATGCAGATTCTGATTGGGCGAGTGATAAGAAATCACGCAAAAGTACTTCAGGTTATATGATGTTCTTGAATGGATGTCCTGTTTATTGGCAAGTGCGTAAACAGAATTTTGTTTCTTGTTCATCTACTGAAGCTGAATATGCTTGTGTTTCAGATGCATGTAATTCTCTAACTTGGTTTGATGCTTTGGTCACAGATATCTGGACACGTCCAATCCGACCAATCACCGTGATGGAAGACAATGAATCGGTGGTTTATATTTCTGAATCACACTTTACAGGTTCTAGGTCCAGACACATTGACATCTGTTATCAAAACAAAACAATTGGTAAAACAAGGTTTTGTTAAAATGCAATATGTATCTACACATGATCAAATTGCAGATATCCTCAACAAGCCACTCCCAGCAGCTCAACACGAGTATCTGCATAAGAAGATGTGCCTTATGTGATGATGCACCTGATGTTCGCTCAACTGGCAAAGAAGGGGATTGTCACTGCGTTCTTATATTTCCCAGCTGAGCTGTCATTTTTGGTCTAATAGGCTTACTGTAATTTTGCCAAGTTTTGTTATCAGTATTAAGTGCGCAAGCGTGCATTCCTTTCTAGCCTCCATTATCCTCCTTCTTACTCCTTTGTTCTCCTGCCAAGAGGTGAGGCAGGAACGCTGGCAAGATGTAGCCAATTAATTAGATAGTAAGAGTTATCTTTATTTTTACTTTTACAATAAAATGAGTTTTTCTTAGAAATACTTCTTCGGGTTTTATTTTCTTAATGTATACTTTCAAGGAGAAGCCTCGGTCCAAACCTCTAAACCAGGGTGCGATTATCCCAGAGCCAGGATGGGATCAATCAACTCCCTGACAGTCTGCCTCGACAGTCAGTGGCCATCCCATTGTGGTTATCAGGGACGTTAAGTTCATTCTTGTATAGTTCTTCTGTGTAATTTTGACACCTCTTCTTTATCTCTTCTGCCTCTGTTAGGTCCCTGCCATTTTGGTCCTTTATCATGCCCATCTTTGCATGAAACGTTCCCTTCATATCTCCAATTTTCTTGAAGAGATTTCTGGATCCTCCCTATTTTATTGTTTTCTTCTATTTATTTGCACTGTTCATTTAAGAAGGCATTCTTATCTCTTCTAGCTATTCTCTGGAATTCTGCATTCAATTGGGTGTATCCTTCTCTTTCTCCCTTGCCTTTCGCTTCCCTTCTTTCTTCAGCTATTTGCAAAAGCTTCCTCAGACAGCCATTTTGCTGTCTTGCATTTCTTTTTCTTTGGGATGGTTTTAGTTGCTACCTCTTGTACAATGTTGTGAACCTCTGTCCATAGTTCTTCAGGGACTCTGTCTATCAGATCTAATTTCTTAAATGTATTTGTCACCTCTACTGTATATTCATCAGCGATATGATTTAGTTCATACCTGGTGGCCTAGTGCTTTTCTCTACTTTCTTCAATTTAAGCCTAAATTTTGCAACGAGAAGCTCATGATCTGAGCCACAGTCACTTCTGGTCTTGTTTTTACTGACTGTATAGAGCTTCTCCATCTTTGGCTGCAGAACTCATAGTCAATCTGATTTTTGTGTTGACCATCTGGTGATGTCCATGTGTAGAGTCATCTCTTGGGTTGTTGGAAAAAGAGTATTTGCTATGACCATCATATTCTCAGCCTTTGCCCTGCTTCATTTTGTACTCCAAGGCCTGTTATTCCAGCTATCTTTTGGCTTCCTACTTTAGCATTCCAATCCCCCATGATGATAAGGACATCATTTTTTGGTGTTAATTCTATAAGGTGCTGTAGGGCTTCATAGAACTGGTCAACTTCATCCCCTTCAGCACCAGTGGTTGGGGCATAGACTTGAACTACTGTTATATTGAATGGTTTGCCTTGGATTCGAACTGAAGTCATTCTGTCATTTTAGGGATTGTATCCCAGTATTGCTTTTCCTACTCTTTTATTGACCTTGAAGGCTACTCCATTTCTTCTGAGGGATTCTTGCCCACAATAGTATACCTGATAGTCATCTGAATTAAATTTACCCATTCCTGTCCATTTTAGTTCCCTGATTCCTAAGATGTCGATGTTCAGTCTTGTCATCTCTTGTTTGACCACATCAAGTTTGCCTTGATTCATGGATCTTACATTCCAGGTTCTTATGGAGAACAGATTTTTACAGCATTGGACTTTCTTTTCACCACCAGATGCATCCATAGCTCAGCGTCGTTTCAGCTTTGGCCCAGTTTTTTCACTCTTTCTGGTGCTACTAGTACTAGCCCTCTGCTCTTCCCCAGTAACATATTGGACACCTTCCGACCTGAAGGGCTCATCTTACGGCGTCATATCTTTTTTCCTTTTAGTACTGTCCATGGGGTTTTCATGGCAAAGATACTTGAGTGGGTTGCCATTTCCTTCTCCAGTGGATCATGTTTTGTCAGAGCTCTCTGCTATGACCTGTCTGTCTTGGGTGGCCCTGCACAGCATAGCTCATAGCTTCATTGAGCTATGCTAGCCCCTTTTCCATAACAAGGCAGTAATCCATGAAGGAGGAGGTTTTCTACATCAGTACAATATTTAAAATGCCATCATACATTAGTCCTCGATTTACAACCATTCATTTAATGACCAAATTTATAACAGCAAAGAAAACAGTGAATTCTGACAATTTCTCGCATTTTACAATTGTGGCATCTCCATGTCATGTTATCAAAATTCAGCTACTTGACAACCATCATATATTTACAATGGTTGCTGAATCCTGGGGTCAGATGACCACCAATTGCAACCATCCAAGCAGGCCTCCAATAAGCAAAGTTAATGGAGAAAGTCAGATGTGCTTAATAACCATGTGATTCACTTAACAACAGTGGCAAAAATATCATAAAATTGGGTGTGATTCACTTAACAACTATCTTACTTAGCAATAGAAATTCTGGTCCCAATTGCAAGGTTGTAAATTGTGGATTACAAACATAGATTTCATATTGATATGCTACAGAGATTTTAGGGCAGACTAGAATTTGCTCACACCATTTTTTTTCAACACAACAGCATGTGTATGAATAGAATAGAATAGAATAGAATAGAATAGAATAGAATAGAATAGAATAACAGAGTTGGAAGGGACCTTGGAGGTCTTCTAATCCAACCCCCTGCCCAGGCAGGAAACCCTACACCACTTCAGACAAATGGTGATCCAACAACATCTTAAAAATTTCCAATGTTGGGGCATTCACAACTTCTGCAGGCAAGTTGTTCCACTTATTAATTGTTCTAATTGTCAGGAAATTTCTCCTTATTTCTAAATTGCTTCTCTCCTTGATTAGTTTCCACCCATTGCTTCTTATTCTATCTTCAGGTGCTTTGAAGAATAGTTTGACTCCCTCTTCTTTGTGGCAACCCCTGAGATATTGGAACACTGTTATCATGTCTCCCCTAGTCCTTCTCTTCATTAAACTAGACATACTCAGTTCCTGCAACCGTTCTTCATATGTTTTAGCCTCCAGTTCCCTAATCATCTTTGTTGCTCTTCTCTGCACTCTTTCTAGAGTCTCAACATCTTTTTTACACCATGGCAACCAAAACTGAATGCAAAATTCGAAGTGTGGCCTTACCAAGGCATTATAAAGTGGTATTAACACTTCACATGATCTTGATTCTATCCCTCTGTTTATGCAGTCCAGAACTGTGTTGGCTTTTTTGGCAGCTGCTGCACACTGCTGGCTCATATTTAAATGGTTGTCCACTAGGACTCCAAGATCCCTCTCACAGTTACTACTATTGAGCAAGGTACCACATATACGGTACCTGTGCATTTTGTTTTTCTTCCCTAAATATAGAACCTTGCTTTTTTCACTGTTGAATTTCATTTTGTTAGCTAGCGCCCAATGTTCAAGTCTGTCAAGATCCTTCTGTATCTTGAGCCTATCTTCTGGAGTGTTGGCTATTCCTGCCAGCTTGGTGTCATCTGCAAATTTGATGAGTTCCCCATCTATCCCCTCGTCCAAGTCATTGATGAAGATGTTGAAGAGCACTGGACCTAAAACAGAGCCCTGGGGATACTCCACTGCATACTTCCCTCCATGTAGATGCAATTCCATTGAGGACTACACATTGAGTGCGGTTGGTCAGCCAGTTACGAATCCATCTGGTGGTGATGCTGTCTAACCCACATTTTTCTACTTTATCTAGTAGTAGGTTATGGTCTACTTTATCAAATGCTTTACTAAAGTCCAAGTAAATTATATCGACAGCATTCCTCTGGTCCACTAATTTTGTCACTTTGTCAAAGAATGCAATAAGATTAGTTTGGCATGATCTGTTTTTGACAAACCCATGTTGGCTTTTGGTTATTACTTTGTTTGCTTCTAGGTGTTTGGTGATTCGTAGTTTGATTATCTTTTCCAGAATCTTCCCTGGTTTTGAGGTCAGGCTGATAGGTCTGTAGGTTCCTGGATCTATTTTTTTTCCTTTTTTGAAGATGGGAACTACATCAGCTCTTTTCCAATCCTCTGGCAGTTCCTCCGTGCTCCAGGATCTTTGAAAGATATAATTCAGTGGTTCTGAGATCTAGTCTGCCAGTTTCTTCAGAACCTTGGGGTATAATCCATCTAGTCCTGGTGATTTGAACTCATTTAGGGTAGACAAGTGTTCACTTACCATTTTTTTCCCCTATTTTAACTTGTGTTCCTAATCTGTTTTTTGTGGTGCTGTTTTTGATAGGTTGGATTGTTTTTTCCTTTTGTGTAAAGACAGATGCAAAAAATGAGTTAAGTAGTTCTGCTTTCTCCCTGTTGCTTGTTGCCTTCTTGCCACTTTCTCGCAGCAATGGGCCAATTGTTTCCTTGACTTTTTTCTTTTTTTTAATATGTTGGAAGAAGCTTTTTTTGTTATTTTTACTTTAGTCACAAGCCTTTGTTCATTGTGAGCCTTAGCTTTCCTCACTTCATCTTTACAGGCTCGGGCTATTTGCTGATATTCTGCCTTAGTTATTTGCCCCTCTTTCCACTTTTTATACTTGTCCTTTTTGTCTTTCAATTTATTAGAGAGTTCTTTATGCAGCCATGCTGGTTTCTTTTGAGATCTATTATTTTTCTTCTTCATTTGTATTGTGCTAGACTGGGCTTTTATAATCTCACTTTTCAAAATTTCCCAAGCTTCTTGAGTTGTTTTCCCTTTGAGGATTCTCATCCATGGAATCCTTCTCAAGTTCTCTCTAAGTTTATTGAAAT
Organism: Ptyas mucosa; assembly: GCA_012654045.1. Lineage (NCBI taxonomy): Eukaryota > Metazoa > Chordata > Lepidosauria > Squamata > Colubridae > Ptyas > Ptyas mucosa. Next base: position 3,685,525 of record WNWU01000042.1, on the reverse strand, counting down.
TAGCTCTCTTAAAGTCCAAGACTCTATTTGACTTTGTTCTACTACTTGTGCTTGCATAATGTTGAATTCCAATATTGCATGATCACTTGCCCCCAAGGTTCCTGTAGCTTCAACACCTTCTATCATTTCGTCTCTGTTAGTGAGAATTAAGTCCAATATGGCTGATCCCCTTGTTTCCTTCTCTACTTTTTGGGAAACAAAGTTGTCTGCTAGGTTTGTTAGGAACCTGTTGGATCTTCCACTTGGTGCAGAATTTGTTTCCCAGTTGATGGCAGGTTAGTTAAAATCCCCCATTACTATTGTGATGTCTTCCTACATACCTTAGTTAGCTGACTAGCAAAAAGTTCATCTACTTCCTTTGTTTGGTTGGGGGGCCTATAGTATAGACCTATGGCAATGTCATCCCCCCCCACTTTAATATTGATCCAAATGCATTCAAGATAATTTTCATCATTGTTGTGCTCTATTTCTGTAGAGATGTAGTTATTTCTTATATACAGTGCAACTCCACCTCCTCTTTTATTTGGTCTATTTCTTTTAAATAATTTATATCCCTCTAGCTGTATATTCCATTTGTGGGTTTCATCCCACCAAGTTTCCGTAATGGCAACAATATCATATCTGCCCTCATTTACTTGAATTTCTAATTCACCCTGTTTATTCCTCATACTCTGTGCATTGGTATATAGACATTTGAGTCCATTTTGATTGACTCTATGTTTACTGTCTACATAACCTGTGTTGTGCCTGACTGCCCCTGCTTTCTTGCCACCTGTTTGATTAATGCATATGGTATGGCACTTGCTATTAAATGCTTGGTTTTGGTTGACAGCAGGGGTGATAATCTTATTTGCACAGACATCTATGTTACATGCACTGATAGCCCTATTAATTTTGGATTGCTGGGGACAGAAATGTTCTGTATCAATTAATTCTCTGTCCCCACTGTTCAGTTTAAATGTTTATCTAGAAAATCTGTGAATTTATTGCTAAGTAACTCAGTCCCTTTCTTTGATGGATGCAATCCATCTCTTTTGTTCAGTTCTTCATTGGACCAGTTGCAGACATCATGACTAATAAAACCAAAGCTTTCCCTTCTACACCACTCCTTTAGCCACACATTAAACTCTGCTACATGCTGGCCTTTCCCTTTTTAAAAATTTTTTTTAAACATAACAAAGCATAAAAACAACCATCATTCAATACAATCACAGACAGTGTGTCGATCGGTTAAGATTCTTTTGGGCTTAATCTCATATCTAAGGTTACAAATTATTTAATTTCTCTTATTTGACAATTTTATATATCCCTTTATATTATTATTCTTATTTAGCAATTATTTAACAAAGGCTTATTTCCCATAAGAAAACACTTCATATATTTTATCATTACCTTAATTTCATATTTCATACTTCATCTCCATGCTTTATTATCTAGCCATTGATAAAACAAATCCCATATCAAATAGCATTGTTTGTCTTCCTGTTCTCTAATTTCAAGTGTCAATTTACTCATTTCAGCACATTCCATAATTTTCTTAATAACTTCATCATCAGTAGGTGTTTTCTCTTTTTTCCAATTTTTAGCAAATACAATTCTAGCCATTGTTAAAACATTCACAATTAAATATCTCAATTCTTTATGATACATTTCTGGTAAAATCCCTAATAAAAATATCTCTGGTTTGAAGTCAATGTGTTTCTTTGTCATTTTTTCCAACCATGTGTGGATTTTAGTCCAATATTTTTTAGCTTCTGCACATGTCCACCACATATGGTAATATGATCCTGGAGTCTGATGACATTTCCAACATTTCTCCCATTTGTTCTTGAACATTCTGGCTATTCTCGTCGGGGGTAGATGCCACCTGTAAAACATCTTATACAAATTCTCCTTATATGCTGTAGACATTGTCATTTTATAATTTTGCAACCATAATTTTTGCCATTTCTCTAAATCAATCCCATGGCCAAAATTTTCCCCCCATGCTAGTTTCTTTAACTTGTTCTTCTTCCAATTTTACCTTTAATAGAATAGAATAGAATAATTTTATTTCTATACCGCCCCTCTCCCGAAGGACTCAGGGCGGTGCACAGCCAGGTAAAAAACACAATACAAAAATCCCAATTAAATTTAAAAACTTATTAAAATTATTACATTTATGGCCAAATTCATTAAAACCTCAAAATTTAAAACTCCAAATTTAAAACTCATTTACAAAGATAGCCTGCTTGTCAGAAGAGCAGGGTCTTGCGGGCACAGCGAAAAACTTAGAGGTCAGAGATTGTGCGTATTTCCGGGGGCAGTTCGTTCCAAAGGGCAGGTGCTACCACAAAGAAGGCTCTCCCCCTGGGAGTCGCCAGCCGACATAGTTTGGCCGACGGCACCCTGAGGAGTTCCTCTCTGTGGGAGCGAACTGGTCGGTGGGAGGCTATCGGTGGCAGAAGGCGGTCTCATAAGTATCCAGGTCCTGAGCCATGGAGCGCTTTAAAGGTGGTGACCAACACCTTGAATTGCACCCGGAAGACCATTGGGAGCCAGTGCAGCTTGCGCAGGAGGGGTGTTACATGAGCGCAACGAGTTGCACCTATAATCACCCACGCGCCGCATTCTGGACCAGTTGGAGCCTCCGAGTGCTCTTCAAGGGGAGCCCCATGTAGAGAGCATTACAGTAGTCCAGCCGAGGGGCAACAAGGGCGTGAGTGACCGTGCACGAGGCGTATATGGTTAATAAATAACCATATAATTTTTTAATTACATAGTCATCAGAACCCATTAAGATCTTATCTAAATTAGTCATAACATTATAAAAACCTTTTTGTTTAAAATCTTCTTCATATCTAGAACGTATTTGCAGATAAGAAAACCAATCCATCTTAAAACCTTGTTCTTCCAGTTCTTGCTTCAATTTAAGTTCACCCTTTTCATCCATTAATTCACTATATCTAACAATTTGTTCTCTTCTAAATATTACTGAATATGAAAATGCTTCAATCGTTGATATCCAGACTGGAATTTTCAAATAGTATTGTTTTTTAGTCTTCTCCCAGTTTAATAACAAAGCCTCATGTATATGATGTCTTCTAAAATACCCCTGTATTTTTGTTTCTTTATACCATAAAAAAGCATGCCACCCCATCAACAAATCATGACCTTCTAAATTCAATAATCTAGTATTTCTTAACGTTATCCATTTTTTGATCCACATCAAACTTGTCGCTTGATAATAAAGTTCCCAATTAGGTAGACCAACCCCCCCTCTCATTCTAGCATCTTGTAGTAGCTTTAATTTTATCCTCGCCTTCTTTCTCTGCCAAATATATTTTAACACCATTTTATTCAAATCTTCAAAAAAGTCTTTCCCCAATCTAATTGGAATTGTCTGGAACAAATATAAAATTCTAGGCAAAATATTCATCTTAATGGTTGATATCCTTCCAATCAAAGAAAGCTGTAAGTTTTTCCATTTCACCAAATCTGTCCCTATCTGTTGTTTAAGTTTATTATAATTATTTTCTTTAATTGTGCTACATCTTGCTGTCAAGTATATCCCCAAATATTTAACTTTATTTGTGACTTGCATCTTTGATATATCCGCCAATTCTTCTTTTTGCTTTACCAACATATTTTTAGTCAGAATCTTCATTTTGTTTTTATTGATTTTCAGACCAGCTACTTTCCCAAACTCTCCAATTTTGTCTATTGATGTATTTATTGATGTTAGTGGATCTTCAAGAATAAAGACCAGGTCATCTGCAAATCCTTGTAATTTGTATTATTCTTTTAGGATTTTCATTCCTTTTATGCCTTGTTCTTCTCTGATACTTCTATTTAGCGCTTCTAATGTTAATATAAACAACAGAGGGGACAATGGACAACCTTGTCTGGTATCTTTTTTTATCTCAATAGAATCTGTCAATTCTCCATTTATCATTACTTTTGCCATTTGTTTATGATATATCACTTCTATTGCTTGAATAAATTTTCTGCCAAAACCCATCTGTTCCATTTGAAGCAATATAAAATGCCAATTTACATTATCAAAAGCTTTCTGTGAATCTAAAAATATCAAAACCATTTGCTTTTCAGGGTGGGCTTCATAGTATTCCAAAGTGTCCAGAATTATTCTCACATTATCTCTAATTTGTCTTTTTGGCAGAAACCCATTTTGATCTGAATGTATAAAATCATTTAAGTATCTCTTGAGTCTTTCTGCCAATATTGAAGCAAAGGTTTTATAGTCAGAATTTAGCAGGGATATAGGTCTATAATTTTTTATTTGTTGTCGGTCTGTATCCTTCTTAGGAATCAATGTAATATATGCTTCAGACCATGACTTGGGTATTTCCTTCTTAGTCATCACTTCATTCATAACTTCTAAAAATGGGAGACTCAAAGATTCCAATGTCCTATAATATTCCGCTGTCAAACCATCTGGCCCTGGTGCCTTTCCATTCTTTTGTTTCTTAATTGCTTCATTTAATTCCATCATCGTTATGTTTCTCTTAGCATCTCCTCAATATCTTTAGGAATTTTAGGCAGATTTGCATTTTAAAGATATCGTATCACATTTTCTTCCTCTATCTTTTCTTTCTCATACAATTGTCTATAGTAGTCCTGTATAATTTTTTTCTTCTCTTTATTTTCAAATTTACTTTGTCCTTGGTTGTTGATTAATTGTATTATTTTTCTTGATTCTCTCTCTTTTTTCAACTTATATGCTAACCATCTTCCTGGTTTATTAGCACTCTTGAAGTAGTTCTGTTTAGTGCTTCTAATTTTATGAGCTAGTTCTTCTTTCTCCAGTAAATCCATTTTATGTTTTATTGTATCCATTTTCACTTTAGCATCTTTTTTGTGTGGACATTTCTGAAGTACCTTTTCAAATCTCTTGTAGTCATCTTCCAATATTTTATGTTTGTCTTTTCTTAACATTTCTCTTCCTTGTATAATCCATCATCAAACCTCTAGCATAGGCCTTCATAGTATCCCAAAGATTTTGCATCAATGTTTCTTCTTTCCTATTCTCTTTAAAGAAAAAGGCCAATTCTCTCTCCATTTTCTGAACAAAGTCCTTTTCTTTTAATATAGTATTATTTAAAGTCCATCTAAATCTTTCCCTTTGTCCTTTCCATTTCACTGTCACTGGATTATGATCTGCCCAGGTATTTGCTTCTATCTCAATTTGTTCTATGTTCAAAGTCAATTCCATTGTTGTCCATATCATATATAATCTAGACCAAGATGAATGTCTGTCCAAATAAAAAGTATATTGTCTGTTCTATCCATTTCTATCTCTCCATGTATCTTTTAAATTTATTTCCTCAGTCATTCTAAAAAAAAGATTTCGGTAGTATCTTTCTACTATGTCTTATTGTTTTATGTGTTTTATAGTCCAATTTGTCATCCACTATACCATTAAAATCTCCCATCATACAAATATTGTCATATTCCAATTCAATTATTTTCATGTGCAATTTTCTGTAAAAGTCACTTTGATTATTATTTGGAGCATATATTGCTACTAAAAGAACTTTCATATTATTATCTATTATCTCCACTATCAAAATTCTTCCTTTGTCATCTGCATATATTTGCTCAGCTGGTATTGCATTTCTAATATATAAGACCACTCCTCTTTTTTTTACATTGTGGCAATGATGTCAAGATTTTCCCTAATTTTGAATGTACCAGTAATTGTTCATGTTGCTTTTTAATATGTACTTCTTGTAGGCAAATTATATCAAATTTTAATATCTCTAATTTGTGAAATATCTTTCTTTTAACAACTGAATTAAGTCCATTTATATTTATTGAAATCAATTTTCTCTCTTCCATATTCATACTTTATATGCAGGTTTTACTGCTCTAGTTGATCTTAATTCACGCTGTTCCTTGTGCTCCACAATCCCCCCTACTGCACCTTCTGCTTTTTCAATCATTGCTAGTTCCTCTTCTTGAAATCCTACTGGCACTACTGTTGTTTGGAATTCCATTTCCATTTCCTTCTCCTTGAAAAATTCTGCATAGAATGCTTTCACTTTGTCTATTGTATCTATTCTGTATCTTTGGAGTTGTCATTTTAACAATAATCCTTCTGGGATCAACCATCTGTAGTTCACACCTTTTTGAAGTAATATTTTAGTCAAAAATTGGTATTCTCTCCTCATATCCCTCACTTTTCTTGGTACTTGCTTCAGAACCACAATTTCTTTCTCCTTATACTTCAATGTTTTTTCTCTGGCAGTCTGCAGTATTTGTGCTTTAATTGATTTCTTAGTAAACCTTATATGCTCTTCTTGTGGTAGCTTGTTGCACATTACATACCTAGTATAAACTCAATATATCTCATCTACGCCATCCATCATCTTTTCCTTGGTAGGTTCTAGTGCTTCAGCCAGAATTCCTATCATTATTTCTGCCAGATTCTCTCCTTTCTCTTCTTCTACTTTTTGAAATCTGAGATAAAATTCTGATCTGTCCATCTCCCATCCAATTAGTCCACTCCTGTCACATTCAATTTCTCCCAGTCTATTGTCTATATCTTTGATCTTTTCCTCCTTTTGTTCCTCATTTTTCTCAATCTTTTGTAATCTCTCTTCATATTTCAACATCATTTGCTGTATACTTGCCACTTTTTCATCTGTCTTTAGTTGTTGTTGTTCCATCCTCTGGACTGCTTGGAGGATCATTTGTAATGTCATGTCTTTGTCTTTTTCTTTCTCCTTCTCCTGCTGAAGCATCGTCTGAATTGATCACTGTCTTCCAGATGGCGACGATGAAGGCATAGTTGAGGAGGATCCAACTGCTGTTACTTTTCTGCTCATTTTGTCCAGTAGTCACCAATAGCCAAAACAAGAAGGAAAAAAAAGCCAAAAAAGAAGAGAGTATATATATTAAAAGAGAGAGAGAAAGAAAAAATAAACAATTCTTCAGGTTCTTCAATACCCTAATCCATTTTGGGGGGAAAAAATTAATCCCAATGTCAATAAAAATAAACTATAGGGAAGTCCAATTTTAAAAAAGCAAAAAAAGAAAAAGCCAAATAGTCAACCAAAGGGGAAAAAAAGATAAAAATCAAAAATTAATCTTCAGGCACTTGTAGACCTTAATCCAATTCAGTTATATATGAACAAAGAAAGAAAAATCCATCAAAGATATTTAAGCAGGGCAAGCATACAGAGAGTTATCACTTAGCAGGAACAAGGGAGAAAAAAATAATAGACAAAGATTTCAATTTCTTCTGCAGTGCTTCTGCCCAAACATTAACAAATCTCTCTCATTCTGTCTCTGACTCCTACTTCTGATAGTTCCCCGAAGAGTACCTGAGTAAACAATACAGATAGTTCCAACTTCCTCAGATGTGCTTCCAACTATTTTATAAACAACAGGGTTCAGAGTCCTTGAAGTGTAGCAACAATATAATACAATTGTTTCAACTTGCTACTTAAATAGAAAAAATAACAAAGTTTCCAGTCCAGTAGATGGCAGTCTTCCACTTCCTATCTTCCCCGCTAATATAATCCAAAAATTCTTTGTCAGTAAAATAGCAAATAGAAATTTAAAACAATCTTCAGAAAAGGGGGGAAAATTAAATCCCCCCCAAAAATATTTTGAATAAAAGGCACAAGGGCTTAAAAATGTAAAGTTCTCAATTCTGTCAATCCTTTTCAATCCAGTCCTGGTCAAAAACAAAACAAAGATTTATAACTCCACCAGTGTAAATGATTTGAGAATAAAAAATAACTCCAACTTAATTTCTCCACTTAATTTCCTTCTATCTCCAATTTAAGTTCACTTCAATCTCAGGGTGTTCTTCATATTGATTTAAATTGAAAGTCTCTCACTGCATCGACTCACTGTCCTTCTATTCTTCTTCCGGAGCTGTCCCAACTTCAGCAGCTACTATGGCTGCCACCCCGCTATTAGAAAAAAGGCTTCTCCTGGATCAACCAGGGACTTTGCAATGTCCCTGGGATCGTCAGGATGTGCCCTCCACTATCACAGTCAAAACAAGACTGTGAGGTCCAATAAGGACCGTCCAACAGCGAGGATTTCAGCGGCGATCCTGGAGCCCAGGAATCCTCCTACCGTTTCGTTGCGACGTCAGCTCCTCCCCCTCTGGCCTTTCCCTTTTTGTTCCTTATATATCAGTAAAACCTCTGAAAAGATAAACCTACAACCTGTACTACTAAGTTCATACCCCAAGCTCTGGAAATCATTCTGCACAGAAAGTACATCTTTTTGGGACGGATCATTCGTGCCAAGATGTATAATAGCATCGACATCACAGTCCTTACTGGCTTTCTTGACTATCTTAAGAATACGCCTCTTGTCTCTGCTGGCAGTAGCACCTGGCAGACACCTGACCTCTTTCAAAGCCTCCATATCTTTTCCTAAATTTACATCCCTTACAATTGAATCACCAACCAAAAGGTGGCTTCTCTTTTTAGATACCGTGCTCTTCTTGTGTGACCGATGTGTAACACCTGGTTCACACTTTCCCCTTTCCAAAGTAAGTTCTTCATCTCAGACCACTTGCTTATTTGAGTTATCAGTATCACAACTACCTTGACCTGTCACTTTAGTGTCCCTATTAAGGTCAGCAAGGGCACTGTATCTGTTATGCTGGGACAAAGCAAAAGCTTTGTGTTTATGGTTCACAGCTCTCACCCTGCCAGATCCCACGGTTGTCCATACTGCCCTTCTCCTCCAGGATCTTTGTGGGAGAGGGGACTGATGGCGTGGCAGCTCAATAGAGTGGAATGGCTGATTAGGGCACCTAATTTCTGCTTGGAGTGCACAGATTAGTGATTCTAGATAGGTAATCTGTCCACGTAGACTACTAATTTGTTTACAAAGAGGACAGTACCCAAATTTGAAAAGAGTACTGTGAAAGACAGCTGCAAAACAAGTATTACACTGAACTAAACTGGTCATTTTGAAATAGAATAAAATCACAGTCTCAATTGCACTAACCCTGAATATATTATTGCTATTTTTGGTTTATAGTTATATGATTATAACTAGCTACCTTTCTCCTCTGTACTCACACAGACCCCCACTTCACAGGCAGTTGCTCCTCCCTCTAGGTCCTGTGAAGTGAAAATGTAAAGGAGGCAAGTTTCACTCTGCTTTTTCTCTGTACTCACTCAGACACCCCCCCACAGACACAGGCAGTTGCTCCTCCCTCTAGCTCCTGTGAAGTGAAATATAATGGAGGCAAGTGTCAGTCTGCTTTTTCTCTGTACTCACTCTGACCCCCGCCCCATTCAAATATGGATTTGAATGAACTAGTATATAGAAATAAACTTCTGTTGATTTCCTATAGCTTGTATTATCCTACCAACATGCAGTTTAAATGTCTAGTTATTGCATTTTATAAGCATCAAAAGGTAAATATTTTATGATTCTCTGAAGTCACTTTAATTGTACTTTGAATTGCACAGTCCGAAAGATGAAATTGCACAAAGTAGGATTATATTCAATTATGTTTCTTTAGTATTTAAGGAGGTGGTTGATAATTGCACTTCAAAGCTCTCAAAAGCTTGCTCCAAAGAAATGCAGAAATTTCTTTTAAATTATTTATACATTCAGCTACCTCAGAGAGATTTGAGGCCTTAAGCTTAGGAACGTTCTGATTTCCTAAGATGGATTGTCTTTGTCAGTGTGGGTAAGCCTGAGAGGACCACTTATTATAATTACAGTTGGAGCAAACTTGCAAAAAAAATGTTTGTAAACTGCCCAGAGTCACTTAGTTGAGTTGGCTAGTGTAGAAATTTGATAAAGAAATAAAAAAACCTGTGTCAATAAATCCAGAAAAGTCTGCTTTTTATAATATACAAGATGTCATTTTAATGTCTTGATGCTTCATAGATTCTGTATTACATGATGTAATTTGGGTTCTTTTTTGTTAATTTAGATTTAGAGGCAAAAGAAATAAAAGACTGAGAAAACTGTAGGTCATTATTTTTTTCCCCTTCTTTGTACTGATCTGCTAGGAACACCACAAGATTTTTTGTTCCCTGCAGGATAGAGATGTGATGGATTAACACTAGTAAATCAGAAGCCAGAAATCACACATATCTCCTTCTAGGTTTGTAATATTTGATTATGTTCAGCGAAATTTGGATTTTTATCTATGATCCTTCTGCTATCCTCTCTGTCAGCTCCAGCGTGATGTCAGTATGGAGCTGCCATTCTTGGGGGGAGGAATGCACAAACCTCATTTCAGCTCAGCATCTGCTTCGTCGAGCCTCCCAGGAACTGATAGGATTGACAGGAGGGAATAGCTGGGGGATGACATCATCATGGCCATCCGGAAATAACAAGTGGATTAACTGTTCAGATGCTGGTTGTAAATACTCAATAATTAAACATAAGCCAACTTCCGGGTCACATGGGATGGAGCAGCATTCATGAGTGGGTGGGTGGTGATAACTAATGGATAAATGGTGGTGAGAAGCACAGGGCAGTGTTGTGGCCTGTCAGTGGCCTGTGCAGCTAGTAGCTGATTCCGACAGCGAGGAGGCTGGTGTGGTGCTGCGCCAGCAGCTTATGCAGCTGGCACTCAAGTCAGACAATGAGGAGGCTGGAGAAGATGTGGTGCCAGAGGCGGGGATTCAGCCAGGGCCTTCAGAACTTCCAGAAGCTCCCTTAAGTGAAGAGGACAAAGAGGAGGAGCCTCTTCTCGATGCACAGGCGCGCAGAGCTGCCAAAAGATAGGAGTGGCTCCTCAGGAGGAGATCTCCTTGAGAGTGGAGCTAATTGGCCACTCTCTTAGCCTATTTAAGGAGGAATTCCGACTGAAGCAATTTGCAGGGAACAACTTCATTCAAATCACACACAAAACACACACAAATCTTGATTAAGACAGAGCAGCTGAGGGAAGAGAATGTGCAGCTTCATCAGCAGTTAGCTGTGATGGCTAGCCAGCTGGCTCAGCTTCAAACCCAAATGGCTTCATCTGCTCCTCCTCATCCTCCTTGGAGAAACTGCCTGGTAGCTGTGCCAGACAAGTTTGCTGGTAATTTGGAAATGTTCCTGGCTTTCCTTGGATAATGCAATTTATTTATGAGTTTGCGAGCTGAAAATTTTCCCAATGACCAAGATACAGTCGGATTCATTATCAGCCTGCTCTCTGGCTCTGTAGCTCATTGGGCCACGCCCCTGTTGGTCCAGAACAATCCGTTGCTTAATGACTTTCAGGGGTTTTGTGAGCACTTGTGGCAAATGTATGAGGACCCTATCAAAGCACAAACATCCACCAGATGCTTGAAGTCCTTGAAGCAAGGCCGGCTACCCCTACAGGAATACATTAGCGAATTCCATTTGCTAAGCCAGGACTCGGCCTGGAACGAGGCAGCACTTTTGGATGTATTCCAGGAGGGTTTGTTGGAGGCGTTACAGGATGAGTTGGCTAGAGTGGACATTCCTCTGACTCTTAATGAGCTGGTTCATCTGTGCCTCAGAATTGATGCGAGGTTACAATGACGGCCCTCTCATTGTGCCCACCAGGAACCCCGTGTGAACCCAGTTGTATGTGAGGCTTCGGCTCCAAGGGAGGAGCCCATGGAAATCAGTACAGCCAGACCCCGCCTATCCATAGCTGAGAAGGACAGACGACGGGCAGGGAGGTTGTGCTTATATTGTGGGAAGCCTGGACACTTCACTGCCTCTTGCACCAAGAAGTGATATGGGGCATCAGCTCCTGGCCCTGTACCACAGTCACAGTCTACCCCGTTGGGAAACAGCTGGAGCCTGACCTAGGAAAGACCCTGGGTCGGGGACATACCAACTCTGGCTCATGCCCTGCAGAGGTGGATTCCGGCCCCCCTTATCATTTGATTTTGAACACCAAAGTTTTCATTGCCAATAACCCCCAAGGGATCCCAGCTTATGCTTTGGTGGACTCCAGCGCAACGACCAATTTCATGGATGAGGCGTTTGCTAATCACTTTGCCATTCCCCTGTGTCCAGTGGATCACGGTCCATGGTCCATGGTCATGGAGACTATTGATGGTCGGGTGCTTCTGTCTGGGCCAATTAAGGCCTCCACTCAACCCATGCATCTGACCATCAGTAAGCATGAGGAGGCCATCCAATTTTATGTCACGTCTGGATTACATTTTCCTTTGGTTTTGGGGTTGGCTTGGCTTCAGACTCATGATCCATACATCCTTTGGTCCCAGAATTTCATGTTGTTCCTGAGCCTGCAATGTGTGGATCATACTCGCCAAGTCTGTGCAGGACATGTGCAGGGTCCACCTGCAGTATCTTTGCTGGCCAACCTCTCAAACTTCGTGGATGTTTTTAGCGAGAAAGAGGTGGACCAATTGCCCCCACACCGGTCGTACAATTGTCCCATTGACTTAATCCTGGATGCACCGCTCCCTGCAGGAAGGTTGTATTCTATGTTGGACCCCAAATTAAGGAAATTTGTGGACAAAACCTGGCCCAGGGTTTTATCCGGCCCTCATCATCGCCCTTGTCTGCTGCAGTCCTCTTTGTCAAGAAGAAACCCGGAGACTTGCGTCTGTGCTGCAATTACCATAAACTGAACACCATTATGGTGCATAACCAGTATCCTTTACCCTTGAATCCTGAACTCTTAGAGAGACTTCAGGGGGCTACCATGTTTACCAAGTTGGACCTGCATGGTGCATACAATCTGCTTTGGATACGTGAAGGGGATGAGAGGAAGGCAGTGTTCGGTACCAAGTATGGCCATTTTGAATACACGGTCATGCCATTTGTATTAACCAATACTCCCTCTGTCTTCCAGCATTTTATGAACAATATTTTCTGAGACCTTTTGGGCCAGTTTGTTGTGGTTTATCTCGATGACATCTTGATTTACTTGACATCCCGGAAAAGTCATCTCCAACATCTGCAACTGGACTTGCAACGGCTTCGGGAACACCAGTTATATGCAAAGCTGGAGAAATGCCAATTCTACCAGACGACCATCGACTACTTGGGCCATCGCATTTCTCCCGAGGGCATCACAATGGATCGGAGCAAGGTCGAGGCGTTGAGAAGTTGGCAACCTCCCCATCAGATGAAAGATGTTCAGCGACTCCTCGGGTTTGCTAATTATTACCGGACATTCATCCCTGGTTTCACCACTTTGACCGGGCCCCTCACTCAACTCCTGCAGAAAAAAGTCCCATTCTGGTGGGGCACCCCCGAGCAGCAGGTGTTCCTGGCCTTAAAGCAGGCCTTCATAAAAGAGCCAATTCTGAAGCATCCTGACCCTCACCATCTGTTTGTGGTGGAAACGGACGTGTCGGATATCGCGGTCGGAGCGGTGTTACTCCAGGCTCATGTGGCTGGCAGTACTCTTTTTCCTTATGCATACTATTCCCAGAAATTGAATCCTTCCGAGCGCAATTATACCATCTGGGAAAAAGAGCTACTGGCCATTAAGACCGCGTTCGAGACCTTGAGGGGGCTCAACATCAAGTGGAAGTCCGGACGGACCACAAGTATCTGAAGTTTCTGCAGACTGCGTGGAAACTCAATCAACAACGGATCTGGTGGTCCTTCTTTTTTAACTGCTTCAACTTCAAGGAGATGTACATTCCGAGTGGGCGCAATCAACGAGCAGATGTGCTCTTGAGGAAACCCAAATATGTCCAAATCAAGGACCCGCTTCCGCCTCGGACAATTCTTCCAGTCGAGTCATTCGCTGCCGTCCAGGAACCTGTTGACCTCTGGTTTCAGATCCAAGAGGCACAGTGGTGGAACATTTATGTCGATCTTCAGAAGCATGAAGTAGGGCCTGACTCTCCCTGGACATTTACCAACAATCTCTTGAGGTACCGGGAGAGACTTTATGTACCATCGGGTCTGCTTAGGGGTCTTATATTGTCCCAGTGCCACAACCACCCTGCAGTGGGACATTTCAGTCTCTTTAAAACACTTAACCTAATGTTGCGGACCTTCTGGTGGCCTCGTCTCTGTCACAATGTCCAGACGTATGTGACGTCCTGCTTCCGTTGTCAACAGGCCAAGTCAGCCATGGGCACTCCCCCAGGACTACTTCAGCCCTTGCCGATACCAGAGAGACCTTGGGGTGTCATTTCGATGAACTTTCTAATGGACTTGCCCCCATCTTTGGGTTTCACAACTGTATTTGTAGTGGTGGACATGTTGACAAAGATGGCACATTTCATACCCTGTCAAGGATTGCTGACAGCTCGCGCCACTGCCCGCATGTTCATCCAACATGTCTTTCGGCTACACGGCCTACCGGAGAGGGTTGTGTTGGACAGAGGCTCCCAGTTCACCACCCAGTTTTGGAAAGGGCTGATGATGGCCTTAGATGTCAAGATCTGCTTATCGTCGGCTCATCATCCCGAAACTGACAGCGGGACTGAAAAAGTCATTGGAATATTGGAGCAATATCTGCGCTGCTTTGTTAATCAGCAACAGGACAATTGGATAGAATACTTAGCAGTTGTGGAGTTTGCTTTTAATAATTCCCAGCACACCTCCACTCAAACCACCCCTTTCTTAGCCAACCTGGGCCATCACTCATGTTTCTTCCCACTCACGCCCCTTGACTCCCCAGTTCCAGCAGCAGGATGAATTCTTTTTTTTTTTGAAAAATATTTTTTATTGTTTTTTCCAAACATAAACATAGAAATAAATCTTTTAAGAATGAAGTCTTGATCCGGTCATAAATAGGTACAATTGCTTACATTCCTTTAACAAGCTCTATTCCCAATTTCCCCGTTACATCTTTTAAAATTAAAAATCAAAACTCAAATTTTTAACACAAATTCTAACATCTTATTCTAAACCAGTCTATTGTATCACCAAAACCTTAATTTCCAAATAAACTCTACTCATTTTTTAATATCCAATTTATCAATCAGAATTCTATCTAGCTTAATTCCCTCCCTTACATCTTTTAACATAAAAATCAAAAACACAAATTTTAAAAATATTCTAACATCTTGATCTAAGTATTTACCTTACATTTTATCACCACAAATCTTAATTCCCAAATATGTACAAATCTATTTTTATTTTAACTTATAAATCAAAATTTTATCTATATTCCTTAATCTCTAGACCCATTTCAACAAATCTTTAAGTCTTTAAACTTTAGCAATTACATTTAATTCTTTTTTTAAAAAAATGTCATCTAATATACATTTCAATTTATACAGATTCATCTCATACTCATTTTGCTTCATTTTAGTTGTCATCCAACATATTCTTTTTCACCCCGTATTATTTTAGATATTTTCCAATATATTCTCTTCTATATCTCCAACTATTTGTTTGGCTGATTTCCAGCATATTTTATTTTAGCTGATTTCCAGCATAATCTCCTCCATATCTCCACCTATTTTTTGGCTGATTTCCAGCATATTTTGTTTTGGCTGATTTCCAGCATATTCTCCTCCATACCTCCAATTATTGTTTGGCTGATTTCCAGCATATTTTGTTTTGGCTGATTTCCATCATATTCTCCTCCACCTCTCCACCTCTTGTTTGGCTGATATCCAGCATATCTTATTTTAACTTTTTTCTTTTCAATATATTTAATCTGTTATTTAACTTTTTCCTAACATACTCTTCCAGGATGACTCCCAGCATATTTCTTAATATTTCAAGCATACATTAAATACAATCACAATTGTATATCTGTTTTATCATCCAATAATATATTAATCATTCAAATTTAATCATATTTACCATTCTCAACTTTGTTTACAATTTAAAATTAAAACATATTATATCAGGCATATTCTCATCTTGTTCTCTCATAATCCTCATTTTTAACCACCTTTGCATCAATTTACTATTTTAATTACCTTCTGTTATTCTCCATCTTTATTTATTCTATAAGCACCTCCTGTTTATATTTAAAAGTCATTTAAATATTTGAACATTTAAACATCACATTTTAATTTTATCTATTTTATTTCTTCATTTCTCTATCTGTCCATAAGCATTCCACTTCAAAATCCGTGTTTCCATGTTTGAAACTCTATAAATCACTTTAATTCTTTTGTAACATCTATTCCATGTAAAGTCCATCAGCTTCCCTTCTTTTCCCTTCCTGCACCACATCTTTTGTTCCTGCGCCAGTTAATTTCAATTTTAATAGTTCCATTATATTTCTTCTTTCTTTATCAAATCACCCATAGATAGAAGAGGAATCTCCAAAGTCCAAAAGTCCATAGTTATTTTCAAAATCCAAACCAAATAGCAAGTAAAAATATTTCTTTTTCAAACAGAAGGTGAGTCTCGACAATCCACACTTTTGCTTAGTCACAACAATCTCCATTTTGTATCCATTATGTAATCATCCGTTTGTCTGTCTTCTTTTAACTTTTAAAGGTGTTAAGTCCATAATTATAGCTTTTTACTTTTTACTTTTTTTTTCCAAAAATCAAATCAATTCCAATTTTAAGAAAAACCCAATTTTCTAGTATATTAATAATCAATTCTACCAGGTCAGCCTGTATCAAGGCAAATTTCTTAATGGGTCTTTGTTTCCTCTTATTACTTTGTCAGATCTTCATGCCCCACAAATCTACAGCCACTATTTAAAGCTGGGGGTCTTATTGATAAAAATCCATACTCAAATGTTGCTTCCCGCCAGGGTTAGTGTCAATCACCCAGCTTCAAAGTACCTCATTCTTTCTTCTTTCCTCCTGCACAATTCTTTTCCCGGCTTGTTGTGGCTTTGTGGCAGCTGCCATGGCTGCCCCCCCCCCCCGTCGACTCAGAGGGTTTCCTCTGGCCTCCGAGGAACTTGCCTGTTCCTCTCAGCCATCTGAGGCACCCCTCTTCTTCCCCCATCCCTGCAGGACGAGTTCGGTCAGAAGATCCATTGGCATTGGTTCGTCAGTCGGGGTTTTCTTGAGGCTCATCAGAGTCCGCTATTTTATTTTATTTTTAATTTGATTTATATGCCTCCCTTCTCCAGAGACTCAGGGCAGCTTACAATGCATTAAGCAATAGCCTTCATACTGACTGACTTCATATTTCCCTGACTGCATCACTGCAATGACAAACCGGAAGTCTGATGAATTCTTGACTGAGTTACAGGCCATTCATCAACTGGTGAAACAATATTTTGACAAGGCCAAGGAAGATTATAAAATGGTTGCGGATTGCTCTCGGTGGGCAACACCACCGTTGGCTGTGGGGGATCGCGTGTGGCTGTCGATGAAGCATCTCCCCTCAGACCGGCCAGTCAGAAAACTATATCATTGTTACATTGGGCCTTTTCCTGTGGAGGTGGTCATCAATCCAGTGGCCTACCGCCTGACCCTGCCTCGGGCTTTGAGGATACACCCTGTGTTTCATCGATCCCTCCTGGTTCCCGAATGGCCTACCTGTCCGCTCTGCCAACTTGACCATCCTCAGCCAGTGCCCTCTGCAGAAATGATTCGCTCGAGTACAAGGTTGCTAGCATTCGAGACTCCCAGTGGCTGAAGGGTCGGTTCCAATACCTCATCGAGTGGAAGGGGTATGGGCTGGAGGACTTCACATGGGAGGATGCGACCTCTGTTCATGCTCCAGATCTTGTATATGCCTTTCACGAGCAGTTCCTGTCCCGACCACATCTGGATTGACAGAGTTGGGGGAAGGGCCCTGTGATGATGGATAGTGTTGTGGCCCATCAGCGGCCTCTGCAGCTAGTAGCTGATTCCAACAGTGAGGAGGCTGGTGTGGTGCTGTGCCAGCAGCCTGTGCAACTGGCACTTGAGTCAGACAATGAGGAGGCTGGAGAAGATGTGGTGCCAGAGGCGAGAATTCAGCCAGGGCCTTCAGAACCTCCAGAAGCTCCCTTAAGTGAAGAGGACAAAGAGGAGACTCTTCTCATTGCATGGGCATGCAGAGCTGCCAAAAGGCAGGAGTGGCTCCTCAGGAGGAGGTCTCCTCAAGAGTAAGGCTTGGGGCTAATTGGCCACTCACTTAGCTTATTTAAGGAGGAACACCGACTGAAGCAATTTGCAGGGAACAACTTAGTTCACATACCTTCGTGTCTTGTCTTGCTTATCTTATCATCTTCCTGCAAATTGCTTCTGGGCATTCTGCCAACCACAATAAGCTTTCAGTATTATTCTTTGAATTCTTGGTGGCTGTTAATGCAGTTAATTAACAGCCATTGCTGTAAAAAACTGGTTTCTTTAGTAAACTAAGGTTTGAATGGACTTTGTGTGTACTGCGTTCTTTGGGGTCCATAGCTGGGGCAGAACAGGCAGTAGCCCTAACAAGATTTTCATCTGCGATTGTCAGTGAATGCCAAGAAGTGATTAAACTAAGGTAGCAGCCATCCAGGTTGTCTCCTTTTATTTCCTTCTGTTTGGAACCTCATTTCTTTTCAATGGCTGAGGGCACGGTGCCAGGGTTAGAGGCAGCTGACCTTGAAGAGTCAGTAGCTCCAACTGAAGCTACTGTGCTTGAGACCTCTTCTCCTACAGAGGAGCCTGTGGCCACCGTCAGGCCAAAGGACAGGTCAGATGGGAAGAGTTCACCGGACAGAAGGCTGCAAGTAGCAGTAGAGGCAGAGCAAGGTGATTCCAGGGATTGGTGGCTGGACAGGAGATCTCCAGGAGATCTATGGAGTGGCTGGGTTCTGAGAGCTGACTCGGGGTAATGTGTGGCAGAGGCCAGGAATGGGACTGCCTCCTTTGCCCAGAACCCAAAGAATGGCAGGTCCTCCACTTTGATCCAGGCTGCCTGGGAAGGGCAGGCCATATGACCTCCCAGGGGCTTTAGGGGCCCCACGAAAATCCATCCCAGAGGATGCTGGACCAACAGGACGTCAATATAAGCTGCAGGTGCCAGGGGTACAGGAGTACATGGGCCAACTGCCCAACCTCCCGGCTGATCAACCAGCCCAGCAAGGCCCTGTATATATGGGCAGGTGGGATCCACCACCTTTGTGAGCATCATTTGATGCAGCTCCGAGAAGGTGCCTTTGTTTCTAGGCCAGGTCCTCAATCACTTTGACCACTATGGCAGACTGTACACCTCCCTGTGGGACATGGTTATTGCAGTGACAACAGTCATGGAAGGGGAGGCGGCAGACTGGGTGGTGGATCTATATAGAGATCATGCGGCCGAGTTTGGTGATTTAGGCCTGTTTCTATCTGGCCTCCAGGAGAGGTTTGAAGACTGTACTGGAGCACAACAGGCCGAGGGAGATCTACTGAAGATAAAACAGAGGGGGAGGCTTGTGGCAGAGTACATCAGGGAATTTAGAAGGCTGGCTGGTAAAGTGCGGGGGTGGCCTGAGAGACTGGTTGTACACCATTTCAAGATGGGACTAGATAAGACCTTACATCAGGCTTGTGCATGCAGGGGCCTGGCCCCATGGTTGGCAGCTTGGTTCCAAGTGGCCACTGAACTGGATGTCGAATTTCGAGACGATCGCCAATGGAGAGAGTGGGGTTCCAGGGGCCAACGTTCAACATCCAGGCTACCTAATTGAACCTTAGTACCACCTTCTCCGGCTCAGGTTCCCCAAACATCAATGGTACAACCAGCGAGACCAGTAATGATGTGCTTCCGGTGTGGAAAACCACAGAGCCGCAGACTGCCAGGATGGCACCAAAACTACACCAGGTCCTAGCAGTACAAAACAGGGATCTGCTAGGAAAACCATCCGACCCACACCAGAACGGTTCCGGGGAACCACAACAGGTACCTAAGACCCCAGTAACCCCATTGGAGGAGGTCCCCTCCCACCGAGGACTTGGAGACCAGTGATAGTGAGGGTGACATCAATCCAATGGGGCGTATGGCCATAAAACCATTTGTGGTACCTGTCGTCTTAGAGGCTGAGCGATGTAGAAGGTGTGCAGCCCTCATTGACTCAGGTTGCACACTGTGTCTAATAAGCATGGGGGGTGGCTACTGATCTAGGAGTCAGATTACATTGATTAGGTCAGCCCATCCATTTTGAACAGGTGGATGGGTCTTTGTTGGGGGGTCAACCAGCAACCCATGTCACCAGCAAAATGATCATGGAAATAGGTCAACATAGGGAAGTAATATGCTTCATTGTAGTACCCAGAATCACCGAGGAGATAGTCCTCAGTTTGGCTTGGTTGGATAAGTGGGGCCCCACCCTACGCACAGTCACTCAAGCACTCGTCACTTCTCGTCTGGACTACTGTAATGCTCTCTACATGGGGCTCCCCTTGGGGTGCACCCGGAGGTTCCAACTGGTGCAGAATGCAGCCGCGTGGGGGATTATGGGAGCGACAGGGCACTCCCATGTGACACCTCTCCTGCATGAGCTGCATTGGCTTCCAGTGGACTTTTGGGTGTGCTTCAAGATGTAGGTAACCACCTTTAAATCGCTCCATGGCTTAGGACTGGGGTATCTATGGGACCGCCTTCTGCCACCAATTGCCTCTCACCGGCCAGTTCGCTCCCACAGAGAGGGCCTCCTCAGGGTGCCGTCCACCAACAATGTCGGCTGGTGACCCCCAGGGGGAGAGCCTTCTCTGTGGTGGTGCCCACCCTCTGGAACAATCTACCCCCAGAGATATAAGCGATCCCAGACCTCCAGACTTTTCGTCGGGCACTTAAAACCTACTTTTTCCAGCTAGCCGGGCTGGCCTGACTCCATGTGGGTTTTAATGTTAATATGGATTTTAATTGAATCGTTTTAAATTTTGGGCCAAATTTTATAAATTATTTTAAATTCATTTTAACTTTTGTATATAGACACCTCATTGTCTACTGATTGTAGTATTGAGATTATCCCGGGATCATCTTTACCAAAACCTAAAATGTACTCTATGATCCCAAAGGAGTTGGCAGAAATGAGATCCTACATCAAAAAGAACCTTAAGAGGGGATTTATTCAGCCTGCTAGGTCCCGGGTAGCAGCCCCTGTCCTATTCTGGGAAAAGAAGGATGGTGGGTTGTGCTTGTGTGTTGACTTCAGGGGGATCAATGCAGTTTGTGTGGAGCATTTATATCCTCTCCCCCTGATAAAAGACATGGTGGCCAGGCTTTTGGAGGGTCGTTATTTCACGAAATTAGACTTCCGTGAGGCTTATTATAGGGTCAGGATTAAAGCAGGGGACAAATGAAAAACGGCATTCAACTGTCCCCTGGGCAGTTACCAGTTCTGTGTAATGCTGTTTGGGCTTCAAGGGGTACCGGCAGTGTTCAAGCAGCTCATAAACAAGGTGCTGCATAAACACTTGTATAAGGGCATGTTTGTCTATTTCAACAACATCCTTATATATACTCAGATGATGGAAGAACACATCAAGTTAGTTCGCTAAGTGCTCAGGAAATGGTTAAATGCCCGTTTATACGTCAAGCTCTCCAAGTGTGACTTTCACCAGACGACCCTTGACTATCTGGGTTTCAGGATATCACCTCAAGGAGTAAAGATGGACCCCAATAAGGTCAAAGTGGTCTTAGATTGGCAAGCCCCGAAAATCAGGAAACATTTGCAGAGTTTTCTGGGGTTTGCTAATTTTGATCACCAATTTATACCCTCGTTTGCACAGGTAGCCTCTCCCTTATTGATTTACTATGGACAAAACATCTGAATAAAACCCCATGCCCAAACTATGGATGTTCAAGTGTCAGGAGGCTTTCGAACATTTAAAATC
The DNA here is from genome assembly GCA_012654045.1 of Ptyas mucosa. Lineage (NCBI taxonomy): Eukaryota > Metazoa > Chordata > Lepidosauria > Squamata > Colubridae > Ptyas > Ptyas mucosa. The sequence goes on along the minus strand of WNWU01000042.1, from coordinate 3,663,908 downwards.
ATTGTTTGCAAGACAGCCAGTTCTAAAACATCTGAATCCTTCCAAACCTTTTGTGGTCCAGGTGGATACTAGTGATGTGGTGGTTGGGGCAGTGCTCCTCCAGGCCAATGAGGAGGGGGCACTCCAACTATGTGCATATACATCTCGAAAGTTGAACAACACCGAACGCAATTGGCCCATTTGGGAAAAGGCAGCGTTCAGGTTCGGTGGGCTCTCTTAACGTGGAGGCACCTGTTGGAAGGGTGTAGTATCCCTTTCAAGGTCTGGACAGACCATAAAAATCTAGAGGCCCTACAGTCCCCATGAAGACTATCCCCCAAACAAGTTTGGTGGGCCTTGTATTTCTGTAGGTTTAATTTCACCTTAAAGTACATTCCAGGTGGAAAGAATTTTTTGGCAGATGCGTTATCTAGGAAGCCACAGTACGAGAGCAACAAGGAAACATTAGTACAAGCAATACTCCCAGTCCGATCACTCCAGCCAATCACCACATCTGTGCTGAATTGTGCCAGAGGGGACATACCGCAAACCATATAGGAGGCACTAGACATGGATACATGGTTTAAGGATAATGAATCATGGCTAACGAAACAAGAGGGGTTGGTTTGGAAAGGGTCCAAGATATATGTCCCTAAAGAGGTATGCCTGACCATATTAAAATGGTGCCATGATGTCCAGACAGCTGGACACTTCAGATTCCTAAAAACCTTCCATTTAGTGAATAGGCAGTTCTGGTGGCCGAAGATGCAGAAGGATATCGAGAAATATGTCTGTAATTGCGTCATGTGTAATACTATGAAGGCCAGACCTGGGAAACCACCAGGGCTGTTACAGCCAGTGGCTAATCCAATCCAGCCCTGGCAACAAATAGCCATGGATTTCATAGTCGAGTTGCAATTCACTGCCATTCACTGTTTTGGTGGAAATTCCTAGAAACGGTGGGTAGCAAGCAAGGATTGAGCTCAGTATTTCATCTCGCTACCAATGGGGCAGTTGAATGGACAAATGTGATGATAGAAAGATACCTACGGCCAAGTTATGTTGGCAGGCAACACCCAGAGGGAGGGCCTTCTCTGTGGGAGCCCCAGCCCTGTGGAATGAACTGCCCCCGGAAATGCGTAAGATCTCCGACCTCAGGGTATTTCACTGTGCCCTTAAGACCCTGCTGTTCTGCTAGGCCGGGCTATCAATGTAATGATTTTAAATTGGATGTTTTAAATTTTGGGGGTTTTAATATTGAGCCGAAATTATTTAATAATTTTAAACTATTTTAATTGTTGTTTGTCTTTGTGCTTTTAATAGGCTGTACACCGCTCTGAGTCCTTTGGGAGAAGGGTGGTATAGAAATAAAATTATTATTATTATTATTATTATTATTATTATTATTATTATTATCATCATCATCATTATCATTATCATTATTATTATTATATCTGCGTTGTTACGTGAATCACCAGCAGACTAATTGGACTGAACTTCTTCCATTCGTGGAGGTTGCATACAATAACGCAGAACACAATAGTACAGGCTTCACCCCATTCAAAATAGCTACAGGCAGAGAGTTCATGCCCATACCTGAATGTCCATCAAATACCACAGTGAATGTAAAGAGTGGTTAGCCCAAGAAGAACAAGTGTGGCAAATTGCCAAAAAAGCCTTACAGAAGGCATCAGATAATTACAAACATCAGACCGATAAAGCCAGACGCCCACCGCCACCCTTTAATGTAGGCCAACAAATATTCCTATCTACAAAGTATCTGAACCTATGCCTTCCGAGTAGGAAGTTAGGTCCCAAATATATTGGGCCCTTCCCGGTGGTGCAGATGATCAACCCCGTAACTGTACAACTCCAATTGCCCAGGCTGTTGGGAAAAACGCACCCAGTGTTACACTGCAGTCTGTTGCGCCCAGCCCACTTATCTACACTCAGGGAGACCCTGTTGCAATCACCTCCACCACTGATGGGGAACAGCAGTGTGAAGTAAAGAAGGTGCTGACTACCCAATAGCATAGGGGTAAGCTCCAATACCTTCTCTTATGGAAGGGATATCCTCTGTCAGAGGCCTCCTGGGTACCTGAACACTATATACAAGCTTCCCAATTGATTGATAGGTTTCACAGGAAATACCCAGGGAAGCCGGGTGGACCCGGGGATCCATGACATATTACTTAATGTGCATTTCCATTTCAGAAGCCGTCTCCATGGTAGAGGGGCCGCATGTCAGCTCCAGCGTGCTGTCGGCATGGAGCTGCCATTCTTGGGGGGAGGAATGCACAAACTTCATTTCAGCCCAGCATCTACTTCGTCAAGCCTCCCAGAAACTGATAGGATTGATGGGAGGGAATAGCTGGGGGCTGACATCATCATGGCCAGCCGGAAATAACAAGTGGATTAACTGTTTAGATGCTGGTTGTAAATACTCAATAATTAAACATAAGCCAACTTCCAGGTCACATTGGATGGAGCAGCACGCATGATTGGATGGGTGGTGATAACTAATGGATAAATGATGGTGGGAAGCACAGGGCAGTAGCCCTAACAAGATTTTCATCTGCGATTGTCAGTGAGTGCCAAGAAGTGATTAAACTAAGGTAGTTTGTCTCCTTTTATTTCCTTCTGTTTGGAACCTGACACTCTCTCTGCCTCAATTCCAATATCCATAAATACATGAATACACCATATGGTATTCTTGGAAAGCATTAAAACAAGTGCTATTAATAGTATGGAGGTCTTTACTAGCATGCACAAAAGCATCCTTTTCCTTACATTTGTTTCAGTGGAACTTGTGAAGTGGACTTCTGAAGTGATAGTTCAGATTTCTGAGCCATTATCCTTCTACCTAAGTCAATCGGATGGCTCCTTCTCTTCAACAAAGTCCTGTGGCTTTGCTAAATGGCTTTGCATAAAGCAATTGGTTTGCTTTCTGCTATCTGCAAATCATAGATTTTCAAAACCTACTCTCTCCAGAACTGCTAACATAAGGACAGTTACAGTATATTGTCAAGGTTCTGACTGACGAACCCAACCATCAAGCACTGATGAGACAATCAAATCTCTTAATGCAAAGCTTTATTGAATACATCATTTCAGCACAGCATGAAAACAAAACCAGCTCCGGGGAATCCCCAGGCAATTCAGTATAATTAAAGTATAGAATCCTCCCTCCCTTCATTAGTGTAGGTCACATTGTCCAGGTATTGTTGTGGAAAGATCTGGTGAGCACCAGTTGAAATGTCCTTGGTTCACATGAGACCATTTCTCGTTGTCATCTGGAATGCACATTTCCAATGTCTCCCTCCCTTCCCCCCCCCCCGGTCTGTTGGAAAGATGTGAGGCATTGAAAATGAAAGCAGTCTGAATACACATCAAAGCTTGATTTAGTTTAGAATGCAGATGAGTGATAGAGATTGTGCAGAGAAAGTGCCATTTAAAAAACCCCGCAAAAGGGGTAAGTTTTGGAGAGGGACCCTGAAAATTTACCAAAAGGAATCCTGATATAGTAAAAGATTCTCTTGCCCACATGTAGCTTCTAGGAGGAGAGCTGTGTACTTTAAGATGGCAAAAATCAGAAGTGTGATTGCATTTTTTCTCAATAAATATAATAGTAATAACAAGCTTTTGCTCATGCATTTTAATATAATTTGTTAGTTGTAAATGGTTTAATCAGACACCTGATCCTTGCTCCTTGTGGCCTCTGTGGCCTCTGGAGAACAGAAGAATGCCAAGGTTCCAAGTAACAGCCCAGATGAAATCAAAACTCTAAGGCCAGAGGCTTCCTCAAAGTATAGATTTATTAGGCATGTCATATTGGCACAGCTGGTGAAACCCGATTCTGAAGCTCCCCAGGTTTTCCCCACCCAATTCAACATTCTTACCCCCACTACACACAACCATCACATGCCCCAATCAGGTCACAGTCCCAGACCCGGATGACTTCCATCCAGGTGAGAGTGTCCTTGGTTCCCAGAAGAAAGAATGCTATTTTGGCTACATAGTTCCCCAACTATCTCTACTCCCCCCTCCCTTTCCCACAGTTCTATCCAGCTTCGCTGTGGTAACCATGAAGATATTCCAAGATGGCTCCAGGGTTGACAGGCTGCCCTCCTCAAGCAAAAAGGATGTCCTGAAAAAGGGAAGGGAAAAAACCCCATAGGGAATTAATTTACCCCACTTCAGCCTCTCTGGCAGCTCTTTGGGCTTCCCAGGATACTTATCATGAAACTGCTTGATTAATCTATCAGCTTTCACATCCCAACTTTTCACCCAGGTGGCCTCAGACACAGGGTAGGCTTTCCAGCTGCTATGAAAGACCTAATAAGCATGGGAGTCTAAACTGTATGGCAGTGGTGAAATTCAAATTTTTTACTACCAGTTCTGTGGGTGTGGCTTGGTGGGCATGGCTTGGTGGGCATGGCAGGGGAAGGGTACTGCAAAATCTCCATTCCCACCCCACTCCAGGGGAAGGATACTGGAAAATCCCCATTTCTCCCCCACCCCAACTCCTGGAGGAAGGGTATTGCAAAATCTCCATTCCCACCCCGCTCTGGGGCCAACCAGAAGTGGTATTTGCTGGTTCTCTGAACTACTTAAAGGAGAATGGCTTGCGACTTGGCAGAATGACACAAAGTTTGGGGCTCTGGAGTGAGCGCCGATATCTCAGCTGTTTTGAGGGTCCAAAGAAGACCATAGCTGACTCATAGGGCGGTGAAGAAAAGGGGCACAGGCTGGTGTGGACAGGGAATCTGCAAATTAGCGCCAGCAAAGAGCCTTTGTCTCTACAACTGGGAAGACAGCCATTGAGAGTTGTCATAAAGCCGGAGCAGTCACGAGTGAAGGGAAAGAAAGAGGAAACAAGGCACAACATTTGGGTGAGAAAGAAATTGCTGTCTTGGAAATAAGACTTCTACTTTTTAATAGATAACCTGAACTGTAAAAAAAACTAATTAGAAATGAAAAGGAATGGCAAGAGCGAAAGGGGAGGAAGTGGATATCTGGCTACCTCCCCATTTCTGGATTAGCAGCGACAGAAGCTTTGGCCATGAATAAAAGCTAATTTTCTTAAAGAATATGAACTGATTTTGAAAATAATGGAAAGCAGATTGGGCACAGTGAATTTAGATTGAAATACAGATGAATTTTGGACTTTAAATTCGATAGGAAAGGTCTAAGTGGGAACAAATAGACTTTAGATCAGTGAAAATAAGTTGTGAAGGTATACAGTGCCATCTAGTGGTGGAAAAAAATCTTGGTTTTTTTTTTTTTTTTGAAGTTGACCTTGAGTAACATTTGAGATAAACTGTCTTATGACTTAGTGGGAGTAAAAGAGGAGAAGGGGAAGAAGAAAAAAGATTAACAATTGAATAATAGTTCAAAGACTACTTTGTTGGAATTGTTATTTTCTGTCTATACGTATTATCTGCTGTTATATTATTTTTGCTGACTATCTGGACTGAAAATTTTTGGATCTTTTCTCTTCTTTTCCTCTATTTTTTTTTTTTTTTTGGTTGTTGTTGTTGTTCAAAACCTGACATGTGGAAAAGCTAAAATTTGGATATTGTATTTTTCTTTCTTTTTTTGATTTTGCACTTTTTGACATTTAATGTTTTGTATTTAGGATAATTACTCTTTTTTCTTCTACTTATTGTTTTTTATTGTATTTCGATAACTAGATCTTTATTTTTATTCGCCTATACAGTATATATTTTTACTCTTTTTTTACAGTTTCATTTTTTATATTTTTTAGCTTCTTGCTTTTGTTTTTTGATTATTAAAATATTTTGGCAGTTGGTGGGGTTTTTTTCTCTTCCTTTTTTCTTTTTTCTTTCACTGCCTGGATTTTCTTTTTCTTTTCTTTTTTTCTTCTTTTTTCTCACTTTAGTTTCCCTTTAGTGGGAACATTAATGTTTGGTTTTGTTAATACCATTTTTAAATGTATGGATTAGGGTATCAAGAACCTGAAGATCTGTGGTGACTAGGACGATAAACGTGGATTATAAGTATTGATTTACGATATTTGGATTATAAATTGGGCGATTTGAAAGTAAAGGCTAAAATGAAGAAGCTACCACAATATTTATCAACACCATCAATAAAAGCAGCACCAAGCTCCGCAGCACAAAAAGCAGCAGAAACCACAAGACAACAAGACAAAACCAACATGGAATTAAAAAGCATTGTTAAGGAATAACCCTTGAGTAGCAAGGGTGTACACATGAAAGTGGTTGAGAGTAGTTATGAATAAGCACAGTTACCACACAGATACACTGAAAAAGAAAATCCAGTGTTACAGTTTAGATTCAGGAAAAATAAAGCACAGTCCAATAAACAAAGTCTTCAATCCAGTGTATTAATCATACACAGTAAACAGTTCTTCTGGAGTTGCAAACAGTAATACAGTAAATCAGATAGAGATATCAGAGAGCAAGAACAACAAAGAGAACAAGCCATGTTTCTAGCTCCCTCTTAAGGACATTGGCAACACAGCTAACCAATCAGGACACAGTATGATGCAATACAGCAGTCTTAAAGCTATACAATACAATTGCAATACACTGCAAACATACATTGATGGTTTATATATTGCTAACCCAACAAGTTAGATAATAGTCTTATTCCTAACATCCTCCCCTTTGGGTAGGTCAATATATACAGTAACACCTTACATCCTCAAACCATAGTACTCACAACACGCTTTGTGCTTAATTGTATCTTGAGCCTTTGTGAAATGATCTGCAATATTGTGTTCAGTCATACAGTACTCCAACTGAATCAATTTCCTTTGTATACACTGTCTAACATTTAAGTATCGCAAATCAGTATACTTAGACCATGTTCTTACAGCTATATTAGTAGCCATATTTATTGCAGATTGATTGTCCTCATAAATGACAAATGGATCATTCACAGTTAATCCCATGTCCATTAACAATCATTTATAACATACCAGTTCAGTACACATTAAGGATAAACATGAAAATTCGGCTTCCATAGTTGACAAACTAATGTGCTTTTGCCTAATAGATTTCCATCCTATCAAAGCAGTACCCAACATTACTGCTATACCTGATGTTGGCTTACGAGTAGGTAAATCAGTTGCAAAACTTGCATTAGCATATGCCATTAAAATTAGGTCACTACTAGGCTCCAAATATCATGTTTGCTAAATCGTTTGCTTCAGATACCTAAGTATTCGCTTAGCAGCTTCCCAGTGCCTTTCAGTAGGTTACTTTACCTTTACTTTTACTTTACTTTATTTTGGATTTATATACTGCCCTACTCCCGAAGGACTCAGGGCGGTGAACAGCCAAAAGATAAAACACACATAATACAAAATTTAAAAAACAATGTAAAAACGCATTAAATAATTTGGCCCAAACAAATTAAACACCCCCATTATTTTAAAACAAATTTAAAATTAACAATTAAAAGGAAGATAGGCCAGGCCAGCCTGTTGAAATAAAAAGGTCTTGAGGGCACGGCGGAAAGTGCATAAATCCGGGATCCTCCGTATCTCTGGGGGGAGCTCGTTCCAAATGGCAGGTGCCCCCACAGAGAAGGCTCTTCCCCTGGGGGCCGCCAGTTGACACTGTTTGATCGATGGCACCTGAGGAGTCCCTCTCTATGGGAGCATACTAGCCGGTGAGAGGCTACTGGTGGCAGAAGGCAGTCTCGTAAGTACCCAGGTCCTAAGCCATGGAGCGCTGTAAAGGTGGTAATCAAGATCTTGAAGCGCACCCGGAAGACCACCAGGAGTCAGTGCAGCTCATGCAGGAGAGGTGTTACATGGGAATGCCACATCACTCCCATAACCACCTGTGCAGCCGCATTCTGGACCAGTTGGAGCCTCCGGGTGCTCCTCAAGGGGAGCCCCATGTAGAGAGCATTACAGTAGTCCAGGCGGGAGGTGATGAGGGCATGAGTGACTGTGCGTAAGGAGTCCCAATCCAGAAAGGGATGCAACTGGCGGATCAGGCGAACCTGATAGAAAGTCCTCCCGGCCACAGCCATCAAATGGTCTTCTAAAGACAGCCATGAATCCAGGAGGACACCCAAGTTGCGAGCCCTCTCCATGGGGGCCAACAACTCGCCCCCAATAGTCAGTGATGGCACCAACTGACTATATCGGGACGCCGAAAACAACAGCCACTCGGTCTTGGATGGGTTGAGCCTGAGTCTGTTTCTCCCCATCCAGATCCACACAGCCTCCAGGCTCCGGGACATCACTTCAAGGGCATCATTGGGGTGGTCCGGGGTGGAGTTGTACAGCTGAGTATCATCAGCGTACTGATGGTACTTCATCCCGAAACCACGGATTATCTCACCCAGTGGCTTCACATAAATGTTGAACAACATGGGCGAGAGGACTGACCCTTGCGGCACCCCATACATGAGGCGTCTCAAGGTTAACCTCTGGCCCCCTGTCAACACAAACTGCACACGGTCAGAGAGAAAGGAGGAGAACCACCGCAACATGGTGCCTCCCACTCCTAACCCTTCTAACCGGCGCAGTAAGATACCATGGTCGATGGTATCAAAAGCTGCTGAGAGTGGCTTCACATAAATGTTGAACAGAAGGGGCGAGAGGACCGACCCTTGTGGCACCCCACATACAAGGTGCCTTGGGGTCGACCTTTGCCCCCCTGCCAACACAGACTGCAACCAGTCGGAGAGAAAGGAGGAGAACCACCTTAACAAGGTGCCCCCCACCCCCAACTCTTCCAGCCGGTGAAGCATGATACCATGGTTGATGGTATCAAAAGCCACTGAGAGGTCTAATAGGACCAGGACAGAGGAGCAACCCCTGTTCTGAGCCCTCCAGAGATCATCAACCAACACGACCAATGCCGTTTCTGTGCTGTACCCAGGCCTGAAGCCCGACTGGAATGGATCTAGATAAACCATTTCATCCAGGTACTGGGAAAGCTGTCGTGCCACCACACTCTCAACAACCTTTGCCACAAAGCGAAGGTTGGAGACTGGATGATAATTCGCTAACACTGCGGGGTCCAGGGAAGGCTTCTTGAGGAGAGGCCTCACCACCGCCTCTTTCAAGGTGGTGGGAAAGTCACCCTAACTCAATGAAGCATTAATAATCCCCTGGAGCCAGCCTCGTGTAACGTCCCGAGAAGCCAGCACCAACCAGGAGGGACACGGGTCCAATAAACATGTGACCGCGCTCAGTCTACCCAGAATCCTGTCCACATCTTCGGGAGTCACAGGGTCAAACTCTTCCCAGATAATATTCTCAAGACCTGCCTCCATCATCCCTCCTGAATCTACCCAGTCAGAGTCCAAGACTTCCCGAAGGTTCAGCATTATATCTAGTCAGTTGGTTTACACTGTAAGATATATCTGGCCTAGACCAATTACTCAGATATGACAGACTACCAATTAAGGATTGATATATTTCCTTATCGAATACAGGACTTTGAATATTACTATGTTTAAAATCCTGACTGATTGGTGTTTTAGCAGGCTTACAGAGTTCCATGTTGTAACGTTTCAGCAATTGGCTAACTTTCTTGGCATGCGAAATTTTGTAACTTTTACTAGTTTTAACTATGTCAAGACCCAGATAATGCTTAATTTCTCCCGAATTCCTAATTCTGAACTTCTTTTGTAACATAGAAACAATTTCAGTTGCTTTGTGTTCAGATTTAGTAATAAGTGCTATATCATCAGTGAATAGCAATAATAGAGAAACTAAATCATCTTTCTCTTTCTTAAACAAACATAGATCAGCTATACCAGCTACAAAACCCATAGCAACTAACTCATTGACAATGCATTTATTCCACTCGTAACCTGACTGCTTTAAGCCATAAAGACTTTTCTTTAGTCTCCAGCAATCAGTCTTCCCATCAGTTTTCAAACCTAGTGGCTTCTTTATATAGATCATATGTTGTAATGGCACATGCAGATATACAGTTTCAACATTTATATGGTTTATCCTGTATCTATTCTTAGTTGCCCATACTAATGCTGCTTGCAACGTAGTCACCCTCAGACTCAGTGCAAACCAGGGGTGAAATGCTCCAGGTTTGGATCGGCTCGGGCAAGTAGGTAGCGATGGCGGCAGGCAGTTCAGAGAACCGGTAGCAAAAATCCCTGGGCCTCCCCCATGCCCAGTTGAGCCGCGCGATCATCAAAGCCTTTTTTTCCTTTTAAATGGCTCTGTCGATCCAAACTCTGATCCCAGCTGAGTTGCCTGCTAATCAGGCAACTCAGCTTGGATGGTCAGACGGTCAGACCCATTTGAAAGAAAAAACTTTTTTCCTTTTAAATGGCTCTGAGATCCCAGCTGAGTTGCCTGCTAACAGGTAGCAAAAATCCCTTCCCTCCCCCTCCAGCTTGCTTACCTTAGCTGCTGATCGCAACGTCTGCCTTGCTTCACTTGCTGTAAACCCTGCAATCCATTGCATCAGCAAACAACTGAATCTCCCTGCCTGCAATCAAGCTCATCAGTGAGCAGCTCTATCTGCCTGCCTGCCTTCCTGCCTGCAGGGGTCTCCAACCTTGGCAAGGAAAGCTGGCTGGCTGAGGAATTCTGAGAGTTGAAGTCCACAAGTCTTAAAGTTGCCAAGGTTGGAGACCCCTGTTCTATTGGGTAAGTTTTTTTCCCCTTTGGGAGCTTTAAAAAAATAGTTAATTGGGGTTTTTTTTAGTTGTTCTTTTTTTAGACCTAGCCATTTAAAGTTTAGGAAGTTTTAAATTTAGCTGCTTTTATATAAAAATAAAAATAAAATAATATAATATATGTGCAGCTTTCTGAGATTTAGTGTGTTTCTGTAGTGTTTCACTCTAACTATACAAACACACAAAATCTCACAAAGCTGTATGTGGAATTTTGTGTGTGTAAAGTGTGAAAGTTGGTTTTTTGGGCTTTTTGTGGCTTTGTGAGGTTCCTGCTTGTTGCAGGGGCCATTTTGGGTCTAGCACAGCTGCTTTTACATTCTGGGTGAGCCAGTTGTGTTGTGTTGAGTTTTGTAGGTTAAAAAAGGGCAAAGAAGTGACATTGACTTGGCCACGCCCACCTGACCAACAAGCCACACCCACCCAGTCACCTTACCACCAAGCCCCACCCACTAATAAGCCACACCCACAGAACCAGTAGCAAAAAAATTTAGATTTCACCCCTGGTGCAAACACTTCATCATAGTCCTTACCTGACTGAGCAAATCCTTGAGCAACTAATCTTGCCTTATGGGTAACAGTCCCATCCACACCAGTTTTCAGTTTGTAAACCCACTTGCAACCAATTGCATGCTCACCTGGTGGTAGTCTAATGTTCTCATAAACATCTAACTCTTTCAATGATTTCAGCTCTTTATCCATCGCTTCCTTCCAAGGTACCTGATCCTTTGCAGGATATAGTTTAATTTCATCAAAGTTAGAAGGCTCTATGTCAGTGGTTCTCAACCTTCCTAATGCCGCGATCCTTTAATACAGTTCCTCATGTTGTGGTGACCCCCAACCAGGGGTGGGTTCTAATTTTTTTACTACCAGTTCTGTGGGCGTGGCTTATTTTGTGGGTGTGGCTTGGAGGTCATGTGACTGGGTGGGCGTGGCTAGCTGGGCATGTGACCGGGTGGCCATGGCTATGTGTATAGGGACTACTCAGAGAACTGAAAAGTCATTTCTGACAGATCCTCGCACTTTTGACTGGTCCTCACACTTATGACCATCCTCACATTTATGCCTGTGCAGCATTCTTAACAACCATGTCACTCATTTCACAACTGCTTCTCTTCACCATGGTGATAAGATAGGGCAAAAAACGTAAAATGTGAGGACAGTCGTAAGTTCGAGGACTGGTCAAAAGTGCAAGGACCAGTCAAAAATAACTTTTTCAGCCCTCTGAGTAGTCCATGTGCACATAAGGACTACCCACAGGGCTGAAAAAAGTGATTTCTGACAGGTCCTTGCACTTTTGACCAGTCTTCGCACCTATGACTGGTCATCATTTATGCCCATTGTAGCATTCTTGACAACTGTGTCACTCATTTCACAACTGCTTCTCTTCACCATGGTGACAAGATAGGGCAAAAACATAAAATGTGAGGACAGTCGTAAGTTCGAGGAATGGTCAAAAGTGCGAGGACCAATCAAAAATAACTTTTTCAGCCCTCTGAGTAGTCCATATGCATAAAAGGATACAGCAATAGAGAGGAATGAAGGAAGGGAAGGGAAGGGAAATTAGAGTAGGAGTGAGGGTAAGAGGGAGGAAGAGAGGAGGAGAAGGAGAAAGGAAGAGGAAGTAGGGAGGAGAAGAAGAGGGGGGAAAGAAAAAGTAAGAAGGAAAGAAAAGAGAGAAGTGGTAGGTTTGAGGAGAAAGATTGCTGTACAATAAAAAAGATGAAAGGGAAGAAAACCAACCCCAAACAAATATAAAGATATTAAGATAAAGAATGAATTGTTAAACTTTAAAGAATAAAAGAGAACAAATATGAATAAATAGCAATAATTAGAAACACACACACAAACATACAATGTATTTTCTTTGAACAGAGTATTTGGCCGGTTCACAAATTTAAACAGTGTTTTGTCATTTCAATTAAATTTACAATTTCTATATTTCTTTTTTGTCATATTTATTCCTCATCTATTTTTTTAAAAAACCAATATTATCCTTCATCCTTATCTCTAATCTTAATCAAATTCAATTTTTCCCTTCTATATTATACTCATTCACATTGTCATCTATTTTTATATCCATCCTCACATTGGTTATTTATGTAATTATGTAATACAGTTGTTTAATACAAATTCAACATTTTAATATAAATCAATTAGTTATATAACTATCTTTTTTGTATATTATCAATATGAACATGAATATTCCAATCATTTCCATGCAATCCAATTTCTTACAAATCAATTAATTATATTTACCAATAATAATAAACCAAATAATTTCCCCCATATATTCCTCCAAACCACAACTTAACCATTTCTGCTTTCAACACAATATACAATTAATCTCAATTATTACAATTCCCTAGTTAAATAGAGCTTTTTTTCTTTTGTGTTTTAAAATCTTGAACTCTCCTCTTTTGCCCTAAATTTCCCATTGTTTGTCGTTTTGCACCTACTTTTTTGGTGAGGAAAAAGAAAAAGAAATCTCTCTCCCTGCTTCATTTTGTCATGTTGCAGCAAAGACCCTGCTTTACTTTCAGTTTCCTTTTAGCTAGGGGAAAAAAATTGCTCCAGCAGGCAAAGTGCTTGCAAAACAAGAGCTTGCAAAAGAGCCTGCGCAAAACAGCTGAGAGCAAATCAGCTGAGAGTCGGGAGGCGGATTAATTTTATGGTAATTAACCTATGCTGAAGCTGAAAGAGGCTATTTTTTTCTATTTTTGCAGGCACCGATCTTCTCATTTGTTTTCTTTTAACACTGATCAGTTGTAGGGCGGCCCTTTGAAGCCCCACGGCAAGAATTTAAACAGCCTTTTCCCATCTAGCCATCAGCTGGGACTCAGGAGGCAGCAATAGATTGGGAGTGGGCGGGGTAAGCGACCGGGACCGGCGATCCAACAGAGGCAGAGGTGAGGGTGAGTGAAAGCATGGGGGGGGGGCGAGAGTGGGCTTTGGCGACCCCTGTGAAATGGCCATTCGACCCTCAAAGGGGTCACGACCCCCAGATTGGGAACTGCTGCTCTATGTTCACCTGACATACTACAGTGGCTTGATACCTATCAGGTGGATATCTATCTCGAGTTGACTGTCTAGGTAACTCAAGACTAGTTGTTGGTATCTCCTCTTCTATCTCCTCCAAAAACTCCTCCTCCTTTAAAGAAATAGAAGATTCTTCTTCAACTGTCTCATTATCAGGGGTATCAGTAAATACTTGAGTATCAACAACAACACTATCATTTGCTCTGTCGAATTCCTGCTCAAGCTTACTCCAACCAACATGCTCCAGGAACTTGGCACTAGCACTACAGTACACGCTAGTGGTACCTGGTGCCCCAAAATCTATATGACCTGTGGTTGGATTCATAACCAACAAAAACAGCTTCTTTGCTCTATGTTGTCTCTTTCGCCTCAATTGCGAGGGAATATGAACCATGCTGGGGCTCCAAATGTGTGCAAATAACCCAATTCTGGTCTTCTTCCATGCCAATGTGTGAATGGTAATTCACCAGTTGTTGTATTGACTACGTTGTTTATAACATGGTTAGGACACATTATTGCTTCACCCCAAAGTGCCTCAGGCAAACCAGAATCAGATATCATGGTTTGAACCATAGCCTGCAACATTTGCCCTCTGCATTCAATATACGCATTATGTTGCGGTCTATAAGGGGCAGAATGCTTGTGTTCAATGCCAGCTTTCTGTAACATAGTTTCAAACCTTCTATTGGTAAACTCAGTACCATTGTCAGTTACCAGGCAAAGTACCTTGCGTTTCTTTTTCCTCTCAGCAAACTTCAGCCAATTTGAGAAATGCTGGAATGTTTCTGCTTTGGCTTTAATAAGGTAATAGAAAACATAATGGGGAAAATGGTCTATTATGCTTAATATATAACAATCTCCTCCTAAACTAGGTTTTTTAGGACCAATAATATCTGCAAACACTACCTCCAAAGGTTCATTGCTTGTAAACCCATTAACTCTGTTTGCAGGGGTTACCTTACTTTTTTCTTGGCTATAAGCAGTGCAGTTTAAATATTTTTTTACAAGATTTTAGTTTTATTCCATCAGATAATTCAACAGCTTTCTTTAACATCTTAAAGTTTTCATGTCCCAAACGCCTATGAAGCAAGTGAATGCATTCATCGTGTGGCTTTGTGTTATCATAAACTGAGTTAGCATTAGCCATGATTAGTGGATCATCATTCAGAACAAACAAATCATTATCTAACTTTGCAGTAACACTTGTACCATCTTTTTCTATCAGACATTTATCTCCCCTCAATGATACTACAAACCCAGCTTTTAACAATGCTTTCACAGATAGCAGGTTAAATTTTAGTTTAGGTACATACAACATAGGTAAATGCTCATTTATACATGAACAATATGCAGTACCTTCTCCAAATACTTTCATTTTCCATCCATTTGCTAATGGTACATGTTGTTTACTCTTGGTCATTTTAACAAATCTCTCTCTACTCTTAGTTATAGACTGTGATGCTCCACTATCAACTACCCACAAATCATGGTTTACAGTTGTAGTTGAGCTGGATATAGCTAAACTAACATCCTTTTTAGCTCTCTGTTGACTACCACTATTCAGTTTCTTGCCCTTTTTACAGAATCTAGCTATATATGACCCTTAGCCCCACAAGAAAAACACTTTCTAACAGTATAGGCAGTTGAATACAGGTTTTCTTCCTGTGGTTGTCTCTTTCTCAGTTGGTCTTTATCTTGCCTTCTTCTGGACTCTTCTAACAATCAATGTCAGTTCATCTCTGGTCAAGACTTCCAGTGAAGATACATAATCATCATAACTTTCATCCAAAGAAGAAAGAATGATATAAACCTGACACAGCTCTGAAAAAATCAGCTCTTTTTCATGCAGCTCTTGTAAAGTTCCTTTCATAAATTCCAGATGAGCTAACTTATCTCCACCTTTCAGAAGACGGGCTCTAAACAGTTTATGTGTAAGATGTATGTGTGCACCCACACTATCACGAACATAAATCCTCTTAAGATTGTCCCAGTTACATCCAGTGGATCATGAACTACAGCCCATAGCCCTTCTTTACGCAGAAGTAGGCTGCACTTCATAGACCAGGAAATGTAATTCATTCCATTCAACTGGGTTATCAGGGATATACTGGTTGACTGTTCTTGTTTCATCTTCACTTGGACAATAAACCACAAACATAGCTGTCTGAATATGGTACTGTGTATTCACACTAACTCTCAGTATCCTGGGCCCATAACCAGTGTTAAGGAATAACCCTTGAGTAGCAAGGGAGTGCACATGAAAGTGGTTGAGAATAATTATGAATAAGCACAGTCACCACACAGATACACTGAGTTATGTTACAATTTACATTCAGGAAAAATAAAGCACAGTCCAATAAACAAAGTCTTCATACCAGTCGTAGTAATCATACACAGTAAACAGTTCTTCTGGAGTTGTAAACAGTAATACAGTAAGTCTGATACAGATATCAGAGAGCAAGAACAACAAAGAGAACAAGCCATGTTTCTAGCTCCCTCTTAAGGACATTGGCAACACAGCTAACCAATCAGGACACAGTATGATGCAATACAGCAGTCTTAAAGCTATACAATACAATTGCAATACACTGCAAACATACATTGATGGTTTATATATTGCCAACCCAACAAGTTAGGTAATAGTCTTATTCCTAACAAGCATGATACAGGCAATGCATGATGATCTTAAGGAAATGAAAGAGATGATGGGAAGAAATGAACAAAGATTGATAACAGTGGAAGAGAAAGCAGAAACAACAGAGAAAAAGGTGGAGGAGATGGACTATAGGCTCACAACTACAGATAAAAGCCAGGAAAAGACAATTATACAGCTTGAGATAGACAAGACAGACTCTTACTTAAGATTCCAAAATATAGAGGAAGAAAAAAGAGTGAATCTGCCAGAAAAAATTGCTGAAATATTAGCGGAAGTTATGAAAGAAAGTTCAGAAAAGATAATTCACGAGATAAATGAAATTTACAGAATATATACAAGATATGCGATGAGGAATAGTCTACCTAGAGAAATATATGTTAGATTTACCAAAAAAATGTTGAGAACAGAGATTTTGCAACTTATCAGAAACACAACGATACAATATAAAGGTAGAGATATAGTGGCATTGAAACAAGTTCTAAGAAGGGTGAGAGATTTAAGAAAAGAATACCAACTTTTGATGAAACAGTTGATTAAAAAAGGAGTGAGTTTTAGATGGTTGATACCAGAAGGAATCTTGATGAACTTACAAAAACAAAGGCACAGATTGGATACAGTAGAAAAGGCGGAGCTATTTTATCGGCAATATATAGAACAACAAGAAGAAGTGAAAGTGAGAGAAGAAGAAGGGGCAAGCTGCCAGGAAGAGAAAAGAGAACAACTAATGGAGACAACCAAGGAACAAGAGGAAAGAGCATTGAGAGAGGGTGCAAGAGCAAAAGAGATAAAAGAACAAAGAGAAACAAGAGTGACTAGATCTACTAAACAAATAAACAAATAAAAATGGAAGAAGAAGTAAAAGTAATATCAGTAAATATAAATGGACTAAATTCAGAAATAAAAAGGAGAAGAATAGTCAACAAATTAGAAAAATTAAAATTAGAGATTATATGTTTACAAGAAATTCATATTAAGAAACAGCATAAATATCTATTGGAGCAAACGGAATTGGGGAGACTATACACAACACTTACCAGTCAAAGTAAAAGAGGGGTAGCATTATACATTAAAAAACAATTCAATCCAAACAGATCTTTGAAGATGAGGAAGGAAGGATACTAATGGTTGAAATAACTATGAATCAGAAAAAAACATTGTTAGTGGCAATATATGCTCCAAATGATAATCAAGAAGAATATTATGGGAAATTACATTAAAAAATAATAGAATATGAATACAAAGAGATATGTATATTAGGGGATTTCAATGCAATAATAGACAATGAGTTGGACTATAAAACTACAAAATTAAATAAGAAGATAAGAAAAACAGAATTAATAGCTAAAATACAAGAAATTGATATTGGAACAAATGTATGGGCAGACCAAAATCCAATAATAATGACATGGAAAGGAAAAAAAAGAAAAATGAGATGGACATTAAATCAAAAATTATTAAATGAAAAAAGTTTCCAACAATATATGGAAAAAGAATTGTCTTTCTTTTTTAAAGAGAATAAGAAAGAAGATACATCTTTATAAAATGTGTGGGATACCAGTAAAGCATACATTAGAGGATTGGCAATGACATATTTAGGAAAATGAAATAAACAGAACAGACAAATGCATAAGAACTTAGAGGAAGACTATAAGAGATTAGAGATGAAACTACAAAAAAATCTGCACGACAAAAAAATTAAAAATTCATTGGATTTGAAAAAACATAAGATGAATTTAATGGAAAATGAAGAATTGGCGAATAAAATAAAAGCTATAAAGCAAATTTTTTTTGAAAATGCAAATAAACCAGGACGATGGTTAGCATATAAATTGAAAAAAGAGAAAGAAAAGAAATCAATGTCAATTAATATATCAAGATGGAAAGATATGTTATAAAAGTGAGGAAAAGAAAAGAATAATTGAGAAATACTACAATGGATTGTATCAACAAGAAATAATAGAAGAAGATGAGATAGAACAACATTTGAAAAAAATGGAACTGCCTAGAATCCCAGAAAAAAACTATTAGAAGAAAGAATATCTATGATGGAATTAATGGAGGGAATTAAAAGACAGAAAAATGGGAAGACACCAGGCCCGGATGGATTACCAGCAGAGGTATATAAAATCCTACAAGATGTACTAAGCAATGTGATGCTGCAAGTATTTAATGAACTACTACTTAAAGCTAAAATTCCGGACTCATGGATGGAGGCATATATAACTTTAATACCAAAGAAGAGGCAGATCTGTAACATATAAAGAATGATAGACCGACATCGCTATTAAATGCGGATTATAAGATTTTTGCATCAATCATGGCTGAAAAATTAAAAAAACTACTAAACGAATTTATACATTTGGACCAAAATGGCTTTTTACCAAAAAGACAAATGAGAGATAATATGCGAACTATATTAAATACATTAGAATATTATGAATTACATTCAGAGAAACAAATAGTGTTGTTGGTTTTGGATGCACAAAAGACATTTGATAACGTGAATTGGCAATTTATGATAAAACAGTTGAAAATGATGGATTTTGGAGACAGATTTATAAATATGATCCAAACTATATAGAGAGATCAAACGGCAAAGGTGATGGTAAATGGTGAAATGACAGAGAAAATAGATATTAGAAAAGGAATAAGACAAGGATGCCCTTTATCTCCATTATTATTTATATTGACATTAGAGGTTTTAAATAGAAAAGTGAGACAGGAAAAGGAAATAAAAGGAATGAGAATCAAAAAAGAAGAATATAAACTACAAGCATTTGCGGATGATTTGGTGTTTATCATGGAAGACCCAATAGAGACAGCACCAAAATTATTAGAGCAAATAGCAGGACTGAAAATCAATAAAGACAGAAATATTAGTCAAAAATATGAGAGAAAATAAAAAAGGAGACGATGGAGAAACTGGACATCCAAATTGTGAAGAAAGTGAAATATTTGGGCATTTATCTGACATCAAGATGTGCAACGCTCAAGGAAGACAATTATTATAAACTGAAAAAACAAATTGAAACAGACCTGGAGAAATGGAGAAACTTGCAATTATCACTAATGGGAAGAATAGCATTAAGAAAAATGAATGTATTACCAAAAATATTATTTTTATTTCAAACTACACCAATAAAACTGGAGAAATTTTTTTTTGAAGAGTTGAAGAAAATAATGTGGAAATATGTGTGGCAAGGAAAGAGAGCAAGAATCAACATAAAGATGCTACAAGATGCAAGAACTAGAGGTGGGTTTGGCCTACCGAATTGGGAATTGTATTATCAAGCAGCACTGTTAACATGGATTAAAGAATGGATTTCATTGAGGAATACAAGACTATTGACTTTGGAGGGTCATGATTTACAACTGGGTTGGCATGCCTTTTTATGGTACAGAAAACAAAGGATACATGGATATTTCCAAAGACATTACATAAGAAATGGCTTGTTATTAGTGTGGGAGAGAGTGAAAGAAAAACATTATCTGAATATATACCATATATACTCGAATATAAGCCGAGTTTTTCAGCACGTTTTTCAGCCTGAAAAAAACCCCCCTCGGCTTATATTCAAGTCACCCAAAAAAGGCCTTTTATCCTGCAACCGTTTTGGCTCCCAGGCTTGCAGGGAGGCTTGCTAAAGACAAAATGGGGTGTGGGGGGTGCGGCGCCCCTCCCCCGCGCCCCTTTTTGGCTTTAGGGGTTGCAGGGAGGCTTGCGACTTTTTACAGCTTCTCCCGCGGCTGGCTGGCTGCTCGCTGGCTCGCAACTGAGCAGAGAGGCGCCGGTGCCTCCACTCCTCTGCCAAGGGGGAGAGAACCGGCTCCGCTGGATACAAGGGGGTGGGGAAAGGATCGGGGCTTCCCTTCTCCCCAGCCCAGCAGGCTGTCCAGGGAAAGAGAACCGGCTCCGCTGGATACAAGGGGGTGGGGGAAGGATCGGGGCTTCCCTTCTCCCCAGCCCAGCAGACTGTCCAGGGGGAGAGAACCAGCTCCGCTGGATACAAGGGGGTGGGGGAAGGATCGGGGCTTCCCTTCGCCTCAGCCCAGCAGACTGTCCAGGGGGAGAGAACCGGCTCCACTGAGTACAAGGGGGTGGGGGAAGGAATAATGAAGCCTGCTGGGCTGGGAAGAAGGGAAGCCCCGAAAGCAGATCCTTCCCCCACCCCTTGTACTCAGTGGAATAAACAGCTCTGTCTTGGAATAAGGAAGACAACGCCGCCACCCCATTCTTAATTCATTGCGGTGCGAAGGGGGAAAAAACTCACAGAAAGTCTTGCTCCTGGTGCTGCCAGGGAAGAGGCACCGCAAGAACTGCTGTTGCTGGGTGCAAGGGGATAGTGGAAAGGATCTGCTGTTGTCCAGGGAAAGGGATTGAAGCCCCAGCCCGCTGCTTCTGGCGCTGGCACCCCCTCGTCTCCAACAACAGTGATTCTTGCAGTGCCTTTTCCCTGGCAGCACCAGGAGCAGGACTTTATGTGGGTTTTTTCCCCCTTCGCATCATCTCCAGATGGTTTTATAAATATGAAGCAATACGGTACGATGGTATGCATTTGGTATCTAGCTGCTGCATTTCCCATCCTCGGCTTATACTTGAGTCAATAAGTTTTCCCAGTTTTGGGGGATAAAATTGGGGGGGGTCGGCTTATATTCGGGTCAATTTATAGTCGAGTATATACGGTACATGGTTAGAGGGAATGTTGCAGCAACATATAGAGTTAAACCAGAGATATTCTTACTGGGAATTTTATCAGAGAATTACAGTAAAGAAAATACACATTTGATTATTCTTATAATAACAGTGGCTAGAATTGTATTTGCACAAAATTGGAAAGCAGATAAAATCACGTTGGAAGGAGAAATTATAAAGAAAATTTTAGAATGTGCAGAAATGAACAGATTAACATTGAGAATAATAGATAAAGGGGAGTTGATGTATTTCAAGACATGGGAAAATTTTTATGATTGGTTAGAAAGGAAATATGAATAAGGATATAGAGATAAAATAGATAGAGAACAGATGGGAGAAAACAACTAAAAAAATAGATACCCAGATGATGCCAAGTAAAAGGAGAAAGGGGAGTGGGGTAAAAGAGAAAAAAAGTGAGATATAAAAATGTACACAAATAATGAAATAAAAATAAATATTAATTGAATAAGAAATTGAAATGAGAATAAAGATAATTAGAAAATCGGGGCTGCTCGAATACCACTTTAGATTGAACTGAAAAGGAAAACAACGAGAGGGGGGGAAGGAGGAGAGAGAGAGAGGAAGGGAGAAGAGAGGAGAGGAGAAAGAAGAAAGGGAAAAGGAAAGGAAGAAAAGGGAGGGGAAGAGGAGTAGAAGAGAAGGTTAGAAGTGGGGAAGAAGAGAGGAGTGGGGGAAGGGAAGGGGAAGTAGGAAAGAGAAGGAGAGGAAGAAAGAAGAAAGTAGGAAGAGAAAGAGGAAGGAAGAGAAGGGGAGGAGAAAAAGAAAGGTTTGAGTAAAGGTAAATGGTAAAAGAGCAGCCCTGAAAAAGTAAAAATTAAAATTAAAAATTAAAGTTAAAAGATAAGGGGAATGAAAAATAATGGATAAATCACTGTACATGTAAATGTGTTTATGAGAAATAAAAATAAAAAACATTTTTAAAAAAAGAACTACTCAAAATTTCCACTACCGGAACCTGTCAGAACCTGCTGAATAGCACCCCTGCTCTATGGTCACAGGGTTTATCAGTTTCACTATTAGAAATGGCCCCAGAAACTTGGGACCTAGCTTTCAATTTGGCCACTTCAGTCTCAAAGACTTTGTTGAATGGTACACTTTATCCCCAACCCAAAAAGGAGGTTGGGGGGGAGCAGCACTTGTCGGCTTGCTCTTTATAGGTTCTCACCGCTTTCACCAGGGCTCATTTGGTATTTTCCCACCCCTTCTTCAGGGAATCCATCCAGTCACTCAGGGACATGGATGATGGTGGTTCCATGGGCAGTTCCAGCATGGGGACAAACTTCATGCCGCTGGTAATCTGAAATGGGGTCAGGCCAGTGCTACTCTGCGAAAGGCAGCAAGTCTGCCCAGTCAGATTGCTGATAGTCCACATAGCATCTCAAGTACTGTTTCACCATGGCATTTGCTCATTCTACCACCCCATTTGTGCTCAGATGGAAAGCCAAGCTGAGGCCCTGGGTGGACCCTAGGGCCCTCAGGAACTTTCTTCAGAACTTTGCTGTAAATTGGACTCCCCTGTCTGAGATAATTTGGTTCGGAACCCCATGCAGCCTATAGATTTGTTTTATGAACATCCTGGCCAACTTTTTGGCAGAGGGCAGACCCATGCAGGCAGTGAATTGGGCTTGCTTTGAGAATAAATCAATCACAGTCCAAATGACTGTGTTCCCACCTCTCTCCGGGAGCGCGACTATAAAATACATGGCAATTTCCTCCCAGGTGCGAGTTGGCTCAGCTACTTGCTGAATGAGTTCAGGGGGTTTTCCTGGTCTCTTCTTTATGGCTGCACAGGTAGCGCAGCTTTTTACATAGTCCTCCACATCTTTTTTTCATTTTTAGCCAACAGAATTGTCATCTGGCTAGATGCAGAGTATTTAGATAACCAAAGTGTCCAGCCAATTTAGTGTCATGGCTGCGCTGGAGGATCTGGAGTCTCAGGGTGGTAGGGATATACAGTTTGGTCCCTTTCCATGCCAGTCTGTCCTTGAGTCAAAGTGTTCTTGTTGTCATTGAATCAAGAGTCTGCGGAGCGGGCTGTCTTTAATGCCACTGTCATCTGGCCACCTCCGGTGGATGGCTGTCATTGGGCTTGACCTAGAATGGTGACTTGGGCCACCAACTGGAAGGTGGGAATGACAGTGTGGATGATTTCCTCTCACCAACTGTTGAATTGTGGCTTTCTGGACAAGGCGTCAGCTAGCAGGTTTTTTCCTCCTGGGATGTATTTTATTTCAAATCAAACCATGTAAAGTATTGTGCCCACCTGACTTGCTTGGGGAGAGTTTTCGGGGTGTTTTTAGTGCCTCTAGGTTTTTGTTATCAGTCCAGACTTTACTCCCCTTTAGAAAGTGTTGCCAGGTGAGGAGAGCCCAGTGGACGGTATAAGCTTCCTTCTCCCAGACTGCCCAGCATCTCTCAGTGTCACTGAGTTTTTTGGAGGTGTAGGTGCAGGGTTGCAGCTGGCCTTGGGGGTTGGCTTGTAGCAGAATCGCCACTACAGCCAAATCTCAGGCATCCACTTGGACCATGAACAGTTGCTCTGGGTCGGGGTGCCTAAGGACAGATTCCTCTGTGAATAGCTTTTTTAGGGCCTCGAAGGCCCACTGACATTCAAGGAACCAGGCAAGTGTTTGACTTGGCTTTGTCTTGGGGGTCCCCCCCCCCCATTTTTAATGGTTCTGTGAGGGGGAGCACCGCTTCATCAAAGGTGGGGATGAATTGTCGATAGAAGTTGGCGAATCTGAGGAAATCTGAAGTTGCTTGTGGGTGTGTGAGGGTTGCCAGTCTAGGATGGCTTTTACTTTTCCTGGGTCCATCTTGATCCCTTCACTTGACAATTGGTAGCTCAGATAGTCCAGGGAGGTCTTGTGGAACTTGCATTTTTACAGCTTCGTATAGAGTTTGGCTGCGAGGAGTTTCTTTAGGAGTTGATACATTAGTTTAACATGGTCTTCTAGGCTTTCACTGAAGATGAGAATGTTGTCTAGGTAGACTAGAACTCCCTTGTAAAGGTGCTCATGCTGCACCTCATTGATTAGCTGCATGAAAACTGCAGGAGCTCGGACTTCCGGTTGGCGCCGCCGACATTGTGGATGGTCTCCGTGGACTGCCAGCCCCGCGATCGCATTAAAGCTGTCTTGACAGCGCTAATCGGCTGTCTGACGGCTCGAAAACCTCACCTTCAGGAAAAGAAGGAGAGGTGAGCCGGTGGGTGGGGGTAGAGCTCCCTGGAAGCCCCTGGAATAAATCCAGGGGCTTGGAAGGTGAGAGCTCCCCGCTTTAACTCACCAAAAGCTCCGGATCCGGGACATCTCTGTTTTAAACAGAGCCAGACGTCGTGACCAACTCTGCTTTCAAAATGCATACTAATTGATTTCAAGAGCAGACAGAGCGGAAGCAGGAGAACAGACATTTGCAAGTAATAATACTTAACTCTAAATTTACATTGTTTCTAACTGAATTGCTCTGAGCGGGAGGCTGGAAGATGGCGCCTTTGTTGTGGGCATGAAAGTGAAAGCTAGAAACGAAAGTGCTTGTTAAGCTCATTGCTCTGAGTGTGGATTAAAGTGGCTGCTGTTGGACTTTGAGTTTGGTAGAAGGACTTTGTTTTGAAAAATTCTAAGTTATAAACAAATTATTTCTGAAGAGTGTTTAAGAGACTTTGAGGCTGTTTAAAAAAGGAAAAAAGTTTTTAAAAATAAGATGGCTTCTAAGCAAGTTAAAACAGTAGTTTCCAAAAGTGGAGGAAGCTCTCCAGTAGTGACACAGAAAGTACAGCTTCCGGTGGAGTCACAGAATCAGGAGGCTTCTATAAAAGAACTAAAAGATTTTATAAAAGAAGCCATGATTAATCAAACTGCAGCCATGAATGACCAAACAGTAATTATGGAAGGGAAGCTTAAAGAATTTGCTGAAGACATAAAAGCAATTAAAGATGTTGTGGAAGTCAAACATAATGAGATAAGAGATGACATTGTTTTAGCAGTTTCAGGACTGGCAAAACATCTTGTTAAGTTGGGGGAGAGAGTAGAGGAAATCAATGAGTCTAACTTGAATCTGGAAGATAAAGTAGGAGAAATTTTAACCAAAACAGAAAAGGTGAGCAATCTGCACAACTTATTATTAATGGATGTCTAACATCAAATTTTAATATACAAAAAGGCACAAGACAAGGTTGTCCGCTATCCCCATTATTATTTATTTTAACTCTAGAAGTCTTATGAACGCAATACGAGACTCGAAATCTTTGAATGGAATAGTTATAAGGCAAGAGGACTACAGAACTAGGGCATTTGCAGATGATCTGGTTGTCACCCTATCACAGCCGATGAAATCAATAATCCAGATGAAGGATATTATAGAAGATTATGGCATGGTATCTGGTTTTAGATTGAACCAAGAAAAACCTAAAATGATTGTTAAAAATTTGACTGAGAGTAAGAAAAAGGAACTTGAAAGAGTGGCAGGTTTCGAAATTGTTTCAAAGGTTAAATATTTAGGAGTACAAATCGCAGACTCAAATATAAAACTGTTTCAAAATAATTATGAGGTTCTGTGGCAAAAGATACAAAAAGACATGCAAACTTGGAAGAAACTGCAGTTATCTTTACTTGGAAGAATATCAGCAGTAAAAATGAATGTTTTACCTAGATTTATTTTCTTATTTCAAATGATACCAGTGCTTAAGTCAGATAAACCACTGCAAGAATGGCAAAAAGGAGTTAATAAATTTGTCTGGAATGAAAAAAAGCCAAGAGTGAAACTGAAAATAATGCAAGATACTCGGGAGAGGGGTGGTCTTAGACTTCCAAACCTTCGATTATATTATGAAGCAGTTGCACTGATACAAATAAGTGATTGGTTTGGAAAAACTAAGGCTGAATTGTTGAACATAGAAAGCCATGACCTTGTTTGGGGATGGCATGCATATTTATTTTATGACAATAAAGTGGATAAAGTGTTTAACAGTCATCTACTTAGAAATGCCTTGATGAGAATCTGGAAGAAGCACCAAATCAAATGGGATTATAAGATTCCTTTATGGCTGGACCTTGCTGATACCATGTGGAATACAAATATTAAGTCACTTGGGGGTTTTTTTATATAAAGAGTTACTTTATCCTGAAGGGGGCAGATGGTGGTTGAAGACTTTGGATATGCTGTTGGAAGAAGGGATTTCTTTGACTTGGTTGCAGTATAATCAACTACAGATGAGATGGAAAGAAGATCAACAAACTGGTTTAATGGAATACGAAGTAGAATTGGTTAGACAGATAAAAGAGATAGGTCCAATGCATATTAAGAGAGTTTATAATGTCTTGTTAGAAAGGGATTCAGAAAATGAGTTAGTTAAAGATTGTATGATTAAATGGGCACAGAATTTTGCTCAACCAGTTATGATGGAAACATGGGAAAAAATATGGGTTCAGAATGTTAAATTTACACAGTCACAAAATTTGTGAGAAAATTTTTATAAAATGTTTTATAGATGGCACCTAGATCCCAAGAAACTGTCTTGCAGGTACCCTAATGTTCAACCAAAATGTTGGAGGTGTGAATGTTTAGATGCTACATATTATCATATCTGGTGGACTTGCAGGAAAGTGAGGGCTTTTGGGATAAAAATTTGGTGGGTAATGCAAAATGTTTTGAGGAAAAAAATACAATTTTCTCCGCAATTATTTTTACTGGGTATAGTTAAAGATTTTACATTGGGTGAAATGAAATTGATTTTGTATATGGTGACTGCAGCAGCTGATTGCCCAATATTGGAAGAGTGATGCTTTACCGACTGTGGACCAATGGATTCAGAAGATGGCTGGATTTGCAGAGATGGCGAAGATTTCAGCCTTTTTAAAAGATCAGACGCATGAGAAGTATATACAGGAATGGAAAAAGTGGATTGAATATATACAGAATAAATATCAG
Source organism: Ptyas mucosa (assembly GCA_012654045.1). Classification (NCBI taxonomy): domain Eukaryota; kingdom Metazoa; phylum Chordata; class Lepidosauria; order Squamata; family Colubridae; genus Ptyas; species Ptyas mucosa. Next base: position 3,636,936 of record WNWU01000042.1, on the reverse strand, counting down.
ACTAGAAAATATTATGGAACTTTCAGCTGAGGGGGATTGATGATTATGCTAGTAAATGCTAGTGAATAGAGAAAAAGATATGGAAGGGATGAATAACATATATATTGTTTGGAATTATTAGTATTGCATATAGGGGAAGTCAAGGGGTAGGGGAGGGAAAGGGGTGGTGGGGGAGGGTTAGGGGGGGTTTGTAGGGAATTATATTGTTATAAATGTGATTTTTATAATGTTTGGGAAGGGGGGGAAAGGGGGGGAAATTTGTATTTGTAAAACTTTTTCAATAAAAGAAAAAGAAAAGGTGGATGATGAGATGGTTATGCTGCAATACAGATCCATGGAATTTGCTTTGAGAGTGAGAGGGCTAAAAGAAAATAGCCATAAAAATTTAAGAGATATCTGTGCTGCAGCTTTGGCAGTGATTATTAATGACAGGCCAGAAGATGTAGCATTTCAAATTGATAAAATTTACAGGGTCAATTCTTGGGTGGCAAGACAAAGGCAGTTACCAAGATATGTGGTGATCTATTTTTCAACCAGGAGAATTAGAAATGATATTTTGCAACATCTTACAAGAATAAAGTTCAAGTGGATGGACAAGAATTAATGATCTTGAAAGAGATCCCTGCTAAAATGTTAAGGGGAAGAAAGGAATTTGGATTCTTGGTAAATGAATTGAGAAACCAACAAATTCAGTACAAATGGGATGTTCCAACTGGCCTAACAGTAAATTATGGTGGAGAAAGACATCACTTAAACACAGTTTGGAAAGCAAAAGAATTCTATGTTAATGTTTTGAAAGCTGGACACCCACCCTCACCAGGGAGGAACAGAAAAGAAAAGAAAAAGGAGATGATACAGCAAGAGAAAGATGGAAAACAGATACAAACTTATGCTGAAGCTGCAGCTGGAGTAACTACCTTGCAAGAAGAGTTATTGCAAATTGGGGGCCCACCCACAACCTCTGAACTACCTAGGAGGCCAGAGGAACCAGGAGAACAACGAGTGACATGAGCAACTTATAAACGCAAAGTACAACAACTTAAAGCTCAACCTCAAGTTTTATCTCAAGAAGTTCGTAAAACAGAAGCTGTGGGAGGGGCAAGGCTGAAGACTACAATGGAAGAAGACATTCAGCACATGCTCATGAAGCTTCAAGGGGCCAAAGATAGCAACTAAATTTCTTTCCTGGAATGTTAATGGTTTGAATTCACCACAAAAAAGAAGGAAAGTATTTCATTATTTGAAACAATTTAAGAATGATGTTATTTGTCTGCAAGAAACACATATTAGACTATCAGATCAAAAATATCTGATAAATTCCAGATTGGGTACACATTTTGTGGCATCAACCTCAGAGAAGAAAAATGGTTTAGTAATATATGTAAAGAAGGGACTATCAGCTAACCTAATCGAGGCAGATGTTCAAGGAAGATATATTGCAATTGAATTATTGACTCAAAATGGAAAAATGCTTTTAATTGGAGTATATGCACCTAATCAACAACAAGATAAATTTTATAAATTTTTGCATACCAAGATAATACAATGGGATTATAAATCTTTTATGCTAATGGGAGACTGGAATGGAGTTATAGATACATTAAAGGACAAAAAAAGTTTGTCTAAGACCTCAACATGTGCAAAATTACCCAAGTCGTTTTTTGATTTGATGGAAGATATGGAATTAAGAGATATTTGGAGAGTCCGGAACAAAGAGGAAAGGGATTTTACCTTTTTCTCTGACAGGCATCAATCCTTTTCCAGGATTGATTTCATACTAATTACAAATGATTTTTTTTCCAGGGTGAAGAAGGTGAAGATATGCTCAAGAATATTATCTGATCATAGTCCGGTATGGGTGGAAATGGAACAGGAAAAGGGAGAAAGGAGGTCTTGGAGGTTAAATGAAAATCTATTCAGATATGAAGAAAATGTTAAGGAACTTAAAAAACAAATGAAAGAGTTTTTTGCTAATAATATGTATAGGAGTACTCCTATGGAAATGGTATGGGACGCAAGTAAGGCTTATATGAGGGGAACTTTAATATATTTGAATAATAAACATAGATCAAAGCAACAAAAGCAGTGGAAAGAGATTGAGGAGGAAATTTAAAAAAAGAACAGTTACTTATAATTAACCCAGGAGATAAGAAAGTAAAACAAACAATAAATATATTATGTGGGCAATTTAATATGCTTATGGTGGACCAAGTGGCAACTAGTCTACAGTATGCTAAACATAATACATTTTGTAATGCTAACAAACCAGGTAGATGGTTGGCCTATCAGCTGAGAAAAAAACAAAAATCACGAATTATTGATAAGATAGAATTTAGAGGTAAGGAAGTTTATCAACAGGGTATGATTAGAAAAGCTTTTTAAGAGTTTTATACAAAGTTGTATAGTGGTGACCCAATTGAAGGTATAGAGATAGACAGATATTTAAAAGAAGAAATGTTACCTGAATTAACTATAGAACAGAGGGAGGGGTTAAATCGGTCAATAACTTCCGAAGAGATTATTGAAGCAATTAAACAGTTAAAAACAGGTAAATCTCTGGGAACAGATGGATTAACAACTATTTACTACAAGAATTTACAGTTTGAAATGGTAGAACCGCTTAAAGCCTTATTTTGTAAAATCCAAGCAGGTGGAAGAGTTCTACCTTCTTGGAGAACAGCTTTTGTATCACTGATTCCAAAGGAAGACCAAAATTGTACTAAACCTGAAAATTTTAGACCAATATCACTTTTGAATACTGATTATAAAATTTTTGCTAAAATATTAGCGAATAGATTAATGCCAGTTATACAACAAACAGTTCATAAGGATCAATCAGGGTTTATAAAAGGGAGACAAATGAAATATAATGTTAGACAAGTGGTAAATTTATTGGAGTATTTGGAGAAAAACAACCAAATTTCTGCAGCGTTTGTTTTCTTGGATGCAGAGAAGGCATTAGATCGATTGAATTGGCAATTTTTGTTTAAGGTAATAGAAAAAATGCATTTTGGAGAACAGTTTATACAATCAATTAGAGCAATATATCAAGAACAAACAGCACAAATAATAGTTAATGGAGGTTTAACAGATGTTTTTAAGATTGAGAAAGGAACAAGGCAGGGTTGTCTATTGTCTCCATTACTGTTTATCTTGACCCTGGAAGTCTTGCTGAATAGGATACGGGATTCTGATAAATTAAAGGGAATTGTAATTAGGCAGCAAGATTATAGATTAAGAGCGTTTGCAGATGACTTGGTGGTTACTTTATCTAGACCTATGGAATCGGTTTCAGATATGTTGGATATATTGGGTCAATATGGTAAGGTATCTGGATTTAAAGTAAACCAACATAAGATAAAAGTGATAACTAAAAATATGCCTCTATCACAAAAAGAAGAATTGGGAAGAATAACAGGATTTGAAATAGTCAAGAAGGTTAAATATTTAGGAGTACATATAGCAGACTCAAACACAAAATTATTTAAAAATAATTATGAAGTTCTCTGGCAAAAAGTGCAGAAAGATATGGAAAATTGGAAAAAGTTACAACTATCATTGTTGGGAAGGATAGCAGTAATAAAAATGAATGTGTTGCCCAGGTTTTTATTTTTGTTTCAAATAATACCAGTGCTTAAGAAGGATGGAAATTTGAAGGAATGGCAGAAAGGGGTGAACACTTTTATTTGGGATGGGAAAAAACCAAGAATAAAACTGAAAATTATACAGGATACACGGGAGAGAGGAGGCCTTAAAATGCCTAATTTAAGATTGTATTATGAGGCTGCTGTCTTATCACAAATCAGCGACTGGTTTAACTTAACTGAAGAGAGAGTGTTGAATATAGAAGGTTATGACTTGTTATATGGGTGGCATGCTTATTTATTATATGAAAAAAAAGTTGATAAAGTGTTTAAAGGTCATATACTTAGAAATGCTTTGTTGAGGGTATGGAAAAAGTATCAATATAGGTTAGACTACAAAATACCTATATGGGCTAATCCCAGACATGCAATAGAAAATATAAGTATAGAACAAAAACAAGAGGTGATTACTTATAAAGAGCTCCTTTTTAGGGAAAGGGGCATATGGCAATTGAAATCATTAAATGAATTGAAAGAAGAAGGTATAATATATACTTGGTTCCAGCATGGTCAACTTCAAGCTAGATGGAAGGAAGATCAAAAAATTGGGGTTATGCAAACAGAGGAGAATTTGGTAAAACAAATTAGGGATCAAAGTCAAATGCATATTAAAAGGTTGTATGATGCACTATTGGAAATAGATTCGGAAACGGAATTGGTTAAGGATTGTATGATAAAGTGGGCACAAAACTTTCAGGAACCAGTAATGATGGAAACTTGGGAAAAGATTTGGGTTAGAAATGTTAAATTTACGCAAGCACAAAATGTAAGGGAAAATTTTTATAAAATGTTTTATAGATGGCATTTAGATCCTAAAAAATTGTCATGTATGTACCCAAATGTGCAAGCTAAATGTTGGAGATGTGACTGTGAGGACGCCACTTATTTTCATATATGGTGGACTTGTAAGAAAATCAAGGCTTTTTGGATAAAAATTTGGTGGGTAATGCAGAATATTTAAAAAAAAATTGAAATTTACTCCGCAATTGTTTTTGCTGGGTATTACTGTGGACTGCACATTACTAGAGACTAAGCTCATTTTAAACTTATTATCGGCAGCCACGTTGTTGGTTGCGCAAAATTGGAAGAAGGATGCTTTGCCTACTATTGAAGAGTGGACACTGAAAGTAGCGAATTTAGCGGAAATGGCGAAAATATCAGCTTATCTGAAGGACTACACACAACAAAGATATATATTGGAATGGAGAAGATGGATTGATTATATTCAGAATAAGTATCACACAAGAAAATATCAAATAGCGTATGAGTGAATTTTAGTTTATTGATGTATTATGTTATTGATAGTGGAGTTAAAGTTCTAGAGGGAGATATGTTTAATAGTTTAAGGATAATTATGCTTGTCTAAAGATGTTAAATCTATACCCTGTATTCTGCTCTGGGAAGTCGGGGGGGGGAGGGAGAAGGGATTGGGAGGGGAGAGGAAGGGGGGATTTGTTTGTTTGTTAAAATTTTTTAAAACTTTTCAATAAAAAAAAACTGCAGGAGCTCCTTGTAATCCAAAAGGCATCACTTTTTACATATACATATACATATACATATACATATACATAATAAATAATAATAATAATAATAATTTAATTTGTATCCCGCCCTTCTCCCAGAAGGGACTCAGGGCGGTGGACAGCCAGAATTAAAATACATACAATACAAAAATTAAGATAAATTAAAAGATATTAAATCGATCGGCCTCCCAATTTAAAACCCCAAGTCTATAAAATTCAAAATCCCAATTTAAAACCATTTAAGCTAGGCCAGCTTGCTGGAATAAGTAAGTCTTCAAGGCTTTGCGGAAGGTACGAAGGTCCAGGATCAGTCTTATTCCAGGAGGTAGCTCATTCCATAGGGCGGGTGCCCCCACAGAGAAGGCTCTCCCCCTGGGGGCCGCCAGCCAACATTGCTTAACTGACGGCACCCTGAGGAAGCCCTCTCTGTGAGAGCGTATTGGCCGGTGGGAGGTTATCAGTAGCAGCAGGCGGTCTCGTAAGTACCCTGGCCCTAAGCCATGGAGCGCTTTAAAGGTGAGAACCAATACCTTAAAGCGCACCCAGAAGACCAACGGGAGCCAATGCAGTTCACGCAGGAGAGGCGTTACATGGGAGCGCCCCGTCGCTCCCATAATCACCCGCGCGGCTGCATTCTGAACCAGTTGGAGCCTCTGGGTGCTCCTCAAGGGGACCCCCATGTAGAGAGCGTTGCAGTAGTCCAGGCGAGATGTAACGAGGGCATGAGTGACCGTGCATAAGGAGTCCCGATCCAGAAAGGGGCGCAACTGGCGTATCAGGCGAACTTGATAAAAAGCCCTCCTGGCCACGGCCGTCATGTGCTCTTTTAAAGACAGCCGTGTGTCCAGGAGGACACCCAAGTTGCAAGCTCCCTCTGTAGGGGCCAATAACTCGCCCCCAATAGCCAGCGATGGCACCAGCTGGCTATATCGGGACGCCGGTATCCACAGCCACTCGGTCTTGGAAGGGTTGAGTCGAAGCCTGTTCCTCCCCATCCAGACCCGCATGGCCTCCAGACACTGGGACATCACTTCGAGGGCATCATTGGGGTGGTCTGGGGTGGAAATGTACAGCTGAGTATCATCGGCGTACAGATGACATCGCACCCCAAAACCACGGATGATCTCACCCAGCGGCTTCACATAAATGTTGAACAGGAGCGGCGAGAGGACCAACCCTTGCGGCACCCCGCAAGCAAGGCGCCTCGAGGTCGACCTCTGCCCCCTATATATATATGTATATATACATATACATATACATTCAACAATATTATATATCTATATCTATCTATCTATATCTATCTATCTATCTATCTATCTATCTATCTATCTATCTATCTATGAATATATATCAATATCTGAATAGTGAGGCATCTGGGTGTCATTCATTTAAATACAAGTAGTAATGATAGTATTAATATTATTTGTTATTTAGATCATACTTATATAATTATAATGTTATTATACATATTTGTGATAAAATATAGGCCTTCATTATTTAGTTGTTCAGCATTTTAGTTCCCCATTCCAATGGCAATAACAATATCATTAAAACATACACAGAGTCACCATCTTTCAACATCTAAACTTTATATTTAGCTATTACTTTTAGTATATTATATAAAAATATGCATAATAACATTCCCCCTATTTTTTGTTTCTGCCTCTGTTCTAGCGCCTAATAAAGCCAATCTTGAGTTACATAACATTTCCTCTATCCATCATCTCTTGCCCATTTTAATATTTTAATTCTTATTCGTTTTTTAACTTGCCTTCCAAATTCCTCCCTTGGGTCTTCATCTCTATCTACATCTTTCCTGGTTAGAGTAAGTATTTCTTCCATCTCTACTATCCTTTGCTGCCAAGCTTCCAGAGGATCTGCCCAAATCTCTATTTTCTTTTCAAAGATATCTTTCTGTTTATCCAGTATCAGTTTTTGGTCTTTTAGCATGTATTTTCCCTAAATTGCTTCATAAGTTTTTATTGGCTTCTCCTTCTTATCTTCTTGTTTTATTTGTTGATTTGTCCATTCTATCTTTTCCCCTGGTCTCTTTATTATCTCCTCTGTTTCCTGAGCTTTTTGATCATTATTCATTATCCCTTGTGGAGCACTTTCTAGCTTCCCATTTATGTTATTCATTAAATCCATTATCTCCCTGTGACTCCTTGTCATGATATCATAAATGCTTTGAAACATTGACACCATTTTTTGTGAAACCCACTTATTTCCCCCTCCTGAAACATTTTGTCTTCTTTTAATAAGTCCCAGTATAGCTCTATAGTCTTCCCTTCCCCCCCCCAAGTTTTTGTTTTATTTTATATTATTTGTACTTATCGATGCATGGATGTGTGATATCTGAGTTTCATACATTTCAATAAAAATAAACATCATATTATTACACACAATTATTATATTTCATTTTCATTGTTTCAAATTATTTGCACATATCTTTTACTTCAGTTCTAAACCTTCTTACTCTTACTCTTCCATATATCTTAATATATTGGTATATATATACTATCATTCCCCTCTTATGTCTATCTCTATTTTAACTTTTTTTCCGTCCTATCACTATAATATTCAAAGACATGATAATAACATTTCTTTTCTGTTCCCTACTATTACCACAGATTTTTCTTACAATACATTATTTCATTTTCTAAACACCCATTATTTAATTCAAGCATGTTTTATGCTTATTTGATAATACTCATTCAAATTCTAATTCTCCAATTAAAAACTTAATTCTTCTTCATACCTCTGTTCATATTTCCCATCCTTGAAATTCTACTATTAATACACATGTTTACATTAAAATATATTCTTCCATTATCTAATCACCTGTTATTTAATTCTAGCATCTCACTATTAGCCATATTTTTATACATATTTAACTTCCACACTACATGCAAAGTAATTATCCATTATATAGTTCTAATATCAATGCACATTATTGAAATATTTTCATGAAATATCTTTTGCTTTACTTTCCCTTTCTTTTTCCTTTATCCATCTTCCCATATCCAAATTTTTAGTCATCTTCTTTTTTGGGAAGGGATGGTTGCCTCCCATATCCTTCTTTTAATTCTTTTATTTCATCTACATTTAAGTCTATTTTTTGGTTATGTATTCTAGCTTTTTTTCCCCTCTCTACTTTCCCCACTGTCTAGTTTTGAAGCTGTCTGTTCTAGCCCCTGTCTCTTTTCTCCAACTATCTTCCTGTTTCTCCCATTCCCTTTTTAAATCTTTTAAAATATTTTTCTTTTGTTTTAATTCCTTAGTCACTATTAATTTTATTAATATCTCCTCCTTGTTGTCTTCTTGCTGATTTCTTGGTTCTGCTGTCATCTCCATTTCTTCTAGTAGCTCCATTTCTTCCTCATTATCCTGGTCTTTGCTCATTGTTCCTTTTATTATATTTCCAGTTTTTGGTCTATGCAATCAAATATTTCCATCATCTCTTTATGTTGTTCTTTTATGAAATCCTTAATATTTTGATACATCAGCTCCATTTCATTATCTCCACTTGCTTCCATCGTATATTATGTCTTTGCTTAACAGCTCTCCTTTTAGGACAATTGTCCAGAAATTATTAAAATCACAACTTTAAATGTCTAATCAACAAGCAATCAATCCAATTTTTTAAAAAGCAGGGGGTTATCCACACCTCTTCCAATCACTTTAATTTATTCAACTATGTTCAGGGATCTCTTGACAAAAGATCTTGTTTAATGTCCAATGGTTTTAAAGTAAATACTTGTAATCCAGCAAATGTAGATGATTATTCCCAAGATTTCACAGTTCTCCTTTTAGCAGCTCTGGTGTGCCAGCCAGCCTGGAGCTGCCATTTGGAGAGGAGACAGTCACCACTGTCCCTGGCCGTCCTGAAACATCCTGGATGACTGGCTGGGAAGGGTCCTCCTATAAAGGCTGTCTGGCAGTAAAGGTTGCCTGACAGCAAAGGAAGAGGACCAGTCCTCCTTAACTTACTGGCAGCAGAGGAGGAGGAAAGGTAGGCTGGACTTAAGGCAGATGCTGGATTCTTCACATGTGTTATCTCCTGCTGATTTCAGGGTCACGTGGGAGGGAGCTGCGCACATGAGTGGGTGGGTGGTGCTTATAGTTTAAAAGGTGGTGCGGAGCACGGGTGGTTAGCCCTAACAAGAAGTTCCTTTTGCGATTGTCAGTGCTTTCCAAAAAAGAAGTAAAGTAGGCAGCAACAAACCAGGTTTGTGTTTGGCTGTGTTTCTTTTTCTTTTTGTTTGGAACCTGACAGCAGATGGCATTCTAACTTCAACTTGCTGCAGCCTCTCTGCATTATTGCCAACAGTTCTGATTTTAATTATTTATCATTGTAAATCCAATAAGTGGGCAGTATTAATAAAAAAAGGATTCAGGATCTAATTCCAATGTTTTACAATGCCTTTTCAATACCACGTCTTGCACTTTGAGAGTTCAAATTTCTTTTTCTTGTTTTTTAAGGAAATTTTCTCTTCTTAAATTCTCCATGGGTTGGGGTTTTGGTTTTTTTTAGCATTCTTATCTGCCACTGGCAAATGGTTCTAAAGATGCTTCCTCCTTGGATATCTTGGGGTCATTTTCCAATAAAAAAGTATTTTCTCACCCAGTTCATACACCACTCACGTTTTCCACTCCAGCACTGTCTTAGGTGTTCAGACTTTCTTCAAGCTTCATGGCAGCCATGTTTGCTGCCACTGCTCCAAGTCTTCATGAGGGAGCTTTCCTAGTCAGGGAGGAGAGATGCAGCTCTCCTCGACCTGCCAGGTGGTCCCTCTTTACTTCACCACCCCTCCAGGATGGCTATGGCTCGATTTTGAGCCCTCTGATGAGGAGAGATCAGAGCGGGGCTGCAGAGGTTGCGGTCCAGCTTCTGAAGGTGCCGGAAGTACAACAGGAAGCTAGTATAGCTCTATAGTCTGTCAGTGGTCTGTCACTTCCCCAGAGGCTCAATTATCTTTCATCTCAGAAAGTCGAGCTGAAAACCATTTACTCAGTCCAGACGTTTCTCCTCAGGGAATACAGTAATATAGTTCTTTATGTCCCACAATTAGTCAATTTAGCTCTTTTTAGGTAATCCAGAAAGATTTCCAAATGTCTCTTTAAGTCCACTCTATAAGTTCAATCTTAATTCCTGATGTTTGAAAGTCACTTTAATTAGATGTCTTCTGTGTTTTCACCATTAGAACTCCAGTAGTCTTGGAGGAGATAAGGCACCCCTCCACTCTTCATCACCCCTACAGGGTGACTTTAGCCCCTTATGGGGCCCTCCAACGTCTGATAGCGCCATGACATCAACCGGAAGTTCTAAAAGGCATCACTTTGAACTGGAAGCTGCCTAGCGGGCATTTGAAGGTTGTCTCCTTCTTTAATGCAGACTCTATAATATGCTTCTCACAGGTCTAGCTCACTGAACACTTTTCCTTTTGCTAGGTGGGCTAGCGTGTCCTTCATTAAGGGCAGGGATAGGTGTTTTCCATGTAGATGACATTGATTCCATGGAAGTCCACGCAGAGCCTCATTGACCTATCCTTCTTTTCTTCCAATATCACTGGAGCTGCAATCCTGGACCTTGCCAAGTTGGTGTCAATGTAGTTCCTTAGCTCGTCCATCTCCCTGGGGGTCATGGAATACATCTTGGGCTTCTATCTATCGCACAGTTAGTGGATCAGTGAGGGGGAAGAGTGTTGCAGACTTGCTTGTTAAATGCATCAGCCAGGTCCCTGTACACTTTGGACACCAGGAGACAGCCGGGCAGTGCGCTAGTGATGGCGGTGGCTGTCATGAGGGTTCGGGTCATGGAACGGCTTCGCGTGGCTAGTTTTCCCACTGGTGTGGGATGGCAACAGGCCCACCCCTATTCTTAGCTTCCTATAGTCATCCTCCCATGTGATGGTGGGTGCCCATTTGTCCACCCAGGCTAGGCCCAGGATGACTGATACAGTCATTTTCAGCACCACCACATAGCAGATGAGCTCCCAGTGGTGACCCATTTCCAGATTCACCAGCTCAGTGAAGTTTGAAGGAGAAATAATTTATACCAGTGTTGCTCAACCTTGGTAGCAAAAGAAACCATCACCTCCTGCCTCCACGCATCAAGGAGGCCGAACGGCAGCTGGAAGAGCATCGACCTCCTGATGCAGGAAGCAGCTGCCAGCGATGCCCTCAGGTGAAGATGTTGTGAGCGGGGATGCTTGGCCCCTCCTTAGAAACCTCAGTTTACTCATGAGCACCATTGACCTTTCTCCCTGCCTCTCCTGGCCAATGTTGCTCACGAGTAAACTACAGCTAGGATCTCCCGTGTGCTTCCCTCACAGGCCAGGCTGGCTGGGGAAACACATGGGAAGAGCTCCAGTGCCACGATCTGCCATGTGCTCCCCTCATAGGCCAGGCTGGCTTGGGGAAACACACGGGAAGAGCTCCGGTGCCGCGATTTCCCGTGCACTCCCCTCCCCATGCACATCCGTCCACCTTCCACCGGTATCACCCCTCTGCCAGCTCTCCCTCCCCTGCCCACCCGTCGGCCCTGTGTCCTTCGGCTTTACCTTTGCCAGCAGCAATGAGCAGAAGTACACAGCTAGATTCTGCAAGTAGTGGCTGGGCGGGGGGGGGGGGGAGGCAGGGTGGATGGGCAGGCAGATGGGGTGAGAGAATGGGGATGAGGAACTGGTTCGGGGGCATGGCCAGCCAGAGGTCGCTACCGGTTCGGCGAATCATGCCAAATTTCCACTACCAGTTTGCCCGAACCCATGCGAACTGGCTGAATACTACCTCTGGCATAGTTTCATGATGGTTTCTGTGGACATGGAGTGTTCTGTGGTGGTATTATCTTTGTTGGTATAGTGCAGTGATGGTGAACCCTTTTGGCACTGAGTGCCCAAACCAGAACACACGCTGGAGTGCTGGAAACCTGAAGACCAGGTGGCCAATGTGCATGCTGGTCTTTGGGTTTCCAGCACTTTGGTGCGTGCAAAGACCAGCTGACCAGCATGCTGCGTGCACCGGAAACCAGAAGAGCAGCTGGCAAGTGTGCCCACAGAGAGGATCTGTGTGCCACCTCTGGCATGCATGCCATAGGTTCGCCATCATGGGTATAGTGACTAGGTGGTATATGGTTTCATTAGCCAGGTCAATGTCAATTGAGGGGAAGAGCACAGTGCATATCAGGGTTAATAGCAGAAATAGTCATGCAATGACTTGAATCCATAGCTCTACCCACCATCCAACCAAAATTCTGGACACGCTACATTGATGGTATCTTCGTCATGATCAAATGCTTCCAAATTGAAGAAACACACCACTTACTCAATAACATATTCCCTGTGATCAAATGTGATCAAATTCACATGCAAAGAGGAAACAAACAACAGACTCCCTTTCCTCAACATCAAAATAAGGAGACTAGAAAACAGAGAACTGGAAACCCATAAATTTTAAATTTTAAAATTCAAGTCTGCAGTTAACAAAGCCCCCCTCATTTGTGAACTAATTCAGGAGGGGAAAGCAGACCTGGCGAGTATTACAGAGACCTGGTTGGGCCATGAAGGGGGGGGTCCCCCTCATAGAGATGTGCCCACCAGGTTTCCGTGCATTCCATCAGCCAAAGGCACAGGGTAGGAGTGGAGGGCTGGCGGTTATTATAAAGGAGGGTCTTGATCCTAGGGAGGCCACTGTTCCTCGGACAATTGGATGTGAGTCCTTCCTCATGAAGTGGGGTCATGAGTTACAGATGGGCCTGCTGATTATGTACTTGGCTCCCTGCCACGTGGCAGCGGCCCTGCCTGAGCTCCTCAACGTAATAGCTGGGGTGGTGGTTGAGACTCCTAGGCTTCTGGTCATGGGAGATTTCAACCTGCCGTCCATCGGTGAAACGTCTGAGGTAGCTCGGGAGTTCATGGCTTCCATGACGGCCATGGACCTGACCCAATTAGTTCATGGCCCTACTCACACGGGGGGACACACTCTGGACTTGGTCTTTCTATCTGACCAGTGGTTGAATGGCCTAGATATAGGGGATATAGTCATCGAACCCTTGTCATGGTCAGACCATTCTCTCCTTAGGCTTGACTTTCTGTCCGCTACACCCCACTGCAGGGAGGTGGAACCGATTAAGTGGTTCCGCCCCAGGTGCCTGATGGATCCTGATAGGTTCCAGATGGAGCTTGGGCCATTTCCTGAGACTTTATCTCATAACTCGATTGAAGACCTGGTGGCAGCCTGGGATAGGATGGCTGCTGGTGCTTTGGATCAGGTTGTGCCTTTGCAGCCTCTGACCCGGCGTTGAAGTCACCCGGCTCCTTGGTTTTCCAAGGAGCTGAGGGAAATGAAGTGCCAGAAAAGACACCTGGAGAGTAGTTGGAGAGCCAGTTGTTCCGAATCTGACCGAACACTGGTGAGGACTCATATTAAGACCTACTTAGTGGTGATAGCAGTGGCAAAATATAACTATTTTTCCGCTCTTATTGCATCGGCAGAAAATCGCCCAGCCTCCTTGTTTAGGGTGACCCACTCCCTCCTCCACCTGGTAGCACGGGAAGACCCCTTGCAAGGTTGAGCTGAGGATTTTGCGCAATATCTGCACGATAAAATCACTCAAATTCAGGAAGGCTTGGACTCTGATTGGGTGGGTTCAGACGGGGTGATGGAGGTGGGTCTTGAGGATGTTATTTGGGATGGGTTTGACCCTGTGACCCCTGAAGACATGGACAGGTTACTGGGGAAGTTGAACGCGACCACATGTTTATTGGACCCGTGCCCCTCCTAGTTGGTACTGGCTTCCTGAGAGGTTACACGAGGCTGGCTCCAGAGGATTATAAATGCTCTTTGAGTTTCTTGCCTTCCGCCTTGAAAGAGGCGGTGGTGAGGCCCCTCCTCAAGAAGCCCACTCTGGACCCGGCTGTTTTAGCAAACTACCATCCAGTCTCCAACCTTCACTTTGTGGCAAAGGTTGTTGAGAGTGTGGTGGCACAGCAACTCCCGCAGTACCTGGATGAAACTGTCTACCTAGATCCATTCCAGTCTGGCTTCAGGCCTGGTTATAGCACTGAAACAGCATTGGTCGCATTGGTTGATGATCTCTGGAGAGCTCGGGATAGGGGTTGCTCCTCTATCTTGGTCCTATTAGATCGCTCAGCAGCTTTTGACACCATCAACCATGGTATCTTGCTGCGCCGACTGGAAGGGCTGGGAGTGGGAGGCACTGTTCTATGGTGGTTCTCCTCCTATCTCTCTGACCGGTCGCAGTCTGTGTTGGCAGGAGGCCAGAGGTCGACTTCAAGACACCTTATTTGTGGGGTGTCACAAGGGTCGGTCCTTTCACCTCTTCTCTTCAACATTTATCAGCCATCTTTATGCTGATGATACTCAGCTGTACATCTCCATCCCAATGATACCCTTGCAGTGATGTCCCGGTGCCTCAAGGCCATGCGGATCTGGATGGGGAGAAACAGGCTTTGACTCAATCCTTCCAAGACCGAGTGGCTGTGGCTGTGGCTGCCGGCGTCCCGATATAGCCAGCTGATACCATCGTTGACTATTGGGGGTGAGTCATTGGCCCCCCATGGAGAAAGCTCGCAACTTGGGTGTGCTCCTGGACATGCGGCTGTCTTTAGAAGAGCATACGACGGCCATGGCCAGGGGAGCTTTCTATCAGGTTTGCCTGATTCACCAGTTGCGCCCCTTTCTGGATCGAGACTCCTTATGCACAGTCAGTCATGCCCTCGTCACTTCCTGACTGGACTACTGTAATGCTCTCTACATGGGGCTCCCCTTGAGGTGCACCCGGAGGCTCCAACTGATCCAGAATGTGGCTGTGGGGGTGATTATGGGAGTGACATGGCACTCACATGTAACACCTCTCCTACGTGAGCTGCACTGGCTCCCGGTGGTCTTCCGAGTGCACTTCAAGGTGTTGGTTCTTACCTTTAAAGTGTTCCATGGCTTAGGACCTGGGTACCTACGAGACCACCTTCTGCAACCAATAACCTCCCACCGACCAGTACGCTCCCACAGAGTGGGCCTCCTCAGGGTGCCGTCAGTAAAGCAACGTCGACTGGTGGTTCCCAGGGGGATAAAGCCTTCTCTGTGGGGGCACCTGCCCTTTGAAACAGGATACCCCCAGGGATATGAATGATCCCAGATCTCCGTACTTTCCGTTGTGCCCTGAAGACCTTTCTGTTTCACCAAGCCAGGCTGGCATAAATTTTCAAATTGTCTAAATTCTATGCTAAGGATTTTAACTGATGAGCCAAATTGGTTTAATTATTTTAAATTGTTTTTATTTCACATTATATGTGTTATTCTGACTGCTCACCGCCCTGAGTCCTTCAGGAGAAGTGCAGTATAAAAATTAAATAAATATTAATATTAATATTAATATTAATTAATAATGTTCTTACAAGATGGATACACTCAAGAGGATGGAGAAAATGGAAAGAATATCAGGGATGCAGACTCTTTAAGACCCTTTTTGGATGAACATACATCTAAAACACATGAATTAATTCAGCCAATGGGAAGAAAATTTAAAGCAAAACTTGATAAAATCTGAAAGGAACTTCGTGAGGAGATACAGCATGACTGGAGTTATTAAACAGTTGAAGAATAGAGTGGATCTTATGAAAGATAAATTGGAAAAGTGAGACATTCAGTACCAAGGTGATTTGGATGAAAGGGCCCTTTTTTCTCAGCTGATCGTTCTTTGGCACTGGCGGCAGTGGCGGGGCACACTAAGGCAGCACGGGCCAGCCATCTGGTAGCGGGGAGCACGAAGATCATGACTACTGTGGCGGTGCTGGGATGTCCAGGTCCAGAGCAATGCCCTGAGCAACACCAAGAGTAATGCCCAGAGCAAGGTGGCTGCCTGTCAGCTGTTCGCACCTGTGGCTGCCCACATGTCTCCATTCATCCAGCCCTGCAGTCCAGGACTCTACCAGTAGCCTGAGGTCCACACCCAGATGTCAGCCACAGATGACCATATGCTGGGTGGCAAGAGCTCCCAGCGCTGACTTTGCATGGCTCTGTGCATTATACTTAACATGTACCAAGGCTCCGGCCTATGAGTGAGAAATAAAACCTGGATTCTTAAGTTGCTGAGTTTCCTGTGTTTGCTTGACTCCTTCCTGCTTGACTCTCCTGAGCCTGGACTGTTTGAGAGAAAGTCAGTGCTCTTTCTTTTCCTCCCCCCCCCCCCCGGTATTTGCTAAGTTGGAGAAGAGGAGGTAGGCCAGTGTGATGGCAGAAGGAACGATGCCAGAGGCAGCTATGGTGGTGCCAGCTGTGGAGGATGAGATGCCCAAGCTGGAGGCATCTGGGGACAGCGCACAACCAGTTGTGAGACTGAAGCAGAGTGTGGCAAGGTGATGGGGCAGCTGACTGAGAGCCACCAGGGACCTAAGGCGAGCAAGACGCTGGGCCCATTGGGAGTGGTGGCATAGTACATCGGTGACTAGGGTTTCAGGGCCAAGGGTGCCTACCCTTCCTCATGCTGGGGCTCCTTTGACTCAGTGGTGGGAGTGGAGGTGGACAGACAATGATAAGGGGGAGGGGAGTTACTCAACAGCCCTGGGCAGCAGTACCATGGACATCTTGTGGAAGCAGTTCGGGGAGGCCAGCTTATGGGATACCCCACCCACCCAGGCATGGGAGATGGAAGCAGAGGCTGCGGGGACATGGCAGTCATTCAGAATGGGGACCCAGTCAGCTGCATTGCCACAGTCCCAATTTCATCTGGCCACCCCTAAGTTTCGCCTGGACCTGGCTTCCAGACATTCCCAGGACACAGTTCAGGGGGCCCTGTGGGAACAGAGTTCATCACTGGCTGACCGGAATGGCATGCAGTGGGGACAACCATAGCTGGGGACCATGGGCCCCAGAGTTGGAGGTGGTGCCCGGGGTCCCAGCAGTAGGAGCAGCATACACCAGCAGACATCGACCCATGCCAAGCGGATTGGGGTCCGCCTCGTGTGGGTCCCCATGTGGCCACCAGGGTACTGGGCCCTGCAGGTGGCATGGGGCCTGCCCCCATTACAGGCAACATTTGATGGGAATCCCGACTGAGTGGCTTTGTTCCTGAACCAAGCCATCAGCCATTTGGACCAGTATACTCAGTTGTATCCTTTGCAGTGGGCAATAGTGGTAGCCATCACTGTGATGGTGGAAGGTGAAGCTGCTGAGTGGATGGTGGATTTGCATAGCGAGTATGCCAGGGAGCTGGTGAATGTGGGCCTTTTCCTGGATGTGCTTCGGCTCCAGTTTGAGGATGGGTCCTGCGCACAGTGGGTGGAAGGAGACCTCCTGGCACTGAAGCAATAGGGCCTGGCAGCAGTGGAATACATGCGGGAGTTCCGTCGAGTTGGACCATGATTTCTGGCAGGCTTGTGTTTACTAGGGTCTTCTGCCTCGGCTGTAACAATGGTTCCAGACGGTCATTGAGCTAGATGCGGGCTTAGGGAGAGTTCTATCCCAAGGGAGACATAGGCTACAGGCCCCAGAGGGCCCTGGAGAGGCTGACAGGTGGAACACGTGCCATCCCCAGTACCCCGGGGACATTGGTACAGCCTGTGCCACTATGGTGTTTCTGGTGCAATCAAATGGGACACCGTGCTGCTGAATGCACAGCCCCATTATCATAGTTGCCACCATTATGAGCTGGCAGCTCCGGCAAGACTGCATGACCTCCCCAACAGATCCTGGGGAGTACATCAGGTGGAGTCCTTATTGATGACCTCGGGGGAGGAGGAAGCAACAAAAGTGGGGAAGCTCCCAGTGGTGCCTTATGACAGTGAGGACAATAGCTGCTAGGACCCCATGGTAAGCGACCCCATTTGTAGGAGCCTGCAGTCTGCATATGTGTAGAAATTTTCCCTATCTTGGATGGCAAACCTCAGATAAGGAAGGTTATTTACACATAGACACCAGGAAATGGCATTAGAAGATAAAGAGCTTAACTTTGCTTCCCTTCCCTTCCGGTTGGGACCCGAGGCGTTGGGATGTTGAGAGAGTGACTGCTGCTCCTTAACACCTCCAAACGCTGTGCTTTGGGGATCCCTTCGGGGGCGCGGTGCCCGGAGAGCCCCGCGGACAAGAGGGCAAGCCAGGCGTGCGTGACAGCGGATCGCAACGCCGAACGCAACGACCGGGCGGCTCTGTCAAACCCAGCATAAGCGAGTCGGCCAGTAAATGGCTGACCTGAAGCCGCGGTAACTGACAACAAGAGAGGAAGCGACGGAGAGCGGAGGATATAGTGCCCAGCAGTTTAATACCTTTTTTCAGCCATTGAGAAATTGGCATCAGAGAGAGCTGCCGGTGGAGTCGGAGGAGAGGTGCTCAGAGAGAGGGAAAGCGGCGTGTCAAGAGAGGGAGCGGGTTTCCGCTTCCAGTTCCGCTGGCGACAGACTCTGATCGGGCTAGCTCTGGCCCCAGAGTCCGATCCCCCCCCATCTGGAGGCCCTTTGGGCCAAGCGCCCCATTATTGGGGCGTTTGCCGTTTGAGGGCGGCTCGCCAGGGGTCCCCTGCCTCACTTCCAGGGGCCGGGAGGCCGATGCTGGCACGCCCGAGGCTCCAGAGGGGGTGGGAGGCGATTGGCGGCTTTTTTTCAAGGCCACGGAGGCGCCACAGCGCCTAAGGGGACCGGTGCTAGCTAAGAAGGCACAACGGACTGAACTGACTGATTGGAGAGTGGAGCAGGCATCCTGGAGGCGAGAGGGGGGGTTGGAGTTTCCCCCCCCTTGTAGCTGGAAAGGTGCCGTGGCAGAGAACTAGGGGGAAGGAGATGGAGTGAAACCCCTTACCTTGCTGACTTTTCCTTGGAGTATGGCTGTGGCAGAGTTTCTTGGAGAGGTCTGGTGGCGTCTCTTCCCGGTAGGCAATGGCGGCAGTCTGACTTCCTGCTTCTTTATTTATGATTGAAGACAACATTCTCCTCTGGCTTCCTGTTTGACCTACTCTATACTTCGGACTCGTTGCTCCTGTGAGCGCCCACTGGTGGATAGTTGAAAAATTACTCTGATTGCTAATCCCTCTTTCTTCTCTGGAGGTTTGTCTTTTGATTTCTCATCTTCTACTGATCTAAGATGGCTAAGGGCCATAAATCAGCAGCAGCTGATATGGAAAAAATTTTGGAAAGACTGGCGATATTGGATCAGAAGTTGGACAAGTTAGATGACGTGCAAAAAGGATTATCTGAAATTAAATCTGAAATGACACTTATGAAAAAAGATTTAAATGATGTTCAACAGCTGGCAGAGCAAAACAAGAAGAAGATGGGGGGTCTGGAGGGGGAGGTACGGGCACTCCAGAAGGTGGAGGATGGGAGAGGAAATGCAATGTTAACTTTACAATTGGATAAGATGTCTTATTTTCTCAGGTTCCAAAACGTGGAACAACTTGACCAGGAAAATTTGAGAGAAGTGATGGTTAAAATGTTGGGTGAATTTTTAGAAAGAGATTTGGAGTCTATTGGAAGGGATGTGGACTTGGTGTACAGAGTAAACTCACAATTTGCAATTTTACATAATTTACCAAGAGAGATTCATATTAAATTTGTGAGAAGGGAACTGAGAGATGAGATATTGAGAAAACAAAGACTGGGGGCGCTGGTGTACAGGGGCAAGGAGATCACCATCCTGAAGCAGATTCCCAGACAGGTACGAGAATCAAGAAGAAAATATTATTTTTTATCAAATAAGCTGTACCTCAAGGGAGTAGGTTTTAGGTGGTTGATTCCGGAGGGCTTGATGATTTTTTGGGAGGACAGTAAGAAGAAAATTAATAATGTAACGGAAGCTAAGGCTTTTTTTGACCAACATAAATCCTTCCTAGGTGGAGAAGATACAGGAGCCGAAGAGGGGGAAGTATTAGATGATCAAGGAGCGGAGGCGGACGGAGCTGTTGCGGCCCGGGAGGGGGGGGGAGGCCAGACCATGGTTTTAAGAGCCAGAACTAGGAAATGAAGAAAGGAGGGGAATCTATTGTTTAAGGTTTTTTTAATTGACATTTTTCTTTCTCTCTCTTCTTTTATTGTATTTTGTATAACACTTTTTTTGTTTATATAATTTTTATATAACCTGGTTGTTTGTTTCGATTTAAGATAATAATGTCTGTTGTGTGAGAAATTAAAAAAAGAAAATAATAATTGAAATATCTTTATATAAAGATATTGAAAATTCAACATATTGTAAACTATAATATTGTATATTTTTAACCAATAAAAACTTTTTGTTATAAAAAGAGAGGGAGCGGATTGGAGAGAGGAGTTGCCGACGAGCCGGCGGAGGAGACGTGGGAGACGAGGTGGCGAGAATATACACGCGAGGGAAGACGGGCGAGAGGAGTTGAGAACCGAGACTCAGAACTTTAGATTTGCTGCAGATGAGCTATAGCTGAAAGAAGAATGTATAGAAGATCACGGATCCTTTCTCTTTGGAAACTTTGGGACCGGAAGTGCAGCCATCGCAGAGGCTTCTCTGAGGATAAGTGAAATAGCTGACTCATTGCCACATGGACAGTTCAGCATAGAGAAATTCCATAGAATATACTACCTAGCGAATGACTATTTGTTTTCCTTTGTTACTCTACTGAAGTGAACGTGATACCTCGATATTTTTATTCTCTTATCTAATCCTCTAACTATGACAGTGTATTTAATTGTACCTATATTTATTACCCTATATTAATATATACATCCTATAGAAAAAATATCTTTATACTATCTTACATAGCTATTTGATTTACATATTATCGTAACTCTTATCTTTAATTAACTTATATTAGACTATATATTAACTCATATTAATTCATGTTATATTAATAGTAGGCTGAGACTGTTTGAATAGAAAAAAAATTGTTTCTTTTTATAATTTAACACAATTAATAGAACTGATCTTGTATGTGATATATTTGTTTAGAATTAATTAAGGAATTTAAAATCAATTAAGAAAGATACTTGATTATAGCACCTTATACATTTCCCTTAAGAACTTTAGAGCAGATAGTAACTATTATTGCAACTGTTAGAAAATATACACTTACACTGGAACTATTTCTCTTAAAAAAAAATTGATACAATCCAATCGATACTAATAGAACATCTCCTGAACCCTTTTACAAAACTAAAGGAGACATAAGTTAGAAAAGGCTCAAGATTGGTTTAGAGGGAGACCCTTTGAATAGATAGTGACGAGCTTCACTGGATGGTTATTTGGAAAAATATAGAGAGGATATTAAGGAAACAAAAGGCGACTTTAAAGGAAATGGCAAGTCTGACCTCTACTATTGCAAAAACAGGGAAAAAGGTCCCATCTAACCCAACGCTGTCAATGGCCTCCCCAGCTACTCAGAAATCACTAGATGGCCTACAGAAACTGGATAAGCCCCCTGTAACACCTACACTGCAAACAGTACAATCTTCCCTCCTATCTATACAAGAAACCATGTTAGCAATGCAGGAAAAACTACTGAATAGCCACTCTGAGTTGAAAATGGATATCCATGCGTTGGACTCAAAAATGAACGAGATCCAAACCTCCATTAGTAAGAATGAAAACAGAATCCAAAAAGTAGAGCAAAGGACGGAGAAAAACGAGAAGAAATTGGAAACAGTGGACCAAACCCTATCGGCACAGAAGAAGGAAACGGAGGACTCTTTGATCCAACTTGAGATGGATAGGGCCTCGTTTTATCTCCGTTTTCAGAACATCATAGAAGATAAAGAAGAGGACCTGGGAGATAAGATGGCCGAGCTGATAGCGGAGGCTCTCCAGCAAGACAAACAGGAAATAATCAGGGAAATCGATGAGGCTTATAGAGTCCAGACTAACTATGTGAGGAGAAACAGGTTGCCAAGAGAAGTCCACGTACGTTTTGCCAGGAAAAGAGTGAGAGATATACTATATAACATAGCACGGGAAGAGCCAATTATTTATGGAGGGAAAGAGATAAATGTACTTAAACAGATCCCAAGAAGAGTGAGGGAAAGGAGAAAAAACTATAGATTTTTAACAAACCAGTTAAATAAGAGAAATATAGTATTTCGCTGGCTTATACCGGAGGGAATGCTAATTTCATGGCAGGGGAGAAAAATTAAAATCGATAGCTTAAGTACGGCTCAAGAATTCCTGGAACAACTAAGAGGAGGGGAAGAAGAACAATCGAGTAAGGAGGACATAGAAACGGTGAATACAGAGGAGGAAACATCCCAAGAACAGAGTACGAAGGAAGATATAGAAGACGAAAAGAAAAAGGAAGACATAGAAGATAAAGGGAGAAAAACCAGACCAGTAAGACAAGTAACCCTAAAAGCAAACAAAAACTAGGCACTAGACACTAACGCTAGGGATGGATGGTATTAAAATCTTATCATTAAATGTCAATGGTTTAAATGAACCAAAAAAAAAGAAAACTAATTTTGACAAAACTAGTTAAACAAAACCCTGATATAATTTGTATGCAAGAAGTCCATGTAAAAAAAGATGAAGTATATCGTTTAGAATATCCCAAATTTGGCAAGGTATTTACGTCATTAGCTGAAAAAAAGAAAAGGGGAGTAGCCATTTATGTTAAGAAAGGAATAGAAGCTGAATGTAAATATAAAGACGGAAAAGGGAGAATATTAATAGTAGAAATAACGAGAGGGCCCTCTAAAATGATAGTGGTTGGGGTATATGCCCCAAATAAAAAACAAGGGAAATTTTTTGAAAAACTACATGAACAACTTGCTAAATGGACACAGAATGAAATATGTCTGTTAGGGGATATGAATGGAATTGTAGACCCGAGTAAAGATTATAAAAGTGGAAAAACCAGGAAAAACAAAAGACTTCCCCTACCAAAAAGTTTTTTCGACTTAACTGAGGAAATTAACTTAATAGATATGTGGCGTACACTACATCCCCAAGAAAAACAATATACATTTTACTCAATTCCACAGAACTCTTGGTCCAGAATAGACATGGTATGGGTTACTAGGAAACTAGGCTTAGAAATTAAAAAAGTGGAAATGTGTACAAATACTTGGACAGATCATAAGCTGCTGGAAATTAATTGGCTATATAGGAATAAGAGGAAACAACCGAGATGGAGCCTTAGGACAAATCTGTTAAATGATAAAGAGCTCCTATCAAAACTAAACAAAGAAATTAAACATTTTTTTGTAGAAAACGGGGAACAAGGCACGGCAAGAGAAATTGTCTGGGACACTATGAAAGCTTATGTGAGAGGGATCATCTCGCACATGGCATTTAAAAACAAAACAGAACGAAAGGCCAGGGAGGGTTATACTAAAACCTTAATAGAATCAGAAAAAGAATTACAACAAAATCCGGGAGACGAGGGGGCCAAACAGAGGTGGTTGATGGCGAGACATAGAATAAATCTGTTAGACCAGGACGAGATGGCACAAAAAATAAAGAGATCTAAACACTACTGTTTCGAAAACGCCAACAAGTCAGGAAGATGGCTCGCCTACAAACTAAAGAAGGAAAAGAATCAGATCTTGGTACTGGAAGATTCTAAAGGAAATCTCTTAATAAGGGAAGAGGAAAAATTAGAGTATGTGAGGGAATTCTATGAAAATCTGTATCAAGATGAGAAAATAGAACCAAATAAGGTAGAAAAATATCTGATGGATGCTGGCCTACCCCAAATCACGGAAAAAGAAAGAGAAATGCTGAATAGAAAAATTACAATAGAAGAATTAAAAGCAGCCCTCTCTAAAACAAAAAAGAATAAAACTCCAGGTCCAGACGACCTCCCTGGGGAATTCTATGTAAAATTGGAAGAAGCATTAAGCCTAGAGCTATTAGAAATATTTAACGAAGCCTTAGTAGGCTCAACAATCCCGGACACCTGGAGGGAAGCATACTTAATGCTCATTTTGAAAGACGGCGCTGACCCAAAAAGATTAGCAAATTACAGACCCATTTCTCTCTTAAACTCCGACTACAAATTATTTATGAATATAATAGCCGAAAGAGTAAAAAAAATCTTAAACTCATGGATACACAAAGATCAAAACGGATTCCTCCCGGGGAGGCAAATCAGAGTCAACCTAAGAATAGTATTAAATACCATAGAATATTACGAACAGCACCCTGAAAAACAGCTTGCACTGATGTTTGTTGACGCCCAAAAGGCCTTTGATAATTTAAATTGGAATTTTATGATAAACCAAATAAATTTAATGGAATTCGGAACAAACTTTAGGAAAATGATCCAAAATATTTATCATAATCAGAGGGCCAATATATTGATCAACGGGGATAAAACCCAAACATTCCAGATCCAAAAAGGAGTAAGGCAGGGATGCCCCCTATCTCCCTTACTTTATATTCTTGCACTAGAGGTGTTGCTGATAAAGATTAGAGCCACTAAAGAAATTAAAGGACCTAGGGTGAGGAAGGAAATTTACAAGATACAAGCCTTCGCAGATGACGTAGCCCTTATCATGGAAGACCCACTAGAAACTGGACCAAGAGTTCTATTAGAAATACAAAACTATGGCCAAGTGGCGGGTCTCAAACTTAACAAGGAAAAAACCAAAATAATAGCTAAAAACATGACAGACATAAAAAAAAAGGAGTTGGAAGCTCTATTAGGTTTTCAGGTAGTAAAAAAAATTAAATACCTAGGAATTTGGATTACTGTGAGATATTCATCTTTGAAAG
Source organism: Ptyas mucosa (assembly GCA_012654045.1). Taxonomy (NCBI): domain Eukaryota; kingdom Metazoa; phylum Chordata; class Lepidosauria; order Squamata; family Colubridae; genus Ptyas; species Ptyas mucosa. The sequence goes on along the minus strand of WNWU01000042.1, from coordinate 3,612,089 downwards.
AGGATAACTATACTCCACTATTACATAAAATACATCAGGAACTTAAAAGATGGGAAAAACTAAAACTATCTCTCACAGGGAAAATAGCCGCAATTAAAATGAGCATTTTACCAAAAATCCTATTTTTATTCCAAAATATTCCACTAAGTTTGGATAAAAAATTTTTCTTAGATCTGAATAGATATATTAGAAATTTTATATGGGAGGGAAAAAAATCGAGAATATCATTTAAAATACTACAGGGCAAGAGAAAAATGGGCGGATTTGGACTCCCGGATTGGGAAGCATATCAAAAAGCAGCGAAAGTAATTTGGATCAAGGAATGGGTAACGCTACGTAACAAGAGAATATTGACGATAGAAGGACATGACCTACAAGAAGGTTGGCATGCCCACCTTTGGGACTTCAAAAAAAAGAAGAAAACCTATTTCCACAATCATAGAATCAGAGAAACACTTTTACAAACCTGGGAGGAAATCAGACAGAAAATTTACGTTAAGGCCCCAAACTGGCTCTCTATTATGGAAGCTTTGACTGCCCCAAACAAGACGGAAACTGAAAAATTTGGCACATACAAAGATATTTTGGATGAAAACGGAAGGCTTAAACCTCTAGAAACCCTGAGAGATCACGGATTCAAGCTGGATTGGTGGAAATATTGGCAGTTGAACTCAAGATTTCAAAAAGATAGGGACCAATTTGGTATTGAAAGGAAATATGTAGACTTCGATAAAATTATATGGGGAGTAGATAAGAAAATGTTAACAAAAATATTCAATTTTATATTAGATGAGGATAAGGCAGAGGCCATAGCAAAAAACCAATTGAGTATTTGGGAAAAAAACTTTGGATATTGTGTTAATTTTAATGATTGGGAAGAGGCGTGGAACAGAAATTTTAAAATGACAAAAGCAGCAACATTCCGAGAGAACCATTATAAAATGCTACATAGATGGCATCTAGCACCTGCTAGGTTAGCTAAAATGTTTCCAAATCTCTCACCCACGTGTTGGAAATGCGAGAAAGAAGTCGGCACGTATTACCATATGTGGTGGTCCTGCCCAGTAGCTAAAAGGTTCTGGACAAAAGTACGACAATGGCTCTGTGAAATGTTAGAGCAAGATGTAATCTTATCTCCAGAACTCTTCCTTTTAGGTATAGTGGGTGACGGCCTAAAAAATAACAAAACCCAGCTTATAACCCAAGTATTAACTGCGGCTAGATTGGTATTCGCGAAATCCTGGAAGAGTCAAACTCAACCCCCAGAAGAAATGTTAATAAACAAAATATTAGAGTGTGCAGAAATGGCAAAGTTAACGAGCCTGCTAATGGATGATGAGATATCTAAATATTATGAAGTATGGGAAAATTGGTATAACTGGCTAGATAACAGAAAAAGATGATGATCTGTTTCTTTTTGCGAATAGATACTGTGAAATATGACTATGTACTTATAGAATGTAAATATAATGATGGGAAAAATGATAGTTTAAGACAAAGTAGATTAGATACATGATATTTAATTTATAAGAACACTGTACCTCCGGATAACAAAGAGACCTTGTAAATTTTTTTAGTTTTCTTTTAATTTTGAAACTTAATAAAGTATTTGTAAAAAAAAAAAAAAAAAAAAAGAGCTTAACTTTGTAAGTAAGGGAACAAGAGGGGAGGAAATGGGATATTGGTGCACCGTCAACCCGTGTGGTATCTTCACCTTTTAAAGATTTCTGTAAGTAATCGGCTCCACGCTTTCTGAGGAACAAAGAAAGCATGCTGAAGAATTAAGCTATTTACTTAAGAAAAATCACACTGATGTGCCACAACGCAGTCTCTTACGGCTGGTCCAGGAGATTGCAAATCAGTGTTTATGGTATCCTGAAAAGGGCTCTTTAAGATTATCTGATTGGGAAAAAATTGGGAAAGTTTTACATACTGAGCCAAGAGCTAAGGTAGAGATTTTGCATGTATGGCATTTATGTAGATATGCAGTGGAAAAATTTGGAATTCCTGAACTATCTCTTTTAACTCCTTCACCTCCAAGTTATTCCAATGCTATTGTCTGTCCTCCTTCCTCTCCAGACTATGTGACTCTGCCTCCTTCAGCTCCTACTGACACAGGTCAGATTACTAAACCTTCTAAACTCTGCTGTTCAGTCCTCTTTTCAAAAAATGGTGGAATCCTGTAAACAGGATTCCTCCATGCCTGGGGCAGAACTTGCTGAATTATTGTCTGTATGTCCTGTACAATATCATCAGAGCCAGGGCCAATTGGCAGGACAGCAGATTGCAGAATGGGAAGGACTGCCCTATCAAATTTTAAGAGAACTAAAAAAGGCTATTACAGAGTATGGCATCAGTGATAATTTTGCCAGAGGCTTGGTAGAAGGAATAAAAAATGGATATAATATGATTCCTGAGGATTGGAAGCAAGTTTTCTGAATGATTTTGACTTCAATGCAATGTGTTGTTTGGGAAAGTGAATTTATGAGACATTCTCAGGCTGCAGCTCTGGGCAGTAGAGGAGCATACACGGTGGAACAACTCTTTGGCTCAGGTCAATTTGCTACAATTCCTGCCCAAACTGGGCTTCCCCCGGCCACCTTAACTATTGTTTCTGAATGTGCATTTCGTGCCTTTTTAAAGGTACCTCAGGCTGGGGAACCACAAGCAAATTTTTCCAATATTGGACAGGGGGCTAGTGAGCCCTATGCTGATTTTGTAGAGAGATTGTCTAAAGCTATACGTCAATAATTTGACCACCAGGAAGCAGCAGGAGAACTTCTCCAGCAATTAGCTATTGAAAATGCCAATGCTGATTGTAAGCGAGCCTTGCAGCCCTTAAAAGCTACTAATCAGTATACTTTGGCTGACATGCTGCAGGTTTGCCAGGATATTGGTTCTCAAATGTATAAAATGCACCTTTTAGCTGCTGCTATACAAAAAGGGCAACGTCCTGCTGGCAATTGCTTTAAATGTGGTAAACCTGGACATTTTCAAAAGGACTGTCGCTCAACTCCTGCAGCCTCTCAAAATCGTCCTAAAAAATGCCCAATTTGTAAAAAAGGATTTCATTGGGCTAATCAGTGCTGTTTTTGGTCGGGAAACTTGCCAATGGGTGTGTCACCCACCCAGAGCCAAAAGAGTGCCTTTCTCGTAGTAATGACTTCTCCCCCAGCCTTTCCTCCGCTGTCCTAGCCACAGCAGATAGTGCTGGGATCGATTTAATAACCCAGGAATCTGTGGAATTTAAATTTCCTTTGGAGGTTAAATTGATTCCTTCTCAATTTAAAGGCCCTCTTCCCTCTGGTTTAGTGGGTCTTATCTTGCCTCGATCTTCAGCTCATAAAAAGGGGTGCTTTGTAGTCCCTGGTGTTATTGATTCTGATTACACTGGAACTCTTTCTATTCAGGATTGGGTGAACCTCCCTCAAACTCTTCCTGCTGAAACCTCTATTGCTCAATTGCTTTTGCTCCCCTATCACGTCCCGTGTTCTGGCACAGGGGCATGTGGGCATGCTGGTTTTGGTTCTACCTCTCCTTTTTTTTAAAAAAAAAAATTGATTTATATGCCGCCCTTCTCCGGAGACTCAGGGCGGCTTACAATGCACTAAGCATTAGCCTTCATACTTTTGTATATTTACAAAGTCAGCTTATTGCCCCCACAAACTGGGTCCTCAATTTACCTACCTTAGAAAGGATGGAAGGCTGAGTCAACCTTGAGCCTTGGTGAGATTCGAACCTACAATAATTGCATGCAGCTGATGTTAATAACAGGGCTTTAGACCACTGTACTATCCAAGGCTCCTTCTGTGGCTTTACTTCAGTCTGTTACTTCCTTTTGTCCTTTTTTAACTCTCTATTTGAATAAGCAACATTTTCAAGGGTTGCTTGATACTGGAGCCGATGTTACTGTTATTTCATCTTTACAGTGGCCTGTACAATGGCCTAAGAAAAAAGTTTCTTCTTTATTGGGTGTAGGTGGGTCCACGGCAGCCTGGCAGAGTGTGCACGATATTCAATTTTCCACAGCAGCTGGTAAGTCCTTTGCCCTGCAACCTTATATTTTGGATATTCATACTAATATTTGGGGTCGGGACCTCCTTTGTTTAAATACTCAATTGATTTTAGATGATGGCTCTTCCCCTTAAGTGGCTCTCTACTGCCCCCGTGTGGGTGGAGCAGTGGCCTCTTTTGGTGGAAAAATTATCTGCTTTACAGCAACTTGTTCAGGAACAATTAGCTGCTGGTCATATTGAACCTTCTACTAGCCCCTGGAATACTCCTGTTTTTGTTATTAAAAAGAAAAGTGGGAAATGGTGATTATTACATGATTTGAGGATTATAAATAGATGTATTCAGCCAATGGGTCCTTTGCAATGTGGTCTTCCTAATCCTAATTTAATTCCTAATTTTTATCAATTGTTGGTTGTCGATTTAAAAGATTGTTTCTTTACTATTCCACTTCAACCACAGGATAAAGAAAATTTTGCTTTTACTGTTCCTGTTTTTAATAATAGCATGCTAACCAAATGATATCATTGGCGTTTTTTACCATAGGGCACGCTTAATTCTCCTACTTTGTGCCAGTATTTTGTGGACAATGCACTTCAGCCATTTTGTGAGAAATTTCCATCTTATTTGATTTATCATTACATGGATGATATCTTAATAAGTGCTCCTCAGTTTGATTCTATAGCCCTTCTGCAGGAATTAAAAACTATTGTTGCATAGAAAGGGTTGTTTATTGCAGATGATAAAATTCAGAAAACTGAACCTTACCTATACTTGGGTCATAGGTTACTGAAAGCTTCTTCCATTCCAGTATTGCCTGATTTAAAGGTACAAAAGTACCTTTAGTTCAATGGCAAAGGTTGCTAGGTATTATTAACTGGGCTAGACATTTCTTCTGCATAACAACTGGTGATATGTTACCTCTACTCCAACCCTTAAAAAGAGTGCAATCCCCTGGTGATACAGTTCATTTGATGAATGATCAAAAAAGGTGCTTACAGCTCATTTTGGACAAAGTTAAGGAACAATATGTTGACCGAATTGAGTCAATAGAAGCAGGACTGCGCTTAGCTATTCTTCCTACTTCCCCATTGCCTACTGGGTGTTTATATACTATTAAGAACACATTAAAAATAGCTATTCATGAATGGTTAAATTTATCTGCTACTCCACCTAGAAACATTTATCCTTACCAGTCTGCTTTAGAAGAATTGATTATAAAAGGCCAAAAGCATGCTTTGCAACTGATTGGACAGGATTTGATAGGCATTGCTTTCACCCGTACAAAGATTGAGCATGATCATTTTATGATGCTATCTGAAAGTTATCAAATTGCCTTCTCCAATTATCTTGGAGAAGTTTTATATTCATTACCAAAAGATCCTAGAATTGTGGTTACCACTACTCTAAACCCATCTTTTTCTACTATTTTTGTCTGTACCCCTTTTATTGATGCTCTAACAAGTTTTACAGATGGTTCACCAAAAAGAGGGGTGGTGGTCTGGCACACTGACTCCCAATGGCGTTCAAAATTCACATCAATTCAAACTTCTGCCCAGCGGGCTGAACCTGCAGCTGTTATATTAGCTTTACAACTTTTCTCTACGTAACCAATTAATCTTGTACTTGATACACAATATGTCTATTTAGTTATGCAATCTTTGCCATTTTCTTATTGTGCATTATCATTAGATATAAATTTGCTAGCTTTGTTTTTGTCTCTTAAGCATCATTTGGAGAATCGACAATATCCCTTATATGTGGAACATATTCGCAGTCACACTCCTTTTAACAATGCCCTTACTCAAGGTAATCGCATTGCAGAAGAATTCCTTCTTTATTTTCTGATCCGGTGACCAGTCATTCATATTTTCATCAAAATGCAAAATCTTTGGCAAAACAGTTTCATATTCCTTTGGCACAGGCTCAGGATATTGTACGAGCATGTCCCTCCTGCCAACAGTCAGCCATTCCATTCTCTAGTGGGGTCAACCCTAGGGGTACCTCTGCCAATCAAATTTGGCAAATGGATGTAACACAATTTTCCCCTTTCAAGCCATATGATAAATTGCATGTTATCATTGATACTCATTCTCATTTTCTTTGGGTTACGGCATCCCGTCACGAGTGGGCTCAGGATGTCACCGCTCATTGTTTAGCTACTATTTCAATCATGGGCCACCCTGTTCAAATTAAAACTGACAATGGTCCTGCATATATCAGTAAAGACTTTAGTCTTTTCTGTCAGCAATGGGAAATAACCTTAGTCCATGACATTCCCTATAATTCTCAATGACAAGCTATTGTGGAACGTATCCATCAAACTTTTAAGTCCTTTTTGCAGAGACAGCTGCAGAATGAGACTGTCCTTACCTTTTGTGAAAAATTCAACATTTATTATTTGTTGCCTTATTTACTTGGAATTATTTGACTCTTGTAGAATCTTTTTCAGATGTTCCTGTTAATGTTCATTTTCATGCAGTAGAACCACTGACAAGATCGCTAGTAAAGTATCACCTTGCTCCTAATCCTGAGTGGCAGGGACCTGCGTGTCTAATTACTTGGGGACATGGTTACACAATGGTTGAACTCCCCCAGACTCGCCAACCTTTGTGGATCCCTGCTCAGCACATTCGACCCTATCATGGCTTGGCATCAGGGTCTGCACAACCCAATTCCCAACTTCAATCTGACTCTCAAAACAGAGGTCCATCTTCCAAAACATCAACGACCCCCGCCAATCACATGGGGGCAAGTGAAGGCCAACACATACCAAGCTCAACAGCAATTGGCTCAAGCTGACCTACCTCAGACTCCTGAAAATCTAGTTGCTGCTGTTTTTGCTATTATTACAGCTAATTCTGTCACAATTCTTTTTTGTATTCTCTTGTCTTCTTTTGGTTTTGTTACTACTTTGAATGACACTCAGCCTCTACAACTTAATCCTAATCTCTGGGTTCATCATGCTCAATATATGTTTTTGGTTCACGGTATTAATATCACCCTGTACTATGAGCCTCCTATGGCTTTTGATCAAGTTGCTTTCATACCTGATTTAATATCTTCATCTTCCTTTATTGTTTCCCAATTGCAAACCATTCAGTATTCTTGGTTGTTTTCTAAGCCACCAACACAACTTAATTCTGTTCGTTGGCGTTATCTTCGTACTAATCAATATACTAGAGGCTTATGTTTTTGCTGTTATGCTCGCCATACTTGGCTTGATAATTGGAATGATTATGCTAAGGCTCAATGCATTTTATCAAAAGTAGGGAATTATAGTTATTGTACCAACTATTATTGGCTTTGGGGAACCTTTAATTCTTCTTTGTATGGGCCTACTATTGTGCTTGAAATGTATCCTGATAATTTTCCTATTTTAATGCTTCTGATATGACTGATACTGGATCCATTTGTGCTGGCTGGCAACTAAAGGACCCTAATATGTGGTTCTTTTTTGACAAATATGCAACCAACATACACCCTCAAAACTATCAGTGTGCTGCTATTGGCTACTTTTCCCTACCTGTGCAAATTGGTGCCCTCTCTTCTTCTTCTTCATGACAGCGCCGTGCTCCATTAGGTCCTACATGTAATGATGAAGTTATCATTGATACACACTGTCCTCTCTAAATACCTTTGGTCATGTTGTGGCTGGAGCTATTACTGGGGTGATCACCTTAGGGGCTTACCCTGGAATAATAGCTCAAGAAAATAGACATTCTATCCTGGGCTTAACATGCCGCCTGGAGAAATCAATTAATACCACTGCTGCTATTGTTCATGATCTCCAACATGAAATTGAGGACCTGAATCAGGAATGTTCTCCAACAACGTTTCGCTATTGACTATTTGTTAGCATGACAAGGAGGTTTTTGTAAACTTGTTGGCCATCGTGGATGTGCTGTTCATTTTCACTCTTTGAACAAAACCATTGAAGATTAACTTGCTAAACTCCAATCATATTTTCAGGCTAATGTTCATGCTATTTCCTCTCCTTTTGACTGGTTGACCAATTGGCTTCCTGATTGGTCCTGGTTTAAGCAGTTGTTCTTTTATGCTATGATTATTATTGTCATGTTAGTTGCTTGCTGTTGTTTCATTCAGTGTATTCCTTCATTAATTACTATGTTTCATCCTGCTCCTCTCTCTCTGCCTCCTCACCAAATGCAATATATAAAAAAATCTTTGTTCCCTCAAAATTAAATAAAAAGAGAGGACATGTAGGAGCCTGCAGTCTGCGTATGTGTAGAAATTTTCCCTATCTTGGATGGCAAACCTCAGATAAGGAAGGTTATTTACACGTAGATGCCAGGAAATGGCATTAGAAGATAAAGAGCTTAACTTTGTAAATAAGGGAACAGGAGGGGAGGAAATGGGATATATGTGTGTTAGATTTTAACCATAGCTAAATATTAGTAATGCTTAAGCAAGCAAGCAAATGGTTAACCAAAGATTTTAGTTACCTGGAAGATTCTGTGAGCCAATGATATTCTGCCAAATATGCTGTAACTTGAAAGTAACATACTATATAATGTCACTATGTAAGACAATAAAGTTACCACATATCTTCTCAACCTTTGTGTGTGTGGTCATTCAACACCCATCCATCCTTTCATCATCCCTGTCACCATTGTGGGGGCCCAGTCAGCACAGGCTGGGTAATACAGTCCGCTGATAGACACGCGGTATATCCGATGCCTTATCAGCCAAGCAGTGGTTGCTGCCCTAGGGATCCAGGTGAGGGAGATGGCCATTCCAATTAGGCTTGAGCAGGTAGATGGTTCCTTGCTGGGGGGGCACCAGCTAACAAAACCAGTGTGGTTGGGACTTCCGGTGGGATCGCGACATCGCCAGACGCTTCTTTTTGAAGCGCCAACCCAGGGCTCCGTAGAACCGCAAGAACAGCGACTATCAGCTGTCTTGCGGTTTGGAAACTTTCCTCCCGGTAAGAGGGGGGAAAGTGTGTAGATGGGTGGGGTAGAGCTCCCTGAGAGTGCCAGATTTTACCTATAATCTGGCGCTTGAAGATGAGAGCTCCCCGTTAAGCCTGTCAGTACTCCGGACCCTGGATGTCTCTGCTTTGCAGAGCTAGATGTCGTGACCATCCCAGCAACCAACTTTAAACAAATACTTTTTGAATCAAGCTGGTGGAGCATAAGCAGCGTGAATAAAACAGCAAGTATTTTCTTTTTTTTAACTCCAAAGATTTACCTTCCTTAAAAGATTTTTCTTAAGCTGAAAGTGAAAGCAAGATGGCGTTTGAGTTTCAACAGGGCATGAAGAAGTGAAAGTTAAAAGTAATTATTGACAAGCCCCTATCTGAAACGTAAAACTCTTTTTTGAAAAGTGGATGAAACAAGAAAGGAAGTAATTATAATAATTGAAGCAGTAATATAAATTACAAATTGCAAAGGGTCTTTTTTTTCTTTTTGATACTTTTTTTTTCCTGTCCTTTTGGAAGGGAAGGAAGAAGGGGGGCAAGATGGCTGGTCTTTTTGAAAGCAAAGAAAGCAAAGAAGGGTTAATTAACCCTCAGATATGGTCTGATTTTGAGGAAGCTTGGAGCTCAATTACCTCTGCTTTATTGGAAAAAATTGAAACTATATTTCAAGCTTCTCAAGCTGGAAACAATGAAATACATGGAAATACTGAGTTGCAATCTAGCAGTGGGGGATTGAATGAAGAGCTGGGAGATGGAAAAGAACAACAACAGCCTATAGTAGTTTTTTGGGGGGAGAGAAAGATGGATGCTTTGCAGAATAAGGAGCAAGAAATTTTGGAAGCTGATGAGATTTTGGCTACACGAATTTTTTCTTATAAAATCCAACCTGCATTTAAAGAGCTGTTTTCAGAAGAAGTTATATTTCTGCAAAATTTTATAATATGCAATCCCAAAAAATGCAAAATTTTACTGGAGTTAAAAAAGGCAGAGGGATCAAAGTTAAGAAGAAAGTTCGTAAAAAGGAAAAGAAGAAAGACTGGAAAAATGGAAAATAACCCTGCTTGATGAGATGATGGTCCTTAAAAAGTATTGTTTAAGTGTTTAAAGATTTTGAACTTTTGGAAGAAAACATCCAGCAGCTTAATGCCAGTTAACTAAGCGATGAGCGATGATGAGGAGGTAACCTACAGCTGTATTGGAATATTTTGAGAAGAATAAACAGATCACAGCAATGCTGGTGTGTTGGGCTGTGAAATATGCCTTGACCTGAATGATTTGGAATATTTTATTAAGGATTGTAATAAATTTGGACCTAATTGCAATCGCAGAAGTTTTATTGAATATAGTAAATTGGAGTTTTCTGTTTGATGGCAATAAATATAAGGCAAAAGGACTATGGGCCTAGGGCAATTGCAGTTGATCTGGTGGTTTCCCTAATACGTCTGATGAATTTATTAATCTAATTTTTGGCTGGATTTGATGGATACTATTTGAAATACAATTACAAAGTCACTCGGGGGGGGGTTTTTTATATAAAGAAGCAATTTTTATTTAGGTGGGTAGACGCAAATGAAGAATCTAGTATGAAGAATTTAAATGTTTAATATAGCTATTAAATGATGTTTTTAGTTGATTTGTTAATATGTATTGATAAATTAATAAGAGGTTTGATTATTATTTTTTTAGTTAGAATTTTTTTTTATTAAGTGTTTTAATTATAATTGGATCTTGATGGTTTAAAAGTGGAGGACAGAAGAGTTTATATAGTATTTTATTTTAAATTTGGGGTTTTTGAATGAGGGGTTTTTTTTTGTTTTAAATGAAAGAAGTTATAAAATATCTTGTTAAACTGTATAGACCTAATAATCTGTTAAGTATCTATTAGCTAAATTGAGTAATGATAGGTTTGATTAGGTACTACTTAATTGTTTTATTAACTGCTGTAATTATAAATGGATACTAATTTTGTTGAATTAGATGGAATAAGAAGAAAGAAGACTTGCTTTCCTTTTATCTATTTGTTTAATGATTATGATAAGTGAGAGATGGAGTTGAATTTAGGGGATTTAAGCTGTATTTTATATTTTGTATTTGCTCTGGGAAGTCGGGGGGGTTGGGGAGGGGGGAGAAAATGTATGTAAACCTTTTAAAACTTTTTCAATAAAAAAAACCCAGTGTGGTTGGAGATGGGGGAACATAGGGAGGTATTAGGATTTATCATAACATCAAAGGTGATGGAGTCTGTTATACTGATCCTGTCATGGCTGGATAAATGGGGTCCCATGATATGGTGGGAGGGGGAACTATAGGAAACTGAGGATATGAGTAGGCCCTAGGCCACCTCCCACGAGTAGGGTCTGAAAGGGATCAAGAGTGAGATGAGGGAAAGATCTGGGGAGGCCTCAGAGGAGACTTGCCTCTCCCTCCCCCCCACTGACTATGCTGACCTGGCAGAAGTATTCAGCGAAAAGGAGTGCAAAACCCTACCTCCACATTGCCCTACTGACTGTGGGATCGAACTGATACACGGAGCCACCCGGCCGAAACCGAAAATGTACTCAATGACAATGAAGGAGATGGGGGAACTCTGGTGGTACATTGACAAGAACCTGAGCAGTGGCTTTATCCAATCAGCCCGTGAGTAGCTGCTCTGATGGTGTTCAGAGAAAAGAAAGATGAGACCCTGCGCTTGTATGTTGATTTCTGTGGCATCAACAATGTCTGTGTGTGGTGAGTGTGGAGCATATGTACCCCTTGCCCCTCATGAAGGACATGTTCGCCCATTTGGCGAAGGGGCATTTTTTTACCAAACTAGACCTTCGAGAGGCCTATTATCAGGTGTGCATTAAGCCCAGGGACGAGTGGAAGACCACGTTCAACTGCCCATTGGGGAACTACCAGTTCTGAGTAATGCCGTTTGGATTACAAGGGGCTCCTGCTGTATTCATGCAGCTAATTAATGATGTGTTACATGAACACCTATACCGAGGGGTCCTTGTATATCTTAATGACATGCTCATTTACTCTCCTACCAAAGAGGAACACGTATGATTGGTGAGGCAGGTGCTACAGAAATTGTTGGCAGCGCAATTATATGTGAAACTTCAAAATGCAAGTTTCACCCAACACCTCTGGGCTACCTAGGCTACTGCATCTCCAACACAGGGGTAGAACTGGACCCCCATAAAGTTCAGGCAGTGTTGGAGTGGTAGGGACCAAGAATGCGCAGGCACCTGCAAAACATCCTTGGCTTTGCTAATTTCTATCGGCAATTTATCCCATCATTTGCCAAAGTGGCATTGCCATTAACTGATTTACTCCGCATGAAGCACATGCTAATGAAGACCTGCCCTGAACAACCACTCCAGTGGACGATGGATTGTCAATGGGCCTTCAAAATGCTAAAGGCCCTCTTTGCTCGGGAGCCAGTCCTGAAACACCCCGACCCTGAGCAGCCATTTGTTATACAGGCTGATGCCAGAGTTGTGGCTGTGGGAACCATCCTTTTACAGAAAAATGAGTGAGGCCAGCTACAACCGTGCACGTACATGTCGTGGAAGCTCACAGAGACAGAGCAGGGCTGGGCTATTTGGGAGAAGGAGGCTTTCATTTGCGCTGGGTATTGATGATGTGGCGGCATATTTTAGAAGGGGCCAGAAATCCATTTGAGGTCTGAACCAACCATAAGAACCTGGAGGCACTCCAAACACTATGATGGCTGTCCCCAAAGCAGGTCTGATGTGCCCAGTATTTTCAACAGTTTCATTTCCTATTGAAGTACATCCCTGCAGTGGTGAAATCCAAAAATTTTCCCTACCGGTTCTATGGGTGTGGCGTGATGGGCATAGCTTGGTGGGCGTGGCTCAGTGGTCATGTGACTGGGTAGGTGTGACTTAATGGTCATGTGACTGAATGGGCATGGCTTGGTGGTCATGTGACTGGGTGGGTGTGGCTTGACAGTCATGTGACCGGGTGGTCATGGCTTCGTGATCATGTGACCAGGGTGGGCGCGCATTGGTGGTCATATGATTGGATGGGCGTGGCCAACTTGACATCAATCACTGTTAGAGCCAGGAGATGTCACGGATTGAGTAAAATGTGGTGAAACTCACTTAACAAGGCTCTTGCTTAGCAACCAAAATTTTGGCCTCAATTGTGGTCATAATCAAGGACTATATCTGCCTTCCTCTGCAGGGCAGCCTTGTCCTAGTAAACTCCTTCTTCTTTCTGGCAATTTTCCTCTCTCTTAGAAGCACCAACATAATCCAGACGATGTAATGTTTCCTGCTGCAGCAGGGGGTTGGACTAGATGACCTCTGAGATCCCCTGCAGCCCTAGATTGCTGTGCTGTTTCAAAGCATCTTCTGAAGCCACATCTAGTGCCAGGGTTTGTGGTGCTTCCTTCCTCTTCTTTCTCTCTGTCTCTCTCTCCCTTCCTCTTTCTTTCTTTCTCCTTTTTCTTTCTTTCTTTGTCTCTTTCTCTTTGTTTCTTTCTCTTTCTTTCTCTTTCTTTCTCTTTCTTTCTCTTTCTTTCTCTTTCTTTCTCTTTCTTTCTTGTCTCTGTCTCTCTTTCTTTTCTCTCTCTCTCTTTGTCTCCCTTCCTTCCTTCCTCTTTCTTTCTTTCTTTCTTTTTCTTTCTCTCTTTCTCTTTCTTTCTTTCCTTCTTCTCTCTCTATCACACACACACTCTCTCTTTCTCTCTCTCTCTCTCTCTCTCTCACACACACACACACCTGGTCTGAGCAGCAGTAGCAGTGGGAGAAGGAAGAAAGAGAGCAGTGGTGGTGCTCCAGGAGGGCGGGTTACCTAGCTCAGAAGCAGTGTTTCCCCCATCCTGGGCTGGATGCAGGCAGCGGGATCTGAGGCAGAGGGAAAAGCAAGCATGTGGCAGTCACATGCCAGGCCCAAAAGGTGAGTGAGACTTTCCATGTCCCCCTGAGGCTTGCCTGCCTTCACTATCTGGTCACAGGGATGCCAGGAAGGCCACGTGGAAGGCAGGCAAGCATGGCAGGGCTGCAGGGAAGGGAGTAGGCTGCTAGCTCCCTTCCCTATGGCCAGGAGGACCAACATGCGTGCCTGCCTTCCACACGGCCTTCCCGGTGTCCCCATGGCCAGTTTGCAAAGGCAGACAAGTGGGCCTGGCCACGGGGACACCAGGAAGGTTGTGTGGAAGGCAAGCAAGCATGACAGGGCTGCGGGAAAGGGAGTAGGCTGTTAGCTCTCTTCCCCACAGCCAAGCAGCCCCAATATGCTTGCCTGCCTTCCACGAAACATTCCTGGCAGTCTCTGTGGCCAGGCCCGCTTGCCTGCCTTCACAAGCTGGCCACTGGAATGCCAGGAATGCCGCGTGGAAGGCAGGCAAGCATGGCAGGGCTGCAGGGAAGTGAGTAGGTTGCTAGCTCTCTTCCCCATGGCCAGGCAGCCCCGACATGCTTGCTTGCCTTCCATGCAGCCTTCCCGACAGTCCCTGTGGCCAGGCCCACTTTCCTGCCTTTGCAAACTGGCCATGGGGATGCTGGGAAAGCCGCGTGGAAGGCAAGCAAGTATGTCAGGGCTCTCCAGCTGTGGACCATGAGGAATGGAATAGAGGAGGCCTTCACAAGTGGGCCTGGCCATGGGGACCACAAGGAAGGCTGTGTGGAAGGCAGGGAAGCATGGCAGGGCTGTGGGCCATGGGGAAGGGAGTAGGGAGTAGGGAAGACAGGTTGGGATGGTGGGGGGAGGGCAGTGGCAGCTAGCTAGTCCACGACTTGCAGGCTTACCTGGAAGGCGGATCAGGGCCACTCAGTTGGAGCACAGTGCTTCAGGCAGGCAAGCTGCAGAGCAGAGACTGGGCGGGGTGGGGTGAGTAAGCAGGGCTGGTAGGGGAAGACAGTTATGAGATAGACAGGATCCTAGACTCATGCCTCTATAGGGGAAAGTTGCAGTACCTGGTACGGTGGAAGGGGTACCCAGTCACTGACGCTTCCTGCATGGCAGAGCGGGATGTGCAGGCCCTGCACCTGGTTACCTGGTTTTACAGATGCTATCCCAACAAACCGGAGGGAGGGGATGCATGTCAGGGTTTTGTGCCTATCGCTCTGTCTCCTATCTTCCAGGTGTGGTCCTGGTAGAGGGGAGTCACTTGTCTAGTCCCGATCTGGGGCTTGCCATACCTGGGGGTGGGGGTGGGGGCATGACACTGTTTCTTTCGCTGGTGGGTGAGCAGAAAGCAAGAGGAGCTGCAGAGGCTGTGGCGGTAGAACACGCCGGGACAGCACTGACCGGCCACTCATCAGCTGATAATTCTTAGGCACTGGTGGTGGTGGTGGTGGGGCACATCAAGGCAGCACTGGCCAGCTGTCCAGCAGTGGCAGTGGGGAGCATGAAGACCATGGCTACTGCGGTGGCACTGGGATGCCCAGGCCCAAATCAATGCCCAGAGCAATGTGGCCGCCCGTATGCTGTTCGCTCCATCAGCTGCCCATATGTCTCCATGCGTCCAGCCATGCAATCCAAGACTCTACCAATGGTCTGAGGCCTGCACCTGGATGTCAACCACAGACGACCGGATGCTGGGTGGCCAGCAGGCATGGCTCGGCAGTCAGCAGGCATGGCCCTGAACCATAAAACGTGCTGGGAGGCAAGAGCTCCCAGCACTGGCTTTGCACAGCTCTGTGTATTATATTTAATGTGTACCAAGACTCCTGCCTCTGAGTGAGAAGTAAAACCTGGATTCTTGAGTTGCTGAATTTCCTGTGTGTGTTTGATTGACTCCTCCCTGGTCCAGGCCTGGACCATTTGAGATTAGAATTTAAGCAGCTTCAGTTAAGATTTTCGCCAGTTCCTGAATAGTCTGGAGAGGATATCAAATCAAGGATGATTAAAGCCTTGGCCCCATTAATTAATTGGGGGGGGGGAATCCTTGACCTTGAAATAGACAAAATTTATAGAGTAAACTCCAAATTTGCTACTATGAGAAAATTACTAAGGGATGTTTTAGTCTACTTGGTAAGAAGAATGAGAGATCATGTTTTAGATTGTCACTTCAAATTTAAACTAAGAATGAAAAATGTGGATATAATTGTTTTAAAGGAAACCCCCATTAGAATTTGGAGATAAAGGAAATTTTATTCCTTCTTTACTGATATTCTGAAGAAGAGAAACATTCCCTTCCGCTGGTACAAACTTGAAGGAGTGATATTCACTTATCAAGAGCAAGGATTTACACTGAACTCTTTAGAAAAAGCCAAGGATTTTTTTTTTTAACCAAAAATTTATATGCCACCCTTCTCCCTAAGGACTCAGGGCGGCGAACACAAGTTAAGAACATACAATGATAAAAGATCAAGATAATTAAAACCCAGTTAAAACAACAACAATCAGGATAAGAAAAACCCAAGGATCAAGGTCAACCCATTTGTTGGAACAGCCAAGTCTTTAAGTCCTGACGGAAGGAGCGGAGATCGGGCACCATCCGAAGCTTGGTGGGTAACTCGTTCCAGAGGACAGGAGCGCCCATGGAGAACGTTCTACCCCTGGACGTCACCAGCCAACATTGTCTGGCTGATGGTACCCTGAGGAAGGCAGCCCTGTGGGATCAAACAGGGCGGTGGGAGGCGGGTAGGAGATGGTCCTGCAAATACCCCGGACCTAAGCCATGTAGGGCTTTAAAGGTGAGTACCAGCACCTTGAAGCAGATCCAGCGGACCACTGGTAGCCAGTGCAGCTCGTGCAGAAGAGGGATTACACAGGAGTACTGGGGAGCTCCTGTAACCACCCGCACAGCCACATTCTGAACCAGTTGGAGCCTCCGAGTACACCTCAAGGGCAGCCCCATGTAGAGGGAGTTGCAGTAATCCAAATGAGAAGTAACCAGGGCATAAGTGACCATACGGAGGGTATCTCTGTCTAGGAAGTGGCGCAACTGGCACACCAGGCAAACCTGGGCGAAGGCCCCCCTGGTCACGGCCGTAAGATGGTCTTCCAAAGACAGCTGGGAATCCAGGAGGACACCCAAGTTGCGGGCCCTCTCGATGGGAGGAAGCACTTCCCCCACCCCATTGAAAGTGATAGAACTTCTAGAACACGAGGTTCTAGAATAAATAATAATAAAACCCAAGAATCAGACTCAGCCCATTTATTGAAACAACCAAGTCTTTAGGCCTCGACAGAAATAGCGTAGATCAGGGGCTGTCCGGAGTTTGGAGGGTAACTCATTCCAGAGGCCAGGGGCGCCCACAGAGAACCCCTGGACGTCACCAGCTGACATTGTCTGAGGAGGGCAGCCCAGTGTGAGCAGACAGGACAGTGGGAGGCGGGTAGGAGATGGTCCTGCAAATACCCCAGACCTAGGCCATGTAGGGCTTTAAAGGTAAGTACCAGCACCTTGAAGCGGATCCAGAGGACCACTGGTAACCAGTGCAGCTCACGTAGGAGAGGTGTTATGCGGGAGTAATGAGGAGCTCCCGTAACAACCCGCACGGCTGCATTTTGGACCAGCTGCAGCCTCCGGGTGCACCTCAAGGGCAGCCCCATGTAGAGGGAGTTGCAGTAATCCAAATGAGAAGTAACCAGGGCATGGGTGACCGTGCGAAGGGCATCTTGGTCTAGGAAAGGGTGCAGCTGGTGCACCAGACGAACCTGCGTGAAAGCCCCCCTGGTCACAGCCGTCAAATGATCTTCCAGCGACAGCCAGGAGTCCAGGAGGACACCCAAGTTGCGAGCCCTTTCAACAGGGGCAAGTACCTCCCCCCCATCAAAAGTGATGGGACCTCTAGAACATGAGGTGCCGGCATCCACAGCCACTCAGACTTAGACGGTTTGAGTCTGAGCCTGTTCCTACCCATCCAGGCCCGCACCACCTCCAGGCATCGGGACATCACAGAAAGGACATTCCCGGGGTGGTCCAGGGTGGAGATGTAGAACTGAGTATCATCAGCATATTGATGATACCTCACCCCAAAACCATGAATGATCTCACCCAGCAGCTTCATATAGATGTTAAAGAGTAGGGGGAGAGAACCAAACCCTGTGGCACCCCACAGATTAGGGGCTTGGGCTGGACCTATGCCCCCCCCCGCCCATACAAACTGTGAGCAACCTGAGAGATAGGAGGAGAACCACTGTAAAACAGTGCCTTCTACCCCCAACCCCCCAAGTCACTGCAATAGGATACCATGGTCGATGGTATCAAAAGCCGCTGAGAGGTCAAGTAGGATCAGGATGGAGGAACAACCTCCATCACGGGCCTGCCAGAGATCATTCACCAGAGCGACCAATGTCGTCTCTGTGCTGTGCCCACGCCGGAACTCCGATTGGTACGGGTCTAGGAAATCCGTTTCCTCCAGGAACTGTGGGAGCTCTTGTGCCACCACGGACTCAACAACCTTCACTATAAAGCAAAGGTTGGAGACAGGCCGATAGTTATTAAGTGAGTCTGGATCCAGGGCAGGCTTCTTGAGGGGGGGTTGAGCCACCGTCTCCTTAAGAGAGGTGGGGAAGACCCCCTCCCTCAAAAAAGCATTGACAATAGCCTGGATCCAGTCCCCAGCCACCTCACGGGCAGCCGAAACAAGCCAGGAGGGACAAAGATCCAACAAACACGTGGAGGCACCCAGTCTACCCACAATCCCGTCCACTTCATTGATGGAAACAGGGTCAAACTCAACCCAGATACTACTCCCAAGACGTGCCACAGTCTCCTGGATGGGTTCTGCCCAGTCAGAGTCCAATCCAGTCTGGATATGAGTGATTTTATCTTGCAGAAACTGAACAAAATCCTCAGCTCTGCCCTGTAAGAGGTCTTCCCTCGCTCCCTGATTAAGAAGAGAGCGGGTCACTCTAAACAGGGCCGCTGGGCAGTTTTCTGCAGATGCAATGAGACCGGCAAAGTAATCCCACTTCGCTGCTTCCATCGCCACAAGAAAAGACCTAATATGGGTTCTTAACTGTGTTCAATCAGATTCAGACCGGGAGGACCTCCAACGCTCCTCTAGGCATCTTTTCCGACGCTTCATTTCCCGGAGCTCCATGGAAAACCAAGGAGCCACCCAGGATCTGCGGGTCAGAGGCCACAAAGGTGCGATTCGGTCTAAGGCTCCAGCAGCCACCTGCTCCCAGGATGCTACCAGTGCCTAGGCCGAATCATGGGATTGGGAAGTGGGGAATGTCCCAAGCTCCGTTAGGAATCTCTCTGGGTCCATCAGGCATCTGAGGTGGAACCATTTTACTGGTTCCGCCTCCCAGCGGTGAAGGTTGGCGGGTTGAAAGTCCAGTCTAAGGAGGGAATGGTCAATCCATGACAGGGGGGCAATGGAGAGTTCCCCCCTACCTCAGCCATTTATCCACTGCCCAGAGAGAAAAACCAGGTCAAGTGTGTGTCCACCCCTATAAGTTGGGCCCTGAACCACCTGAGTCAGGTCCATGGCCACCATGGAGGCCATGAACTCCTGAGCTGTCTCAGATGTCTCGCCAATCGATGACAGATTGAAGTCTTCCACAACCAGAAGGCTGGGGAGTTCAACTGCCACTTCGGCCAAGACATCGAGCAGTGTGGGCAGGGCAGTGGCCACACAACTGGGAGATAGGTACATGACCAACAAACCCGACTGAACTCCAGGGTTCCACTTCAATAGGAGAGACTCACACCCTCCTATCTGAGGGACAGTGACCTCCCTAAGACTTAGACTTTCTCTAATAACCACCGTCATCCAGCACCCCTTCCCTGGCATCGCGGCTGGTGCAGTACACGAAAGCCTGAGGGGCATAAATCAAAGAGAGGCACTCCTCCCTCCTGCCCCAACCAGGTCTCCATAGTGTAAGCCAGGTCCGCGCCCTCCTCGTAGATAAGATCTTGTATGAGGAGGGGCTTATTCGCTACAGACCTGGCATTCACATACACCAGTCAGAGTCCAGGGTTCCCCGCTCTCGCACCCCCAGGGAAGCAGGATAAACAGTGGGAGCGGGAACTCACCACCACCCGAATACAATGGGTGCGGGGTCCCCGGCCCCCACTCCCATCTCCTCTGCCCCTCCCTACCATCACAGGTATAAAATGTCCCTCTCCTCTCCGCACTTCATCTTCGCCCCCATCCCCACCCAACCCATCGAGACCATCTGACTGGCTGGGCTGTTGATCCTTAAGAGGCCCCTCAGCCTCATTATTTACATTAGAAACCACCCTCCTCCTGGATCCCCTTATAATTGATGCTAAAAATCTATTTTAAAAACCCCAAAGCCCCCGGTAATTGACAATCTAGCACTAATAGACTCATGGAGGCAAAGAAACGGTTCTGCTCAAGAATATACTTTTGTTTCAGAATGACACAAATATTTTTCAAGGATTGATATGATATGGACTTCTAAAAATCTTACCAATAAAATACTAGAAATTTACATTTTACCTAAATCTTTTTCTGATCACAACCCAGTTTTTTGGTACTTAGAAAAAAGAGTTGGAGTTACAGATGGAGATTAAACGAATCTATCTTGCAAAAGGAGACGATTGTAAAGGAATTTAACAATTGTAAAAAGAAATTAAATGAATATTTTGATAATAATCAGGGCAAAGGAACAAATTTAATGACTGGGATGCTAGTAAAGCAATTATGAGGGATTATTTTATACAGTATAATTGCCTATAGAAGAAAAAAATCCCAGGAAAAGATGGAAAAGATATTGGATAAAATTAGACAGAAAGAAATTGAATTGCAAAAGACACCTATGGAATCTAAAAGTTTACATCAAATCAAATTGTTACAGCAATAACTATCTATGTTACAAGAAATAGAAATAAAATTGAGATTAAAATGAATGTTGATTTTTATAACCACTTTGTTAGAGATGCCATTCTAAGAGTTTGGATTAAATATAAAACAAGGTTTTCTATGAAGATGCCTTTTTGGGTGTCCCTCCAGGAAGCCTTTTTCAGAAAAGAAATGGTGGTGTAGCTGGACTGATGGTCTTATATTCAAATAATAGCTTTTCATTGTGGTGATCCTATCTTCAAGTCTAAGGAGGAGTTAGAATCAGAAGGACATGTCTGCCATTGGTTTACATATTTACAATTGAAAAAAAAAGATTTAAATTAGATAAAAAGAATTATGAGTTTGACTTTGTTAAAAATGAATTGGTAGTGTGGTAGTGATGAATATACTGTATTATTGCTAAGGTCTATAAATTGTTATTGAATTTGAATTTGGAAAATGAATATGTAAAGGATTGTATGATTCAGTGGGCAAGGAACTTTGAATATGCTTAAACAATGGGATGAAAGATTTAAAATTTACACTAAATTATAATTTAAAAGAAAATTGTTATAAAATGATGTATCTGTCGGGTTAAAATGTCTAACTTGTCTGTATCAGCCCCCATGGTCCTGCAAGGGTTAATGTGACCACACACCCCATCAATCCCATCTTACCTATGACTCCTCCCCCTGAGTATAAAAGATCTTGACACGTGGTCCTGCAGCAGTTCCAGATGTGTACCTGTAAGAGAAGGTCATAGGACCAGCTGTTACTTCTGCAATAAAGAATCCTTAGAAGAAACTACCTTGACTTGTGAATTATTGGGCTAGATCCACCCCTCTTCACGGTATCATTTGTATTTAACACCAGATAAGTTGTCAAGAATGTATAACAGTATTTCAAATGAATGTTGGAAATGCAAATGTAAAGAAGGACTTTTTATCATTTATGGTGGGTATGTGATAAAGCAAATAAATATTAGAGTAGGATTCATGTCCTAATACAGAAGATTCTCAAAGTGAATAGTAAAATAAAACCAGAATTTTTTCTTTTGGGACTCTGTTGCAACAAGCAATGTACAGTATTCTTCTGTGATCTATTATGATAGCAGTTATAGCTTGAGTCCACCAGTTTGGTCTAGCAATTCAATCTAAAGTTCAATCACATATCAAAATATCTAGATCAGCCAGGGGTGAAATGCTCCCAGCTTGGACCGGATTGCCCGATCCAATAGCGATGGCAGTGGGTGGTTTGGAGAACCGGTAGCAAAAATCCCTGCCCCCCACCCCCCGCCCAGCTGAGCTGCGCGGTCAACGAAGGCTTTTTTTTTACTTTTAAAAGCCTCTGATGATCGTGCGGCTCAGCTGGGATTGTCAGAGCCTTTTAAAAGCATTTTCTACCACCTCTTTGGCTGAAGAAATTGTAGAAAAAATGCTTTTAAAAGTAAAAAAAAAGAAAAGTTGGTCACACCCACCCAGTCACATTACTCCCCCACCGAGCCATGCTCACAGAACCGGTAGTAACAAATTTTACATTTCACTACTGAGATCAGCCCTTCTCGACTGGATTCTGCTTTTTTTTTTTTAACTCTGTGCACTGTACAATACTAGCCTTAGAATGATGTGCATTTTTACACACTGTAAAGTAGGTGGAAATTAGGAGAATAACAGAACAGAGTTGGAAGGGACCTTGGAGGTGTTCTAGTCCAACCTCCTGCTCAAGCAGGAAACCCTATACCATTCCAGACAAATGACTGTCCATTCCAGTCCAGAAATTTCCTTAGAGGGAAAATGATTAAACAATGGAACAGCTTGTCTACTGGAGTTGTGGGTGTTCCATTGCTGGAGTTTTCAAGAAAAGATTGGGCAGCCATTTATCTGAGATGGTATAGGGACTCCTGCCTTTGGCAGGGGTTTTGATTAGAAGACCCCCAAGATCTCTTACTATGATTCTATGATGCCAGCCTATTGCTTTGCTATAGATATTTGTATGCAGAAGTCTCTGAGACCCGAAAATTATTTCAAAGGTTCCTCCACAATAAGAAGGTTGAAAAGGGCTGGTTTAGATAGATAATCAAATGGTATGAAGAGCTATTTATTAGTTCACATTTCCCCATACTAATGGTTTGCAAACTTTATTTTTAAGCCATTGCATGTTTACTAATGAACATTGAATAATGATCACAGCATTATGAATTAGGGTCTTCATGTTGTTACATGGTCTCCAGGACCTCAGGAGAATAAGAGGTACTAATTTTAGGTTGCTTTGGATCAGACAGTATTGGAGATTGGACAGCATTGGAGTAGTAATTCCTCAAATAGTGTCCATTTTCATCTTCAGATTTTGGATAATTCACCATATTATTGGTCTCTCTTTCTCCCAAAATTATATCTATGGTTCTTACTCTTTTCCCAAATTGTTGTGGATATTTCTGAAAACTGGCCTAAGAATCCCAGCTGTCATATGAGAACAGTTATTTTCCTCAGCTTCCATTGATAAAAAAAGATCCCTTTGGATGGTTAACAAGCCATCAGCCAAAGCCAGGATTATCTCCAGAAGGTATTTACTGTAACTAGTGTAGAAAGTGAACCTTTGCTTCAAGGTTATCTGAGCTTCAGAGCATCTAACTGGACAAACTGAGATGTAACAAATAATAAGGTGAAAATATTCCAGGATACATCTTGCAAACGTCTTGCAAAAAATGGAAAGAAAAGACTTTCAGTGGCTATTTTAAATGTATGACATGACTGTGAAAAGCAATACAAAAATCTAACTATAAATAGAAAACAGTTGCTAAGTGAGCTTCTGTGTTCTTTGGTTGGTAGCTGGATGAGTTCCCCAGATTACAGTGCAAGGCAGATCTAAGCAGCTGTAGAAATGATTAAAATATTAATGATTAAAATATTACTTATTCTTAATATTAAAAAGAGGCAAGATAAAACATTTCCCCTAAAGGAGAAAAAAAAAAATTTTTTTTTTACAAATACTTTATTAAGTTTCAAAATTAAAAGAAAACTAAAAAAATTTACAAGGTCTCTTTGTTATCCGGAGGTACAGTGTTCTTATAAATTAAATATCATGTATCTAATCTACTTTGTCTTAAACTATCATTTTTCCCATCATTATATTTACATTCTATAAGTACATAGTCATATTTCACAGTATCTATTCGCAAAAAGAAACAGATCATCGTCTTTTTCTGTTATCTAGCCAGTTATACCAATTTTCCCATACTTCATAATATTTAGATATCTCATCATCCATTAGCAGGCTCGTTAACTTGGAGAAAAAATTTTAACAAAGGGAGGAAGCAGCTCTAGTCTTCCTGCCATAGGAAAACAATCTCAAGCAGAAGCTGGCTGGCTTTTTGGAATGGAGATTTTGTATCCATTCAGAAAGACTGGGCCATTCTATTTATAAACTGAGAGACTCCAAATAAGCAGCACAATTAGGCAAGCCAGAGCTGACAAGATTAGCTCAGACAAACACCTAGTCCACAATTGGTATAATTATTGTAAGGTTTATGGCATTCCTGAGATTATTTCAGGGCTATAACAATAAAAAAGAACAAATAAAAATTACTCAATTTGAGGTTTATCTCAATCACATGGGAATTGGTTTTTGGACATGAAAATGAATGCATAATCCAAAGGTTTATTCTTCAGCATTGAAACTGGCTCCAACTATTCATGGTTTGCAGAATTAAAATAGAGCAATTGTGGATAACATTATTTTTTTTTAAATACTTTATTGAATTTTCAAAGTTAAAAAGACAGAAGAAAAAGAAAAAAAAGAAAAAAAAAGAAAAAAAGAAAAAAGAGTTTGCAAAATTCTAGATATCGTTCGGAGATACAGTGTTTCTTATCCGTTGTATATCTTATATCTTATATCCAATCTACTTCATCTTAGGCTAAATTCCTCTCTATTGTATTTATAGACTATATGTACATTTCATCAAAGCTATTTATATATAAAACATATCATTTACTTTTTCTTATTACTTAACCAATTGTACCAGTTTCCCCATACTTCATTAAATTTACATGTCTCATCATCCATTAACAGACTCGTTATCTTCGCCATTTCTGCACACTCTAAAATTTTATTTATTAACATTTCTTCTGGCGGTTGAGTTTTGCTTTTCCAAAATTTTGCTAACACTAATCTGGCTGCAGTTATTATCTGCATTGTGAGTTGAGTTTTATTTTTGTTTAGGCCATCACCTACTATACCCAAAAGAAAGAATTCTGGGGACAATGATACCTCCTGATCGAATATTTCATGTAACCACTGTCGTACTTTGGCCCAGTATCTTTTGACCTCTGGGCAAGACCACCACATGTGGTAATAAGTACCAATTTCTTTACCACATTTCCAGCACTTGGGTGAAAGATTTGAAAACATTTTTGCTAATCTGGCTGGGGCTAGATGCCATCTATGTAGTATTTTGTAATGATTCTCCCTATACGTTGCTGATTTTGTGATTTTAAAATTCCTATTCCATGCTTCTTCCCAATCAGTATAGTTAATATTGTATCCGAAATTTTTTTCCCAAATACTTAATTGGTTCTTTGCGATAACCTCTGCCTTATCCTCATCCAATAGAAAGTTATATAATTTAGTTAACATTTTCTTATCTATTCCCCATATAATTTTATCGAAATTTCCATATTTCATTTCAATGCCGAATTTGTCCTTATCTTTTTGGTATCTCGAATTCATCTGCAAATAATTCCACCAATCTACCTTATAACCTTGTTCTTTATGAGTCTCAAGTGGTTTAAGATTTCCATTTTCTTCTAAAATTTCTTTATATGTGCCAAATTTTTTAACTTCCATTCTATTTGGGGTGGTCAAGGCCTCCATAATAGAAAGCCAATTCGGAACTTTGGTGTAGATCCTCTGTCTGATTTCTTGCCATATTTGTATAAGGGTTTCTCTAATTTTATGTTTATGGAAATAGGATTTCTTCTTATTTTTCAAGTCCCAGAGGTGAGCGTGCCACCCTTCTTGTAGGTCATGGCCTTCAATTGTTAGAATTCTCTTATTCCGTAGAGTAATCCATTCTTTGATCCAGATTAGTTTTGATGCTTTTTGATAAGCAATCCGGGAGTCCAAATCCGCCCATTTTTCTTTTCCCTTGTAGAATTTTGAGTGAAATTCTCAATTTATTTCTTTCCCAAATAAAATTCCTAATGTGTTTTTTCAAATCTTGGAAGAATTTTCTATCTAATTTTAAAGGGACATTTTGAAATAGAAATAAAATTTTTGGTAAAGTATTCATTTTAATTGCCGCTATTTTCCCTATCAAAGACAATTTTAGTTTTCCCCATCTCCTTAGTTCCTCCTGTATTTTATTCAGCAGTGGAACATAATTATCATCTTTTAACGATGAGTGTCTCGCTGTGATCCAAATTCCTAGATACTTGACTTTTTTGACTATTTGGAGGCCTAATAGATTTTCCAATTCTTTTTTTTGTACTTCCGTCATGTTTTTGGTTATTATTTTTGTTTTTTCCTTATTCAATTTAAGGCCAGCCACTTGGCCGTAGTTTTGTATTTCTTGCAAGGCTTTTGGTCCTGATTCTAGCGGGTCTTCTATAATAAGAGCTACATCATCCGCAAAGGCTTGTATTTTATAGATTTCCTTTCTAACCCTGAGCCCTTTAATTTCTTTGTTCGCTCTGATCTTTCTCAATAGTACTTCCAACGCCAGGATATATAGTAAGGGGGAAAGGGGGCATCCTTGCCTTACTCCTCTGTGGATCTGGAATGTCTGGGTCTTATCCCCATTCATTAATATATTTGCTCTCTGCTTATGATAGATGTTTTGTATCATCTTTCTGAAGTTTGCCCCGAATCCCATTAAGTTGACTTGGTTTATCATAAAGCTCCAATTTAGGTTGTCGAAAGCCTTTTGGGCATCGACAAACACTAATGCTAGCTGTTTCTCAGGGTGTTGTTCGTAATATTCTATAGTGTTTAGTATTATTCTCAGGTTATCTCTGATTTGCCTCCCCGGGAGAAATCCATTTTGGTCGCTATGAATCCAGGGGTTTAGTATTTTTTTGACTCTCTCTGCTATAACACTCATGAACAATTTGTAATCCGAGTTCAGAAGGGAGATAGGTCTATAGTTTGTTATTTTTTTGGGGTCGGTTCCTTCTTTCCAGATAAGTGTTAGAAATGCTTCCCTCCAGGTGTCCGGGATTTTAGTGCCAATCAAAGTCTCATTGAATAGTTCTAATAACTCTAGATTTAATGTTTCTTCCAATTTTACGTAAAATTCTCCTGGTAGTCCATCTGGACCTGGGGATTTATTTTTTTTAATTTTAGAGAGAGCTGTTTTTAGTTCTTCTACTGTAATTTTTCTATTCAGCATCTCTTTTTCTTCTTCTGTAATTTGGGGTAAGTCAGCGTCTATCAGGTATTGTTCTATTTTATTTGGTTTGATCTTTTCGTCTTTATATAGATTCTCATAGAATTCCCTCACCCTTTCTTGCTTATCCTCTTCCTTTGTTAATATATTACCTTTAGAATCTTCTAGTACTAATATCTCATTTTTTTCTTTTTTCTTTTTTAATTTATAGGCGAGCCACCTTCCTGACTTGTTAGCATTTTCAAAACAATAATGTTTGGATCTTTTTATTTTTTGCGCTATCTCCTCTTGGTCTAATATATTTATTCTGTGCCTTGTCATCAACCATTTTCGTTTGGTCGCCTCATCTCCCGGCCTTTGTTGTAATTCCTTTTCAATTTCTGTTAAAGTTTTAGTAAGACCCTCTCTCACCTTCCTTTCTTCTTTGTTTCTAAAAGCTGTGTATGAGATAACTAGCCCCCTCACATAGGCTTTCATAGTGTCCCAAATAATTTCTTTGGCCGTATCTTGTTTCTTGTTTTCTATAAAAAATTGCTTGATTTCTTTGTTTAAAGATTTCTTTGATAAAGAGTAAAAACTCTTTATCATTTAACAAATTTGTCCTTAGGGTCCATCTTGATTGTTTTCTCTTATTAGTATAATACCAATTAATTTCCAAATGTTTGTGATCTGCCCAAGTATTTGTACATATATCAACTTTTTAAATTTCCAATCCTAGCTTCCTAGTGGTCCAAATCATGTCTATTCTGGACCAAGAGTTCTGCGGAATCGAATAATATGTATATTGTTTTTCATTGGGATGTAATGTACGCCACATGTCTATTAAATTTATTTCCTCGATTAAATCAAAAAAACTTTTAGGTAGGGGGGATCTTTTGTTTTTCCTAGTTTTCGCGCTTTTATAGTCTTTGTTCGGATCTATAATTCCATTCATGTCTCCTAATAAACAAATTTCATTTTGTGGCCATTTTGCGAGCTGTTCGTGTAATTTTTCAAAGAATTTCCCTTGTTTTTTGTTTGGGGCATATATCTCTACTAACAGCATTTTAGACATACCTCTTATTATTTCAACTATAAGAATTCTCCCTTTTTCATCTTTGTATTTGCATTCCGCCTCTATCCCTTTCTTTACGTAAATAACTACTCCCCTTTTCTTTTTTACGGCTAACGACACAAATACTTTACCAAATTTGGGGTAATCTAAACGAAATGCTTCATCTTTTTTTATATGGACTTCCTGTAAACAGATTATATCGGGATTTTGTTTCGCTAATTTTGTCAATATTAGTTTCCTCTTTTTGGGTTCATTTAAGTCATTTACGTTTAACGATAGAATTTTCATATTGTCCATTCCCGTCGTTGGTATCTAGTTCTTAGTTTTTGTTTGCCTTTAAGGTTACTGCCCTTACTGGTCTTATTTTCTTCCCCTTTTCTTCTATATCTTCTTTTTTTTTTTCGTCTTCTATGTCTTTCCTTGTGCTCTGTTCTTGGGGCAGAACAGAATCTTCCTCTGTATTTGTCGCTTCTATATCCTCCTTGCTAATTTGTTCCTCTTCACCTCCTCTTAGCTGATCAAGAAATTCTTGGCCCATACTTATACTATCAATTTTGATTTTTCTCCCCATCCATGATATTAGCATTCCTTCCGGCAAAAGCCAGCGGAATGTTATATTTCTCTTATTTAACTGAGACGTCAAAAATCTGTAATTTGTCCTCCTTTCCCTCACTCTTCTTGGAATCTGTTTGAGGACATTTATCTCTTTTCCTTCGTAGATAATTTGTTCTTCCCTTGCTATATTATAAAGAATGTCTCTCACCCGTTTCCTTGCGAATCGCACATGGACCTCTCTTGGTAGCCTATTTCTTCTCACATAATTGGTCTGTACTCTGTAAACCTCATCGATTTCTTTGATTATTTCTTGTTTTTCCTGTTGGAGGGTTTCCGCGATCAGTTCAACCATCTTATCTCCCAAGTTCTCTTCTTTTTCTTCCACGATATTCTGGAACCGAAGATAGAATGCAGCCCTATCCATCTCGAGTTGGATCAAGGAATCCTCCGTTTCTTTATTCTGTGCTGAAAGGGTTTGATCTACTATATCCAATTTTTTCTCATTCTTTTCAATCCTTTGTTCTACTTTTTGTATTCTATTTTCGTTTTTAGCGATGGAGGTTTGAATCTAATTCATTTTCATGTCCAGTGCGTGAATATCTGATTTTAGTTCCGAATGGCTGTTTAATAGCTTTTCCTGCATTGCTAGCATGGTCTCCTGAATTGATAGCAGAGAGGACTGCACTGTTTGCAAAGTTGGAGTGGTTGGAGGTTTATCCACTTTTTGAAGACCTTCTAATGATTTCTGCATTGCCGGGGACGACATTGACAGTGTTGGGTTGGATGGGATCTTTTTCCCTGTTTTTGCTATTGTGGAGGTCAAGCTTGCCATTTCTTTTAAGGTCAACTTTTGTTTCCTTAGTATTCTCTCAATATTCTTCCAGATAACCATCCAGTAGCACTTGCCACAGTGTATTCAAGGGCTCTTCCTTAGGTCTTGTCTTTAATCTCTTTTAGTTTGTTTTCCTCTAAATTTTGTTCAGAAATAGATGGTCAAGCTATTAAATATTTTGTCCAGATAGCTAAGCAGATTTTTTATAATCGATATGATTTTGATGCTATTTAGTATCTAGTATAGAGTTCCTGAATATATGTCTGAATTATAATCAATTAGTTTTCTAAATAACTACAGTACCTTAAACAATTTAGCTTCTTAAGTAGCTCTTAATTCATTCTTAGTTAATTTCTAACTTGATTCCAGATGGGCTAATCTTCTATTAAGTCAAAACAATCAAAACAATTAATTATTATTAGCGTAAGTGGATGAATAAGTAAGAAATATCAAACAGCTATAATTATGCTATAAGTTAGATAAGAGAGAGAATGGTAAAAGTATAATAATAAAATAGTGAGTAATAATATATAATAGATATAATAGATATACTAATATAAATTGCTAAATAGGATAGATATATAGTAGATAATAGATAATAAGTTAATATATATACAAATATAATAATATAATAATATGATTTGATATAATTTTCAAGAGAGAGTCTCATTTACTAGGGTAGTTTGACAGGGAGTAGATGGCAATTTACTGGTTAATATCTTCTTTGGTGTTTCTCCATGCTAGTCTGTCCCTGGAACAATGAGTCAGCAATTCCCGTTCTCTTCAAGAAGAGAAAAAAAAGAGGAGAGAGGCTCTGTAATGGCTGCACATCTGATCTCTAGATTTGTCCAAAGAAGCTCTTAATCCTCTGTCTACTCCACTTCAGATCGCTTTCTTTCTAGTGCTCTCAACCTCAAAATCTCCGTTTCTCTCGTCTCTATTCCATTTGCGTGTATCTCTCCGTCCCCTCATCTCGTACTTCTCCTTTACCGGCTCGTCGGCTGCTCCGCTCCCCAATCGGCTCTTTATTTCAGGACGCCGCCTTTCTCTCCTCCAAGCACCTCTCCTCCGACTCCTCTGGCACCTTCAGTTGACAGCAATTTTACAGTAATAAGGGGAAAGGTATTCTACGTGCTAGCACTGCAATCTCCGATCTCCGTCGCTTCCTCTCTCGTTGTCGGCTACCGCGGCTTCAGGTCGGCCATCAACTGGCTGACTCGCTTGTGTTGGGTCGACAGAGCCGCCCGGTCGTTGCGCTCAGCATTGCGATCCGCTTTCGCGCTCCTCCGGCTCGCCCTCTCGTCCGCGGGGCTCTCCAGGCTCCACGCCCCCAAAAGGCTCCCCAAAACACAGCATTTAAAGGAGTTGGGGAGCAGCTGTCACTCTCCCAATGCCATGACACCACGGATCGCCAACTGGAAGTCTGTGGATAACATTAATGTGGCATCACATTTAGATAGATGAGAGAGACAGAGGGAGAGGGAGAGAGACACTTCCTGCTGATGTCACAGCAAGATCAGAAATGGAGAGCAGGTCTCTGCACTCCTGTGCTGGGTTCTCCCTGTTGGTAGACTCTGAAAGGAGCCAAAGCCACCTTGGAGGGGCAGTGAAGCAAAGAAGGATGCCCTGCAAGGTCTCCTGCTTGACCCAGGGCTTACAGTCCCTCTCAGCCACAATGAGGAGAAGACGCAGCCTAAGATGGCTGCCACAAAGCTGGGACAGCTGATGACCATCTAAGCTTTGAGCTGGAGCAAATTTTGGTGAACACTGTGGAACCGGGTGTAAGGAATTTTTTTTACCCAAAAGTTAACCCCAAAAGAGAAATAGGATTTACTCAGAACTATTGAAAGTGGCGATCAGATACTTTGAAAAAATTACCAGACTGGTAAATGCAGGAAATTAGATTTTCATATTGGGAAGACTTGACATTAGGAAGTCAATTTAAAATAAAACATTGGAACTACAGATTTAAAAATTAACATTGGCTCTATAATTGAATTACAATTTAAAATAATTAAAATCAGATTTTTCGTAATAGTAAAAATTAACCTAACAGCACCATCTGTTGGTGAAAGGAAAATATAGAAGCCTGGGAATACCCATTTAAAGGACTGTGAAAATATTTACTGGATTATATACAGCTACCCTATGACCACTGGAGATTTAAACATGAGAACAAGGAAGACATTTAATTAAAATGACCCCTGAATAAACTTTTTGACTGAATCTAGAAAGGTAACTCACAGAGGCTTGGATAACTCCCTGGACTCTATAAATGGACCTGACTGACTATTAATAGAACATAAAGAACGGTGATCAGCAGATACTTTGAAGAATAACCTCAAGTTGACAGAGTAACAGAGTTGGAAGGGACCTTGCAGGTCATCTAGTTCAACCCCCTGCCCAAGCAGGAGACCCTACATCTGGCCTCTACTTAGGATTGAACTCACAACTTCCTGATTGTAAGGCAAGAGCTCCATCTCTAGGACAAGAGATGATGGATAGAAGGCGGAAAACAAGAAGAAGAAAGGAAAGAGAAGAGAAGAAAGAAAAAAATCTCTTTTTTCCCATTTTCTTTCCTTTTTTTATAATGGTGGCATAAGGAGAAATCAGAATAGGCAAGCTTAAACAATATTGTAATAGGAAAACACTGAGCAATTAAATAATGAAAAGAACATATTTTAATATAAACGTGTATTAATACTAGAATCATAAAGATTGGATGAAAGCAAGAATACGAAGAGCTATTTTGTGTCAGCACTCTAAATCATTCTTGCTCCATTGTTGACATGAAAGAAAAAAAAATTAGAAGTAGCAGTTTGAATTCTAGCAGCTTGGCTTTTCACCCAGTTTTTCTTCTCTCCTTGGCAGATAACGTCACCTAGGTGATGGAGGGAGGGGGGAAATTCCTGTGATTTGTAGCAGCCAGGATGAAAGACTGATTTGGAAGATGGCCAATGAGGCACTGGGATTTGAGGAATGGAAAGGGAGGGGTTTGGGATCAAAGAGTCAGTTTCGGCTGCAAATGAGTTCAGGACAGATCGTTATTTTTCAATAAATGAGAGATTTCATCAAAGACTTTGTGTTTGAGAATGAAATTTATTTGAGATAACATTGGAACCTGACAGACAGCCAAAATTCCTTTCCAAGCCAGGCTGGCTGACCTCCAAGCCTCCAGTTCCCTCCCTGACGTGTGGAGTGAATGGAGGAGCAGTCTGGACGCCATGGCAGAAAGTAATTTGTCCCAGGAAAGTTTACTTCAAGCAACTGGAAAAGAGCCAGTCTTGACTCCAGCCAGCTTGGATACCTCAGGGCCTCACCTTCTCCCTCTCCCAATGAAGCTACAAGACAGCCAAGGTTGGACGACCGTGATGCAAGCCAAGAAAAAAAGAGATGAGTATTCGGGGCTCTTGCCAAAATCTGCAGAGGCTGAATTTCCCTTCCCGAATGTTCAGGGAAAGGGGAAGCCCCTAAGTGAGCTGGGGAGGGTGGACTGGCTATTGGACTGGCAGCAAGCCAGGCACCAAAAATCTTCAGAGAAACCTCTCGACCACCCCATAGATGAATTGAAGGAGGAATTTGACCGTGCCACCCTTCTGGAGGAGGAGCCATCATGCAGGCCCAAGGAGAGGGGGGGGACTAGTCGAGCCTGCCGAACTGAGATGCCCTAGGAGGAGGCACAGCCCTCCCCCCCATGGCAGAAGGAGAGAAAGCCCAAAATCACATCCATGGGTTCCTCCCTTGCACAGCAAGCAGAGCCATTGGGACAGGACACCACCTCCCTACCCTAGAACGAGAGGAGAGGAAGAGGATCAGTGGCACCAAGAGCAGGTTTACAGAGCCCTGCACTGGGAGGATAGAGCAGCGAGGGAGGACCCACCCCATTTCAGAGGGAAGTTCGATGGCGACCCAGACCAACTGGCGCAATTCCTCGACACAGCTGAGATCTACATTGAATGTTATGGGCACCTCTGTCCATTTCCCAGAGCCCTAGTCAGTGCCATTTCAGAGGGGTTGGAGGGAGAAGCAAGAAGATGGTCAGCAGTCCTCTACAAGAACAGGGGCCCCCAACTGCAAAACACAGATGGGTTCTTACAGCTATTACGAACCCGGTTCGAAGAGGCAGAAGAGGACCCCTATGTGGAAGACGAGCTCAGGAACCTAATGCAGAAGGGGAAGCCTATCAGGGAACATATCCATGAGTTCAGGAGAGTCATTGGGACCCTACCTTCCTTGCCAGAGTGACTGCTGGTGTATTTTTTTAGAACGAGCCTAGATAAGCGAATTGCCCAAGTCACCGCTTATCGAGACATCCCTAACTGACTCTCCAAATGGTTCCGAGTAGTGATAAAAGTCGACAGGGGACTGCGAGCCAACGACATGTCAAAGCAGCCAGATAGCAGGGAGAGGGGCCAACCTGACCAGGGACCACCAAGCAGACAAGGAACCGCAGCACTAAAGCCCACCCAGAGACCAGTCGTCCCATGGAGCCCACTGAGGTGCTACAGGTGCGGGGGGGTTGGGTCATCTGGCAGCAGCATGTGGAACCCCGAGACCGAGGCCAGACCCACCGCCCAGGGCACAACAGGAACGAGGACCCAAACACGCCACTAACGTGCCACAGAAAGCCCCACAGGGCCCAGAGGTCTTCTCCCACCTGACCGAAGCAAGAGGGGCCCCAGATGAGGGAAATCAATCCCCCGAGTCATATGACAGTGAGGACGAGGGTGAAGACGACCCAATGGTGAGTGGACCCATCCACCTCTTTCTTTTCCCCATACGCCTAACAGCCCCTAAGACAGGGACCCACAGACCCTACGCACCTTGATCCTCAAGAGGAGTCATGATGTTAAACCAGCAGGACATTTCGGCTTCCTAAAGACTCTGCACTTAGTACGAAGACAGTTCTGGTGGCCCCACATGAGAAAGGATGTAGACAGTTATGTAAAAAGTTGTACCACTTGTGCCACGAGGAAGACACGACCAGGATGCCGTCCCGGACTGTTGCAACTAGTAGCTGAACCAACAAGACCCTGGGAGGAGATTGCTATGGACTTCATAGTAGAACTACCGAGGAGTGGTGGAAATACAGTGATCTGGACTGTAATAGACTTATTCTCCAAACAGGCATACTTCATTCCTTGCAGCGGGCTGCCCTCAGCCCACCAGTTATCCAAACTGTTCCTGAAACACATCTACCACCTGCATGGAGTCCCCAGAAGAATCATCTCCGGCTGAGGGGTCCAGTTCACAGCAAAATTCTGGAGGGAGTTCCTATGATCCATAGGGTCATCCCAAGGCCTCAGCTCAGCGTTTCACCTGAGCACCAATGGGGGGGGGGGCAGAGAGACTAAATGCCATGATAGAGCAATACTTAAGATGCTACGTTGACTACCAACAGTCCAATTGGGCAGACCTCCTATCTTTTGC
This sequence comes from Ptyas mucosa, assembly GCA_012654045.1. Taxonomy (NCBI): domain Eukaryota; kingdom Metazoa; phylum Chordata; class Lepidosauria; order Squamata; family Colubridae; genus Ptyas; species Ptyas mucosa. The sequence continues at coordinate 3,577,154 of WNWU01000042.1, read as the reverse complement.
GGAGGTCGCGTATAATAATGCTGTCCACAATAGCATGGGATTAACCCCATTTAAAATAGTGAGTGGTATGGACTTCATCCCCATGCCAGAGTGCCCAAGGGAGCCCCCTTCCTCAGTTAGTTTGACCGATTGGATGGCAATGTTGAGAGAAACCTGGGAGAATGCTAAGTGAGCATTGGCCAAGGCAGCACAATCCTATAAGAAACAAGCAGACAAGCACCGAACTCCCCAACGACCATTTCGAGTGGGAGAGAAGGTATACCTCTCCACCAAGTATCTGAGGCTTAGACTCCCGAGCAGGAAATTGGGCCCAAAATTTATAGGACCGTTCCCTATAGTAAAAATAATCAACCCGGTTACAGTACAACTGCAGTTGCCCCGGCTTCTAGGGAAGATACATCCCATTTTCCACAGCAGCCTCCTAAAGACCCCTAAAGTGGGGTCAACTTTAAGGCCGATACCACGTATCCCCTCCAGTCCCCTGGTCGTTGGGGGCCAAACTCACTCGATTCAAGGTGGCACAGGGGTCACCTCCAATACTTAATTAAATGGAAGGGTTACCTGTTATCAGAGGCTTCCTGGGTGAAGAGCACAAACATCCAAGCTGACCGCCTTTTCCCCATACGCCTAACAGCCCCTAAGACAGGGACCCAAGGGACTTTCCAAGCCCTAATAGATTCAGGCTGCACGAGGTGCCTGATTAACTTACCCACAGTCCTAAAGTTGGGAATCCGTGCAAAAAAGCTCAACCACCCAATACGATTTGAACAAGTGGATGGATCCCTAGTGGGGGGAGCATACGCCACACACTTGACTGAGCCAGTGAGACTGGAGCTAGCAGACCACTGGGAAATGGTTCAGTTCATAATAGCCCCCAAAATGACCGACCCGGTCATACTTGGACTCTCGTGGCTAGACAAATGGGGCCCAATCATCTGGTGGCAAGGGGGAACCCGCAGACTGAGGATTGCAAAGGGCCCCCAACCCTTCCTGCTCCAACCAGGGGACAAAGCAACCCAGGGACCCACAGCTAGAGAGGAAGGCCCCTCCCTTGGGGGTAAAATTTGATGGAGAACCCCAAAAGTTGGGATTTTTCCTCACCCAAGTCCTCACCTACATGCAAGAGTACGGGCGGAATTTCCTAACCCAGGGGACATGAGTGCGAGTCATTACCCTAACCCTAGAAGAGGCATCTGCCAGATGCATGGTGAGCCTCCACAACTCCGATGCTCCAGAGCTACGAAACTTCAATTGATTCATGACAGCCCTGCGTCACCGCTTTGAAGATCCCCTTGCCGATTGCAAAGCCCGCAACTGCATCAGAGTCGTAAAACAAGGCCACCGTCCTGCAGCTAAATACACTGAAGAATTCCAGGATCTGGCCAGCCGAGTCGACTGGCCAGAAGATATCTAGTCTGCTGGTTCAAAGGTGGACTCAACAACGACCTGTACACTGCCTGCCTGGCCCATGGCACCCCTAACTGCCTGCATGAATGGTACCTGATGGCAGAGGAGGCAGAGATTGACATGACCAGAAACCAGTACCACACTAGTGATCCCCACCCACCTGTGCAGCTGCAAAAGATGACAAGGAAAGTCCCCAGGGCTCTGTAGCAGATCCTTCAGTACCTTGGAGAGAGATTTCTATGGATTTTATAGTGGAGCTGCCTGAAAGCACAGGAAGCACAGTTATTTGGGTTGTACAGGACCTCTTTTCAAAACAGATCCATTTCATACCCTGCCAGAAGATCCCAACTGCCAAGGCATTAGCAAAAATATTTTTAGTCCACATTTATCGTCTCTATGGAGCTCCCCAATGGATTATCTCAGACAGGGGTGTCCAATTCCCCTCCAAATTTTGGCGGGCTTTCTTAAATCTATTAGGCTCTGTCCAGGGGCTTCACACCACCCCCAAACAAATGGGGGGGGGTTGAAAAAACTAATGGCATAATAGAACAATATTTAAGATGCTTTATTAACTATCAACAGGACAATTGGACTGACCTGTTACCTTTTGTTGAAGTAGCTTACAACAACTCTGTACACAGTAGCACTGGTTTCACCCCATTTCAGGTAGCCACAGGAAAAGAATTTAACCCCATGCCAGAGCTACCAGCTAAGGAACCTGACATCCCCTCCCTTAAGGAGTGAATAAACAACCTACAAACCACTTGGCCAGTGGTCAGACTAGCTCTACAAGAGGCTAGAGCAGCTTTTAAAATTCAAGCTGACAAGAAACGCTGTGAACCCAAACCATTCAAGGTTGGGGACCACGTATATCTATCCACAAAGTTTCTACAATCCTTACAACCGTCTAAGAAACTGGGACCAAAATTTATTGGCCCATTCCCCATCACCAGAATCATAAGCCCTGTCATGGTAGAACTCCTCCTTTCTAAGACACTTAGGCAGGTTCATCCAGTGTTTCACTGCAGCCTACTCAAGCCAGAAATCACTTCAAAAATCAGACCCCCTTTGCCCACACCTACAACCCCCATTATGGTGGAAGGAGAACAACATTTTGAAATCAAAGTTATCCTTGACTCCTGCACTCACCACACCTCCACACAATATTTAGTGGCATGGAAACACCTACCATCCTCTCAGAACGAATGGGTAGCCAAAAAACATGTAAAAGCGCCCACACTGTTAAGGAAATTCCATCTGAAATACCCACACAAACTATCCTAAATCTTAATGTATTATATGTTTTATGTCTTTCTAGGCGGATTTTCCATTTTTCTGAGGAGGGCAATATGTCAGATCCGTGTATCTACCATTCTTCATGGAAGAAGGGGGGGATTTGGAGTTATTTTTTTAAAAATTTGATTTATATGCCGTCCTTCTCCGGAGACTCAGGGCGGCTTACAATGCGCTAAGCAATAGCCTTCATACTTTTGTATATTTATACAAAGTCAGCTTATTGCCCCCACAAACCAGGTCCTCATTTTACCCACCTTAGAAAGGATGGAAGGCTGAGTCAACCTTGAGCCTTGGTGAGATTCGAACCTGCAATAATTGCAGGCAGATGATGTTAATAACAGGGCTTTAGACCACTGTACTATCACATTTAGTTATCACATTTAGTTCTTCTCCTATGTATCCTAAGTATCGAATTTCTTGCCTGGTCCTCTTTGTATAAACGTTAACCTGATTTATAATCGTTGCCTGGTGCCAGGAATGCCTGGAAAATTCTCAAACCTTGGGAAATGAAAGGGGAAGGGGGGAAACAAGTGGATTGTAAGATAACCCTGAGAAGCTCTTCATATCTGTTTCTCAGAGAAGCTGGTACAATGCATCTTCACACTGGCGGATTGGTTAGAATCCACATCAGAAGGTAGAGCGGGGATTCCTAATTTCCTTTATCCTGAAGTGCATGCCCTGAGGGACCCCAGAGCCTGCTTTGAGTTTTGACTTGCTTTCATCCCTTTCAATAAAAGGTTCCTTTTGAAATACAAAGTTCTCAAGAGTTCGTACCTTCTTGGAAGGGGTGGGGGAACTGGTCCTTACAGCTATATTGATATATATATGCCTTCAAACATACATTTTGTATGTTTTTGTTGCCTTTTCCTTTTATAATGTTCTGTATGCTTTTTCTTTGTGTTTAGTTAACAAAAGATAGCAGTTTCTCCACCAAATATTAAAAGGTTAAATGGGGGCAGCATTTTTAAAAATACTCTCTTTTTCTAACCTTCAGCAGTCAAATTCAGAAATGAACTGGAGAAGCTAGAGCCAATTTTAGTATCAGTCTGCAACAATTAACAAGAACGTGATATGAAAAAGTCTTTTCTGAGTTGTGTTAAATTTATATTTAGTGACAAAGAAATAAAGGGAGACTAGTATAGATCTATTTCAAGTTATTTAGCTCATCAGCTAGCCATACCCTTCTGGGATTCGAACCCGGGCTGCCAGAAGGGTATGGCTAGCTGACGAGAGCTAAATAGCTTGAAATGGATCTATACTAGTCTCCCTTTATTGTATTTCTTTGTTGGTAAATATAAATTTAACACAAAAATAGTTTGTCACGAAAGTGACTGCTTGCAAAGGCTCCTGGATTGGAGCTGAAGGGCGAAAGCATAAACAGTATGCTCCATCTCATATTTGGGTAGACCAGGTTGCCCTGATAAAAAATACTTTCTGTTCTGAGCTGAGCTTAACTCCTTACCTATGAAAACCCAGCAGAAAATCTCCCACCACTTTGCAAAAGTTTAAATTTGAGACATCACTGTGATGCAAAAGAAGAAGAAAGGTTCAAGAAAGGTTAAGGAATTAGAAGATATTATCAAATAGGACCAACTGAATAGGTTTTCATTTCCACCAGATCTTTGGACTGTGGCCTGGTATATGGAAACTGGTTATAAGCAAGAAGCTAGTCAGTGTTTTCTCATGTTTTTGAGCTGGGAAGATCCTCACAAGGTGGAAGGACACAGAGATCTGAAGACTGAGAGTTGCTTGCTATCTCTGACTTGAATGCATGTCAGGCGGGAGAGAATAGTAGAAAGATAGAAAATCTTGCCTTGGGTGCATCAATGTTGTGGCCCCCATGTTGACTTTTTCCAAACTACAGGTAGTTTCTGTCTTACGACCATTTGTTAATGACCATTCGATGTTGTAATGACACAGGAAGAAAATGAGTCATGACTGGTCCTTGCACTTATGACCATCACAGCATCCCCATGATCATAGCCTAAAAATTAGGGTGCTTGGCAACTGGCATATATTCACAATGGTTGCAGCATCCTGGAGTCATGGATTGTCATTTTCAACCTTCCCAGGAGGCTTTAGACAAGCAATGGGAACATCCATATTTGCTTAACAACTATGTGATTCATTTAACAACTACAGCAAAAATGCTGTATGACTCAATAACTGCATTTCTTAGTGACCAAAGTTTCAGTCCCAATTGTGGGTCATAAGTCAAGGACTATCTGAACTTTGCAGATGCCTCTGTTGGTCTAAATCTTATAGGAGTGTCCTCAGTTAAATACTTATCCCTATGTTTTTATAGGGAAAAATAAAAACAAAGCCCAAGAAGTAAGTTTCTAGGATAGTCAATTTTGGCTGAGATATGTTAATTTTTTTAAGAAGTTGTCTTTATGACTAAGTAGCTTTCAGTCATATTATATAGGTTTTCAGGCATACAGCGCCTAGACCTTGAAGAAAACATTCCCAGAGATTTATTAAAACAATAGAAGAGATCCAGCCCCAGCAGCTTGCCCTTCATTTGTGTTAACAACACTAGGATACCAATCTGTCTTCAGCAGACAAAAATTCTGCATCACTCCCCTTGCCCCACTTTGCAGGGGTGAAATCCAACAGGTTCTGACAGGTTCTGAAGAACCGGTAGCGGAAATTTTGAGTAGTTTGGGGAACTGGCAAATACCACCTCTGGCTGGCCCCAGAGTGGGGTGGGAATGGAGATTTTGCAGTATCCTTCCCTTGGAGTGGGGTGGGAATGGAGACTTTGCAGTATCCTTCCCCTGCCATGCCCACCAAGCCACGCCCACAGAACCAGTAGTAAAAAAATTTGGATTTCACCACTGCCACTTTGCCCCAATCCATTCAGTGGGAGATCAAGGGCAGGAGAGTATCAGCTTTTCCTACTGTTAAAGGAAGGGCAGAGACAGAGAGTTTCGGGGTTAGAATTCTCTTTTTACCTCCTTTCAATGTACCTCTGCTCAATTGCATGCAGTTGTACCATAAGGATGAGTCAAAGCAATGGCTTTACTATGTATGGTGCCATATCCTATGGTGGAGGTGTGATCAAAGCTACTGCTATGCCATGTTAACCCTTCATATTGTGTGTTAGAAGTATGAACTTGAGCTCTATTGAATAATAGAGGGAAACCATGCCCTTCTCTTGACCCATCAAGACATTATGCTCGCTTCAATAAAGGCATAAATGGCAATACAACTTGCAGCTAGCAAAGCAATTTATCCAGTGGTGAAATCTAAAATTTGTTACTACCGGTTCTGTGGGCGTGGCTTGGTAGGGGGGTTAATGTGACTGGGTGGGCGTGGCCAATTTTTTTTCTTTTAAAACCATTTTTTCTACAACCTCTTTGGCGAAGAGGTTGTAAAAAAAATGCTTTCAAAAGGCTCTGATGATCCCAGCTGAGTTGCCTGATCAACAGAGGCTTTTTTTTCTTTTAAAAGCCTCTGCTGATCAGGCAACTCAGCTTGGATCGTCAGAGACATTTAAAAGAAAAAAACCTCTGCCAATCAGGCAACTCAGCTGGGATCATCAGTTGACGATCCCTTTGACGATCCCAGCTGAGCCGTGCGATCATCAGAGGCTTTTTTTTTACTTTTAAAAGCATTTTTTCAGCCGAAGAGGTTGTAGAAAAAATGCTTTTAAAAATTAAAAGAAAAAGCCTCTGATGATTGTGCGGCTCAGTTGGGCATTTTTGCTACCGGTTCTGACTTAAATTTGATGAAGTAATAATTAAATAAAGACTTAATGAATATTATTAGAAAGTAATAATAAAATGTAAGGAAGTTCTAGAAATGGAAATAAGATTTAGAAATATAAACATGTTTGAATTGTATTTTTAATAGTAAGTATTTGGGGTAAGAATTGTGAAATGTATTATGAGGTATTAATTGAATTAAGATTTAAGGTGGATTAATAGAAGGATAATTGCTTTGATTAAGTTAATATAAGTTAGCTTTCTATAAGATGGTAATAGTTGAGATATGTGATAAGTGTTACGGCAAAAATAGAATATATGAAATTTTGTTAAAGATGAACAAAAAGTTGAACAAATTTATGACCAGATCAATGCTCTGTCCAAAAAGATGTATTGTATGTTTATTTGTGTGTTTTTAAAAAAAAATTAAAAAATTCCTCCAAAAAAAAGAAAAGAAAAGAAAAGAAACCTCTGCTGATCAGGCAACTCAGCTTGGCTCATCAGCTGGCGATCCCAGCTGAGCCATGTGATCATCAGAGGCTTTTTAAAAAACTTTTAAAAGCATTTTTTCGGCCAAAGAGGTTGTAGAAAAAATGCTTTAAAAAATTTTTTTTAAAAAAAAGCCTCTGATGATTGTGTGGCTCAGCTGGGCATGGGGGGTGGGGGGTGGGCAGGATTTTTGCTACCAGTTCTCCGAACCACCCGCCTCCATCGCTACCGGATCGGGCGATCCGGTCCGAACCAGGAGCATTTCACCTCTGAATTTATCTCATCATTTGCTCCCAGATTTTAGCACTTGTAAGGGTCTCAATGAAAAAAACAAGGATTTATTCTCAGTTACTCTTTTGTACAATATACCATTGATTGCAGTATTATGCATTAGGGCAAAACAATTAGAAATACAGTTCCCAGATACAATTTGCATTTATGTCCTTAATCAGTAATATAAATTGCTGGACTTCCGGTGGGACTGCGACATCGCCGGACGCTTCTTTTTGAAGCGCCAACCCAGGGCTCCGTAGAACCGCAAGAACAGCAACTATCAGCTGTCTTGCAGTTTGAAAACTTTCCCCCTGGTATGAGGGGGGAAAGTGAGTAGACGGGTGGGGTAGAGCTCCCTGAGAGTGCCAGATTTTACCCATAATCTGGCACTCGAAGATGAGAGCTCCCTGTTAAGCCTGTCAGTACTCCGGACCCTGGATCTCTCTGCTTTGCAGAGCTAGATGTCGTTACCATCCCAGCAACCAACTTTAAACAAATATTTTTTGAATCAAGCTGGCGGAGCACAAGCAGCATGAATGAAACAGCAAGTATTTTTTTTTCCTTTTAACTCCAAAGATTTACTTTCTTTAAAAGATTCTCCCTAAGCTGAAAGTGAAAGCAAGATGGCATTTGAGTTTCAACGGGGCGTGAAGAAGTGAAAGTTAAAAGTAATTATTGATAAGCCCCTGTTTGAAACGTAAAACTCCTTTTTGAAAAGTGGATGAAACAAGAAAGGATGTAATAATAATAATTGAAGCAGTAATACAAATTACAAATTGTAAAGGGTCTTTTTTTTCTTTTTGATATTCTTTTTTTTCTGTCCTTCTGGAAGGGAAGGAAGAAGAGGGGCAAGATGGCTGGTCTTTCTGAAAGCAAAGAAAGCAAAGAAGGGTTAACTAACCCTCAGATATGGTCTGATTTTGAGGAAGCTTGGAATTCAATTACCTCTGCTTTATTGGAAAGAATTGATGCTATATTTCAAGCTTCTCAAGCTGGAAACAATGAAATACATGGAAATACTGAGTTGCAATCTAGCAGTGGGAGATTGAATGAAGAGTTGGGAGACGGAAAAGAACAAAAACAGACCATAGCAGTTTTTACTGAGGAGAGAAAGATGAATGCTGTGCAGAATAAGGAGCAAGAAATTTTGGAAGATGATGAGATTTTGGTTACACGATTTTTTTTTTTATAAAACCCAATCTGCATTTAAAGAGCTGTTTCCAGAAGAAGTTACATTTCTGCAAAAATTTTATAATACGCAATCCCAAAAACTGCAAAATTTTACTGGAGTTAAAAAAGGCAGAGGGATCAAAGTTAAGAAGAAAGTTCGTAAAAAGGAAAAGAAGAAAGACTGGAAAAATGGAAAATAACCCTGCTTGATGAGATGATGGTCCTTAAAAAGTATTGTTTAAGTGTTTAAAGATTTTGAACTTTTGGAAGAAAACATCCAGCAGCTTAATGCCAGTTAACTAAGTGATGAGCGACGATGAGGAGGTAACCTACAGCTGTATTGGAATATTTTTAGAAGAATAAACAGATCACAGCAATGCTGGTGTGTTGGGCTGTGAAATATGCCTTGACCTGAATGATTTGAAATATTTTATTAAGGACTGTAATAAATTTGGACTTAATTGTATTTGCAGAAGTTTTATTGAATATAGTAAATTCGAGTTTTCTGTTTGATGGTAATAAATATAAGGCAAAAGGACTATGGGCCTAGGGCAATTGCAGTTGATCTGGTGGTTTCCCTAATACGTCTGATGAATTTATCAATCTAATTTTTGGCTGGATTTGATGGATACTATTTGAAATACAATTACAAAGTCACTCGGGGGGGGGTTTATACAAAGAAGCAATTTTTATTTAGGTGGGTAGACGCAAATAAAGACATTCTATATGCTGTTGGAAGATGTGAAGATAAGAAGATTAGCAACTGGTTTAATCTAGTATGAAGAATTTAAATGTTTGATATAGCTATTAAATGATGTTTTTAGTTGATTTCTTAATATGTATTGATAAATTAATAAGAGGTTTGATTATTGTTTTTTAGTTAGAAATTTTTTTTAATTAAATGTTTTAATTATAACTGGACCTTGATGGTTTAAAAGTGGAGGACAGAAGAGTTTATATAGTATTTTATTTTAAATTTGGGGTTTTTGAATGAGGTTTTTTTTTGTTTTAAATGAAAGAAGTTATAAAATATCTTGTTAAACTGTATAGGTCTAATAATCTGTTAAGTATCTATTAGCTAAATTGAGTAATGATAGGTTTGATTAGGTAATATTTAATTGTTTTATTAACTGCTGTAATTATAAATGGATACTAATTTTGTTGAATTACATGGAATAAGAAGAAAGAAGACTTGCTTTCCTTTTATCTATTTGTTTAATGATTATGATAAGTGAGAGATGGAGTTGAATTTAGGGGATTTAAGCTGTATTTTATATTTTGTATTTGCTCTGGGAAGTCGGGGGGGTGGTTGGGGAGGAGGGAGAAAATGTATGTAAAACTTTTAAAACTTTTTCAATAAAAAAAAAAGAGTGTAGTTGGAGTATATTAGGGCCTCCGACCAGAAATGTTGTCCAATTCCCGCATCCTCTAATGCGCATCTAACCATGGTCTGTAATGTGGAATCTCATCGTTCTGATACTGTTTTGAAAGGCTGAAAAAAGAGAAGTGGTAAAATGGAGTATGCTTTTGGACTTAAGCCAGTGTGAGAAGTCTTTAGATAGGAACTCTGACCCCCTATCTGTCATAATTTGTTTGATTTGTGCATTGTGCTGGGTCTCTACTCTCTTGTAGAATTCTTTAAATTTCTGGAATGCTTCACTCTTGTGTCTTAGAGTAGACAAATCCGTAATGACTGTAGTCATCTACGATTGTGAGGAAAAACCATTTTTTATATTTTATGGATGGCCTTAGGGCCCTACTAGATCCATGTGTACTAACTTGAAAGTGTGATCAGTGGTACGAGATGAATTTTTTGGCCTTGGTTTGGTTTTTAACTTTGAACACTTACGCACCGAGCATTCTAAATAGTTTCCACAATCTTTCACTTTAATGCCTTCAACACAACTGTACATATTCTGTATTACAGGGAAACTGGCATGTCCCAATTTACGGTGTAACAAGTGAGCACAATTATCATGTATTGGTTTACCTATTAGTGTTTTTCTTTGTTGTTGTCTATTGTGTTCCTGTGTTTGTTCATCTTGGTTTTCTGTCTCCTTATCATCTGTGATATTCTCTCTGCTCTCCTCTGTCTCTGTGATGTTTTCTGTATCTACGCTAGCATTAACGCTTGGCATATTTTCCTTCCCAAAGTGTAGGTAGGGTAATTCTCCCCTAACTGTAATTTCTCCTATGTTATTGTTGTCTCTGTTCATATATACCCTTTCTCCTGTGAGTACTATTCTTACTTTGGACTCTTTGCATAGTTTTAAAGCTGCTAGAATGTTGTGGGGTATCTCTGGGACTAACAGTACCCCCTCTATTTCTCCTATTCCAGGCAAGGTTACATTTCCCTTCCCTGTTACACACACTTCATTTTGATTGGCTACCTTAATTAGGAAATTTTCTTCAGTAAATGAAGATAGGAGCTGTTTGTTACATGTAGTGTGGTTCGTTGCTCCAGAGTCAATGAGCCATGAGCTACCTTCCCTGTCTCTATTGTTGTGTTGTGTGTTTTCTCCTAGCCCATATGGCGACCCTGTCCTGCTGTCCCTGGAGGTGTCTCTATTTCCCCTTCTATCCCTGGGGTTAGGTGAGTCCCTGCACCTGTATCTGTCCTCAGGAATGTATCTTTCTGCGTGTCTGGTCCTGTGTTCATTCCTATTTCTTTCCCTGAAGTTCTTGGGGCAGTCTCGTTTATAGTGACTCTTGGACCCACAAATGTAGCATTCAGTGGTGTCTGACTGCCTATCTTGGAATACTACTCTCTTGGTTGATCGGTGTTCTCTACGTGTATCATGTCTGCTTCTTCTCAAGTTGTCTTCCGCAATGAGCATGTTAGACGGTCTTTCAACAGATAGGTGCCCTAAACCTATTGAGTCTAAGTGGGTGATGAAGCTATCCCAGATGGAGTCTAGTGAGTTAAGTATTATGCTTTTCATGGTCTGGTCTGATGTAACTTCCCCCCTTATATGCAGTTCAGCCTTGGTAGCGTTTAAATTAATGAGGTGTTCACTTATGGAAGTACTTGGTCTGATTCTAGCAGAAAGGAAGTCCTTAGACATCTTGGTAGTTGTGGCTACACTGTCACTATAAAATAGCCCAAACATATCCTGTATGATCTCTGACACTGTCAGGTACTGTTGGATACTGTGGTACAAAGCTGGTGATATACTCGAAATAAGCAAGTAAAAAGCCCTATGATGTTTACAATCTACATCAAAATCCCAAGGTTTTTCTGGTGGATCATTAATAAAGAACAACGTATTTTCCTTCATAAAGACAACCTGGAGCTGCTGGCTCCATTCAAGTAAATTAATTCCATCCATTCTCAGTTTTGGGAAATCATTTGGCAAATTTCCTGAATTATTTGCAATGTTACTTACAGCAGGCGGCTGTCCATGGTCCTGAATATGCTGGTAGCCGCAATACGGCATAGGAATGCTTGCAGGGATTTTAAAAAGCTCTCTCTGAGTTTTTTTTTTCTCTTTTGTTTCCTAGGTGGGACTGCGCATGCGCGAAGTCCATTTCAGCTCTGTCATCATCGAGGAAGGACCTGTTCAGCACGGCTCCTGAGTAGAGGCCTCTCTCGGTCGAGTAATCCCAGGATTCGGCTTTGGAGGTCCAGCGAAGGTCCGGAGGCATCTGATTCATCGTGGATTCATCCATCTGGTGGCTCCGCATGCTCCAGTGGGTCAGCGATGCAGGCAGGTACTCTCGGCGGTCCCGGCGTTCTGGTGGTCGTGTGGGTGGGTCCCTCGAGGAGCGCAGCGGCGTTGGTGTCCCTGCAGCGATGTCCGTGTCCCTTGCGTGGGTCGCTTGTTGTCCCTCTTGGTAATTAATTGTCCCTTTCTGTGTCTTGGGGCCTTTTTTTGTAATTATAAGGTCGGGCCCGAGCGCGGCTATGATTATTTTCATAGCCTCGTCGACTTGTCGGTCAGTTGGGGGTTCTTCGGAGTCTGATTTGGACCCCTCATCCCAAGATTCTTCGTCCTCCCCACATTCTAGGGCCCCATTTGTTTCCCGTGCCAACCATTTTGAATCTCAGCTTGTGATTGGTTGAAGGTCGACCATTTTGTCTGACTGCATATTTAAAGATGGCCGCCAATTCAAAATTAGCATGGGATCGCATGTCTCCAATCCGGTTAGGGGGTCACCTGGGGGAGGATCGCTTACCAATTCTCTTCCATCATGCTCTTGGTCTGAGTTCGAGTCCCTCCTCGTTGCTCCGCGACTATTCAACAGCTCCTGAAAGTTCACGACGAGGTCCTCTTCATCGTTTTTGGATCTCAGCAGCCTCAGTATGTCCAACCTCAGGCTGCTTTCCTTTTTATTGCTCAGTCCTTCAATTCCTTCTTTTTCATTCTCTGTAGTTATTTCTGGATCGGTTTCTTTTCTCAGGTTCCCTTGCTTTCCCTCTGGGAAGTCATCCAGGGTCATCAGTTGACTCTCCATTTTCCTGTTCTGTGCTCTGATACTTCGTTTTCTTGGTTCTTTACAGGAGGCTTGTCTTTTCAGCATATCTTCTTGCTATTGGGTCAACGAACCATCCTCTGCTACCATATTGTTATAGTTTACAAGGAACTGACCCCAATAACAGACGTAGGCATAAGTATTTCTAATGATGGTATCTTTATTCATACATGTACATGTTCATTATAGGTAAAGTCTGGAAGAGCACATGGACCAGCGTGGGATGCCCTTATATACCGAGGAGGCAGAGACTAAGGTAAGGTGTGGCTAAACGAGGAGGTGGGTAGGATGGGTGTTGTGTTTAACCCCTGCTTTTCCTGTGCCCGGCAAGACACTGGCATGGGTCAGGCATTTATCTGTGCAGGAGCTCTTTGCAACCCAAAGGGGAGCACCTTGAATTGGTAGTAGCCGAGGGAGGTGTTAAATGCTGTTTTCCACTTATCCCCTTCCTTAATTCTGACACAGTAATAAGCCTCCCTTAAGTCCAGCTTTGAAAAAAAATTCCCTTTAGCGAGGTGTGTTAGCATATCTTTCATAAGGGGGAGAGGATACATGTTCTGCACACAGATAGCTAGGGCTAGGGTCACAACTTGCACTTGGGATCCTTGGGTTTGGAAATCCTGCCCATACTCTTGCATGTATGTTAGCACATGTGCCACAAAAAATCCTAATTGTTGCGGATTCCCATCAAACTTCACCCCAAGGGGGGGAGTTTCTCTTTCCAGTTGAGGAGCCCAGGGCTGATTGGGAATGGGCGCCAGTGTGCGTGCTGCATGGAGGGAGGGTTTGCTGGGTCTTCTCCCACTGCTGCTGCACCCTCTGCTCGATAGGCAGGCTCCAGAAGGGGGGTGCCTCCCGTGGCCTCATCCACGACAGCTGCCCTTTCCGCACCCTTTGGTTGTTGTCCTGGCTCCCTTTGGATGTTGAGATTTTCCAAAGTTTCCATCACCAATTGGGTTATATGCCTCTTCAGATAGTCCGCCCTCAAGGGTGCTTCGGTCAATCCCCCCTGGTCAGTAAGGGCTTCTAGTTCCAGTTTCCACCCTGGTTTTTGGTTGCCACGGTTGAGGGTGACTCCTCTGGTTTTCTCATCCCAGCCATCTTTCTTCCCAATGCCAATTGGCCAGTGGGGCTTTTCAGGATTCTCCAGGTTACCTCATCCTCACCGATGGGGTGCACGAAACAGGCATCTGACTGGGTGGTGGTTACTGTCTCCCCCAGCAATCAGTTTCTCCCAGCTCTCTGCTTTGTTCAGACATGGTTTGCAAAGTCCCCTCAGTAGAGTGAAGGTTGCTTCTCTGGGTTGACCATTTTGCAGATTGTGCTTTCTGTAAGGATCGCCTCTCCTTCCAACTTAAGAAAGTATGAACTCTTGAAACATAGTTGTTCAAAAGGATTCTTTTATTAAGCAGTAGTGAAGGCCATCCAGCTAAAGCACAATCTGAATACCCTTAGGTAAAGCAGTAGGATTAAAGTGGTAGAGACCCCTCCCTTTAAGTCAAAATGCAGATTTTAGCCAATACACAAGTGTGAAGATGTTTTCTTTACTATTTCCTTTGAGAACCCAAACAAACATGCATTCCCACCATTACCCTTTCAAGTGAGACAACCCACATGGCTATCATATAAATTCCTGCAGGTAAAGGGAATCTCAGGCCTCCTTGGCACCAGGATATAGGTTGTAAAATATCTGATGACACAGGCAATGCTAGTAAATCAAATCCAAGTCTCCCCCTTCCTCCACTTGAATGGCAGTATCACTTTTAGTTAGATATATTATAAAAATGACCATAAAAATGTAGTACAAGTGGGATATGGCCTTATAATCAATAATCCAGTGTATGTTAGGAACAAGTATGCTGTGTAATAAAAAGGTAATTAAAAGTACTGATTCACAAAGCTGCATCAAGAAAACATTTTCACAATAGGCTCTATTTGAATGGCTAGCTCTGTTGGCATTCTGATCCAGAAAGTTATAAAAACCAGGCAATTTTCAGAAGTTAGTTTTGTTGTTTTTTTAAAAATCCTCCTAAAGTGCAACAGTATGCCACTTCAAAAAAACATATCCTGACTAAACCATTATTAAGCTCAAATGAAAGAAGATAAAAGAGTTTGCAAGCCCTTCAATACAGTGCACCAGACAAGTTACTATTAAAATACAGCCTGGAAAGAAAATCCCTTAGTCTTCAACAAATCTGTCCTGAGACTGTCACAACCCTAACCCTAACCCCTTTCTTGAAAAATGCTACATGTAAAATCAATTAATAATTGCTTGATCAGATTTATATACAACCATTCCTCCTGTATTTAAAGTAGCATATACAGCTCTTCTCTAATGTCCCACAATGACAAACCAATGGAATAGATTCATCTGACCAAGAAGAAAGCCAACCAATGAGTGTTGTTGGAGAAAAATTCCTGAGTTTTCTTCAGCATTCTTTTCCATTCCAAGTTACCTTAGTCAGTATTTGTGAACCTTGGAAACTTTAAGATGAGTGGATTTCTGGGTATTGAAGTCCACATAGCTTAAAATTACCAAAGCTAATAAACATTGACCTAATTGCCAAACATAAAATCAATATCAAGAGACTACGAGCAGCTTGGCAAGAAAGTTAAGGAGTTAGGAGCACAAGTGGTGTTTTCATTTGTGCTTCCAATAAAAGGTCAATATCCAATGAGGGAACAAAGGATTTTCAAAATGGACCACTAGCTCAAGGGTTGGTGCCACCAAGAGAATTTATGATTCCTACACCTCAGATTGCCATTACTGAAACTTGGTGGGCTGAAACTCGTAACTGGAATGTACTGATGGAAGGATATAAACTGTTCAGAAGAAACAAACAAAACAACTAAGGAGTTGGAATTGCATTATATGTAAGAGTCACTACATCACTGCAAAAATGCATAAAACCAAGGATGAAGGCTTCCTAGAATGCATATGGGTTAATATAAAATTTTAAAAAGAATGACCTTGCCATATGTGTATACTATAAGGCCACCCAACCAAGCAAAAGAAATAGATGAACTTTTTGCTAATCAATTATCAAATGTATGTAGAAAACCCACCACACTAGTAATGAGAGACTTTAACTACCCTGACATCAATTGGGAGACAACTCTGCATCAAGTGGGAAATCAAACAGATTCCTAAACAACCTAGCTGGCAACTTTGTCATCTAAAAGGTAGAGTAGGGAACTAGAGAGACAGCTATACTGGACCTAATTCTTACCAACAGAGAAGAAGTGATAGAGCAGGTTGAAGTTGCTGGAACTTTGGGCAAGAGTGACCATGTCATATTGAAATTCAATATAATGCAGACAGAAGCAATAGAACATAATCAAATCAGTGTCTTAGACTTTAAAAGAGCTGATTTTTAACAAACTTAGAGCTTGGGAAGGATACCATGATAAAAATCTTAAAGGGGAAAACAACTCAAGAAGGTTGGGAAACTATAATGGAACTCTTATAGTTGAAACAACAATAATTAAAAATTGGCGTAGGAACAAAAGAAGGAATAAGCGTAGGCCCAAGAGAGGGAGACTTGATACATTATATCTGGAATAAAAATAAGAAAAAGATTTAATATGATTTATGGAAGACAAAACTTAACATCTATTAACATCTGCTGCTTGCAATTACTGCAAGTTCGAATCCCACCAGGCTCAAGGTTGACTCAGCCTTCCATCCTTTCTAAGGTGGGTAAAATGAGGACCCAGATTGTGGGGGCAATAAGCTGACTTTGTATAAATATACAAAAGTATGAAGGCTATTGCTTAACACCTTGTAAGCCGCCCTGAGTCTCCGGAGAAGGGCGGCATATAAATCAAATAAAAATAAAAAATAAATAAAAATAAAAACTGAAAACTGAAAACTTTGAAAATGGAAAGAATATATGTTTGCAGGCGAGGAAATGAAGAAATAAGATAAACATGACTGGAAAAAGAAAAAAGATTTAAACAATATGATTTAAAATAAAATAATGTAAAGGTGGATTGTAATAATAAAAAGGAGATTTTTATAGAAATTAAGAATGTTAAATGGAAATCCTTTGTAAAAGGAATTGATGAATATATTTAAAGGTATGTTTGAAGCAAGAACCATGTTTTAATGTTAAATTGTTATGAAAAAGAATAAGAATAAATATGATTAATTTAAAATGTTAAAAGGAATTTATAAATATATTTAAAGGTATGACTTAAGCAAGAACCATGTCTCAGTGTTAAATTGTCATGGAAAAAAATAAGGATAAATATGATTATCTGAAAATAAGCAATGTATAGATGGATGGGAACAACAAAGAAAGGATTAAGAAGGGATCAATAGTTAAACCAACTAGGATTATGCCGTGTTTAACAGCCAAAAAATAAAAATAGATATGCTGTGTAACAGCCAGAAAATAAAAATGACTATGCTGTATTTAACAGCCAAACAAAAATGACAATGCTGTGTAACAGTCAAAACAAAAATGAATATGCTGTGTTTAACAGCCAAGAAATAAAAATGATTGGTTTAACAAGAAAGATAAAGATAAAGATGCTGGGTTGTATAGCAAAGATAAAATGAGGTGGGATAGCCAAATAAGGAGGAGTATGTTGAGATTAATAGTTAAAATGAAATGAAGAAATTAGGTTTAATAACAGAAATAAAGGTTATAAATGTTGAGCTCAGTAATAGGAATAAAATGATTATGTTGGAATTCAATATTTTATGAATGTTTATAATAATTGTATGATTTATACTTTAAAAATATATCCATCTAAACAAATGAAAGAGAAAAAGGGAATGATAATTGGTTAAGATTTAAGATTTAAGTAACGGGTTTTTGGGGATAATGGCATAGTTAAATAATAGATTTGAGGGAAATAACTGAGTAAAATATTAAGTTGTATTAATTTATTTTTATTTGATTTATATGCCGCCCTTCTCCGGAGACTCAGGGCGGCTTACAATGCGCTAAGCAATAGCCTTCATACTTTTGTATATTTATACAAAGTCAGCTTATTGCCCCCACAAACTGGGTCCTCAATTTATCTACCTTAGAAAGGATGGAAGGCTGAGTCAACCTTGAGCCTGGTGAGATTCGAACCTGCAGTAATTGCAGGCAGCTGGTGTTAATAACAGGGTGCTTTAGACCACTGTACTACCAAGGCTCTTTTTAATTGAAAATTAAGATTTGTTAGTGATTTGTATGAATTTGTGACTGGATCAAGAGCTTTGTTTTGAAAAGACATATGTTTATGTTTTAAAATAATAAAAAACTTTTTTAAAAAAGAAGCTTGGGAAACTCTGAAAAAATATCATTATAAAAGTCCAGCATAATACCACTGAAAAAGAAAAAGAAATCCAAGAAGAAACCAGCATGGTTGCACAAAGAACTCCCTGATAAACTGAAAGACAAAAAGGATACATATTAAAAAATGGAAAGAGGGACATACAACTAAGGCAGAATACCAAAATATAGCCAAATCTGCAAGGAAGTCAAGAAAGCTAAGATTCAGAATGAATTAAGACTTGCAACAAATGTAAAAAATGATTAAAAAGTTTCTTTCAATATAGAAAAAATATGAAAATATTATCCCCCGTTAGTCCTTGATTGTCCAATCATATTCAAAATAGATGTTGTTGGAACAGTCATGTAGTATGTGACTATATTCCTTCATGAGTGGTTGTCCTTGAATTCGAATCTCCAGCTGGTACAGTGATCCTCCCCCCTCCCATTCAGCTCCCCCCTCCCTATAGCTCATGGCACACTGGCACCAAAGCAAAGTTGTAAGGCAAATGTGAGGTGGCAGTTCTGACATTCTGCCCCCCTAAGAACAAAAGCTAGACCTGGGGAGAGAAAAGAAAGAAAGTTAATTAGCAAGGCTTCTCAGGATAATTGACATAAAACATATTGCCTTTAGCTTAGAGACATGATCTTTGCTTTTGTTGAAACAGATTCTGCCTTTTACTTCTTGGTGTCAGCGTTCCAGAAAAACCCAGCTCCAATTAAAAACTCTGAGGCAAGCATTTTCTCAAAGTTCCATTTATTAGAGTAGGTATACTGAGAGTTCTGGGTTTTCCCTCAGTAAATCCAAATCCCCAAAACCAACCTCTCACTCATCAATCCATCACATGGTCCAATCCCCATCCGTCCCATCTCGAGACATCACTCCAACCACTCCTTCTCCAGATGCAGGATTGTCCTGACCTTGACCGAAAGGAAGAATGCTGTTTTGTCTAACTACATTCCCTCTCCTAAATCCCCCCTCCTACTTTCCCACACACAAGAAGGTGACAGCGTGGAAGCTTTCAGTCTAATATGGCTTCCAAAGCTGACACTTGGAAAAGTGAAGGAGACTTTCCTTCCATCAGCTAAGCTCCATTTTGCTCTTAAATGGCTACAGAGAATTGAAAATGAGATTAAAAAATAATAGTAGCATTGGATTAATGCTATGATGGCTTTTATTTTAAAAATGCTCTAAAGAGACATAAGTGTAGTTATTTTTCCCCACAAAAATATCCTAGTGAGAGAGATTGGGCCAAGAGAAAGGGGGCACTCAAAGTCCCCAGGGTATTTCCATGGCTGAGAGGGTAATAGAACCTAGACCTCCCATCTCCTATTCTAGCACCTTCCCCATTAGACCTGATTCATTCTTGGGTTGAGAAGGAGGGACTAGCTCAAATTAAACAATAAGCTTCCATGATTGACTGGAATTAGAATCTGGGTCTCTCTATTCCATGTTCAGGACCTACTCCATTATATCAGGCTGGTTCTTCAGTTGAAAGAGAATGACAAGTGTAGGAAATAGCTATGTCTCCCAGAGAGGATTGAAACAGTGGATAGCATATCCACAGTTCATTCTGTTGCTAAATATCTAACAATCTTTATCTTAAGATCTTTATATTATCGAGGATCTTTATATCTTTATATTGTCCAAAAGCATGAGGAATGCAGATTTTGGAGGTGGGGATAAAACCACCATAATCAAACACCCCCCCCCCCAAAAAAAGGCTTCTTTGTTCTGGAAAAAGCCAGCCCATAAACAGAGGCATTGTCTCATCATATCAAGCCATGGACCACGATATATAGATGACTAACATTTTAGTGCGAGTAGACAATAGCAAGTATGGAATATATAAAGGCAGAGAAGAAAGAGATAAATTAAACCCACAAGAAGGAAGGGAGGAAAGGGATAATTATAGAACATTCCATTACAGGCTAAGAAAGAACCTTATGTTAAGCCCATTCAACACTGAAAAATTTTAAAATTGGACAACTTAAATGATCTGCTAAAACTTTAAAATTTTAAACTAGACAATTTTGAACTATAGAACTTTAACCTTTTACCTAGAGTTTCCCTCCCACATTTGAAATTTTAAATGATCTGTTAGAATATCAAAATTCTAAATTGGACATTTTTCCCTTTTAAAAATCTGTGGCAAATCCTTCTACACTTTCATCTTCATTATTTTTAAAAAAACCCACTCATGGAAAAAGAAACCGATACTATTGTGATCTGTAGAACATATTCCATGTATACACTTATGCCCATATTCCATGTATACACTTAGAATACCTAAACTATATATGTACCAAATGTAAACTAATCAAGTTACTAGAAGAAAAAGTAAAAGGTCTAGAATTGTGATGGCGAACCTATGGCACGCGTGCCACAGGTGGTACAAGGAGCCATTTCTGCAGGCACACAAGCCATCATCCTAGATCAATTCCACCATGCATGCTCATGTGCCTCCCACCAGCCAGCTGATTTTCGGGTCTCTGACACGCATGCAGGAGATCCGCGTGCATGCCCATCCTGCCCCACCTCTCTCACAAATCTCCACACACGGCCCGTTTTGGATGCCAGGTAAGTACAGGGCTCGCACAGAGGCTCTGGGAGGGCGAAAAAAAGGCCTACGTGAAGTCCGGAAATGGGCCATTTCCGGCCTCCAGAGGGCCTCCGGAGGGCCGGGGGAGGCCGTTTTCACCCTCCTAGAGCTTGAGTAAAGCCTCCGGAGCCTGTGGAGGGTGAAAACTGGGCAGTTTCCGGCCTCCGGAGGGCTCCGGAGGGCCACCCAGGGGAGTCCATTTTTGCCTTCCTGGAGGCTCCAGGAAAGCCTCCGGAGTGCCGGGGGAGGCTGTTTTCACCATCACTGGTCTAGAGGAAACTCTAACCACTCTGAAACTCAACCTACAAAATGAAAAAACCCAAATCTTGCAAGAAGAATATGCACAAATTCAACATAATTAAGATCAAACAACTTCTAAAAGAATTGACCCCTTAGAGAAAGAAGAAGTCAGATGGAAACATGTCACTCATAGGAAAAAAACACAAATCTAGTACAAAACCCATGTCCAACCCAACCCATTCTGGCCTTAGAAATAGCTAAAGAGAAGATGATGGAAAGAATTGATGAAATTTATTGAGTCTACACTGGATATGCAATGCACAATAAACTTCCAAGAGAAGTACATATAAGATTTACTAAGAAATCAATTAAGACACAGATACTTCAGGCTGCCCGTGACAAGGCTTTGGAATACAAAGGCAAGGAAGTTATAGTTTTGAGACAAATTCCAAGAAAAGTGAGAGATATAAGAAGGAAATATCAATTCTTGACCAAAGTTTTGTTGCAAAAGGGATCAACTATAGATGGTTGTTTCCAGAGGAAGTAGGTCTAACATGGGACTCTCAAAGATACAGACTGAACACAATCGATAAGGCAAGAGCATTTCTTGAGGAACTTCTTAAAGGGATGGATACTGATATGGAGGTCGAAACACAAACAATGTCAGCCTCAATAAAGCCTGTTGAAGAGGAATTGATAACCTTGGAAGAAACAGAAGGAGCCGTGGGTGGAGTTATGGAGTATAAGGAGCAACGTGAAGTCAGATCAACTAGAGCAACAAAACCTAATTATAAAGTATGAACATGGATGAAAGGAAATTAATTTCAATAAATATAAATGGACTAAATTTGGCTAATAAAAGAAGAACAGTTTTCCACAAATTAGAAAAATTAAAATTCGATATAATTTGCTTACAAGAAGTGCATATTAAAAAGCAACATGAACAATTATTGATTCAACCAAAACTGGGTAAAACCTTTCTATCATTGGCACAAAGTAAAAAAAGAGGTGTTGCTCTGTATATTAGAAATACATTTATGGCTGAGCAGAAGTATGCTGACCCAGAAGGCAGAATTTTGATGGTAGAACTAATTGATAACAATACAAAATTACTCTTAGTAGCAATATATGGCCCTAACAATAATCAGAGTGACTTTTACAGGAAACTACATAACAAGATAACTGAAATGGACTATGAAAATGTTTGTATGATGTGGGACTTTAATGGAATTGTAGATGGAAAACTGGATTATAAAACAAGTAGAACAAGACATAGTAGAAAGATACTGCCGAGGGCTTTCTTTAAAATGACAGAGGAAATAAACTTGAAAGACATTTGGAGGGAGAGAAATGGGAAAAATAGGCAATGTACTTTCTACTCTGATAGACATTTATCTTGGTCCAGATTGGATATGGTATGGGCAACAATGGAATTGACTTTAAATATTGAACAAGTGAACATAGACACTAATACATGGGCGGATCATAATCCTGTGATTGCTATTTGGAAAGGGCGAAAAGGCAGATCTAGATGGGCATTGAACAATACAATATTAAAAAAGAAAGACTTTACACAGAAAATAAAATGAGAACTGGAATTTTTTTAGGGAGAATAAGAAAGAAACATCAATACAAAACCATTGGGATACAATGAAAGCCTTTGCCAGAGGAATAATCCTTGATTATACACGGAAAAGAAATGTAAAGAAAAGACAAAGTAAAGTATTAAGTATTGAGAGATGATCACAAAAGACTTGAAAAAGAACTCCAGAAAGATCCACACAAGAAAGATGTAAAAATTAAAATGGATACTATAAAGCACAAAATGGATCTACTGGAGAAGGAAGAATTAGCACAAAAAATAAGAACTGCTAAACAGAATTATTTTGAAAATACAAATAAACCTGGCAGATGGTTAGCAAATAAATTGAAAAAAGAAAGAAAATCAAGGAAAATAACGCAATTAGTTGATCATCAAGGACAAAGTAGATTTGGAAACAAAGTGATGGGGGAAATAATACAGGAATATTATACACAACTGTACAAGAAAGATGCGATAGAAGAGGATAAAGTGGCAAGGTACTTACAAAAAGCTAAATTACCAAAAATTCCCAAAGAGGTTGAGAAGTTATTAGAAGGAAACATAACGATGATGGAGTTAACTGAGGCAATTAAAAAACAGAAGAATGGAAAAGCACCAGGTCCAGATGGACTGCCAGCCGAATATTATAGGACTTTACAAGAATCACTATTGATCCCAATGCTGGAGGTTATGAATGAAGTAATGGGGAAAAAAAGAAATACCCAAGACAGGGACCGAGGCATACATCACTTTGATTCACAAGGAAGAGACAGACCCACAACAAATCAAAAACTATAGGCCGATATCCCTGCTAAATGCAGATTATAAAATATTTGCTATGATATTGGCAGAAAGATTTAAGAGACACTTGAATAATTTTATATACTCTGACCAAAATGGATTCTTATCAAAAAGACAAATCCGAGACAATAGAAGAATAATCTTGGACACTTTAGAATACTATGAAGCACATCCTGAAAAGCAGATGGCTCTGATATTTCTAGATGCACAAAAAGCCTTTGACAATGTCAATTGGCGATTTAGGATGTTACAGATGGAGGAGATGGGCTTTGGGAAAAAATTTCTTCAGGCAATTGAAGCAATATACTCAAAACAAAAGGCTAAGGTAATGATAAATGGAGAATTGTCTGAATATATTGAAATAGAAAAAGGCACTAGACAAGGATGCCCATTGTCCCCACTGTTGTTTATATTGACATTGGAAGTTCTAAATAGAAATATTAGAAAAGAAAAGGAGATAAAAGGTATGAAAATTCAGAAAGAGGAATACTGTATAAGTTACAAGCCTTTGCAGATGATTTGGTTTTTATTATGGAAGAATCTTTAACATCAATAAATAAACTATTAGAAAGAATTGGAGAGTTCGGAGAAGTGGCTGGACTAAAAATTAATAAAGAAAAGACAAAGATAATGACCAAAAACATGTTGAAAAAACAAAGAGAAGAATTGATGGAGATTTCAAATATACAGGTTACGAATAAGGTAAAATATTTGGGGATACAATTGACAGCAAGATGCAGTTCTCTTAAGGAAAATAATTACAATAAGGTTAAACGACAGATAGGACAATATTTGGAAAAATGGGGAAATTTGCAACTATCTTTGATTGGGAGAATTGCAACCATTAAGATGAATATTTTGCCTAGAATGTTGTATCTGTTTCAGACAATTCTGATAAAGTTGGATAAGGATGTTTTTACAGATTTGAATAAAATGATATTGAAATATATTTGGCAAGGGAAAAAGGCAAGAATAAAAATTAAGTTGTTACAAGATGCTAAAGCAAGGGGTGGTTTTGGTTTACCCAATTTTGAATTATATTATCAAGCAGCTAGTTTAACATCGATTAAAGAATGGGTAACATTGAAAAATACTAGGTTATTGAATTTGGAGGGACATGATTTGTTGATGGAGTGGCATGCCTTTTTTATGGTACAAAGGAACTAAAATACAGGGGTATTTTAGAAGACATCAGATACGCAAAGCTTTGCTTTTGAATTGGGAGAAGATTAAAAAATATCATTATTTGAAGATTCCAGTCTGGATATCTACAATTGAAGCTTTCTCATATCCAGTGATATTTAAAAGGGAACAAATTGTTAGATATAGTGAATTATTGGATGAAAAGGGTGAACTTAAATTAAAGCAAGACTTAGAAGATCAGGGATTTAAGATGGATTGGTTTTCATATATGCAAATATTTTCAAGATATCGAGAAGATCTCAAACAAGAAGGTTTTTATAGAGTTTTGACTACCTTAGATAAGATATTGATGGGCTCTGATGATCATGTAATTAAAAAGTTATATGGACACTTGCTGGAGGCAAAATTGGAAGAAGAACAAGTTAAAGAGTCAATGATATCATGGGGGAAAAATTTTGGCTATGGTATTGATTTAGAGAAATGGCAAAAATTGTGGTCACATAATTATAAAATGACAATGTCTACAGCATATAAAGAGAATTTGAATAAGATGTTTTACAGGTGGCATCTACCCCCGACGAGGATAGCCAGAATGTTCAAGAACAAATCGGAGAAGTGTTGGAAGTGTCCTCAGACCCCAGGATCTTATTACCATATGTGGTGGACATGCATAGAAGCAAAAAGATTTTGGACTAAGATACACACATGGTTGGAAAAAATGATAAAGAGACATATTGATTTTAAATCAGAGTTATTTTTATTAGGGATCTTACCAGAGACATTTAACAAAGAATTACAATATTTAATTGTGAATATATTAACAGTGGCTAGAATCGTATTTGCAAAAAACTGGAAAGGAGGGAAGATGATTACTGATGAAGAGATTATTAAGAAAATGTTGGATTGTGCCGAAATGAGTAGATTGACATTTGAAATAAGAGAACAGGAAGACAAACAGTATTATTTGATATGGGAGCTATTTTATCAATGGATAGATAATAAAGTATGGATGAGATATTATATATGAAATAAAACTTGGATAAAATGTTTAAGCACTTAACTTTTTTTACCTTGTTTTTTTTTCTTCCTTAGTTAGAGGTAAGAATATTTGTCAAATAATGAGAATTTGAAAATTTTGAGAGCATGAAATGATTTTCACCGATCAAAATACTGTCTGTAAGAGTTTGGAAGAATGATGTTTTTATGTTGTTTTTGTTTAAAAAATAAAAAAAAATAGGAAAAAAAGAGAGGTATGTTGTCTCCCTGGAACAAAAATCAAAGGATGTGGCTGAGAACTGAACCAAAATAATAAAGCCCACAGATTACTACCCTTTTATACTACTACATGTAGGGACAAATGACACAAAAAAGGATTTGAAAACAATATTGAGTGACTATGAGCAGCTAGGCAAGAAAATCAAGGATTTAGGTGCACAAGTAGTTTTTTCATCCGTACTGCCAATGAAAGAACAACATCCGGTAACAGAATAAAGAATTCCAGAAGAGAACCACTGGCTAAAGGGTTGGTGTCGCCAAAAATTTTTTGGATTCCTGGACCATGGTCTGTACGATCTCCATAATGGGCTTTTGGCAAGGAATGGGCTGCACCTCACAAAGACTGGGAAGAATGTTTTCTGAAAATGACTGGCTTAACTTATCAGGAGGGCTTTAAATTAAAATTGAGGGGGGAGGGTGACCAAACTTTAAGCTCTCCAGGACCTAATTCCAAGCAAAAACCCCTAGAAAGCAAGTCAAATAATGAAGTAAGGAGGGATGGGAAGGACACCAAATAGAAGACATAGGAAGCATACCCAGAATCAGACATAAAGATCTCAAGTGCCTATATACAAATGCACACAGTCTGGGGAACAAACTGGGTGAACTTGAACTATTAATACATGAAGGTAGATATGATATAGTCAAAATAACAGAAACTTGGTGGGATGAAACCCATGACAAGAACATATTGATAGAAGGATAAAAACTGTTCAAAAAAAACCAGACCCCATAAAAGAGGAGGTGGAGTTGCACTATATGTAAAGGACCACTATATTGCTACAAAAATGCATGAAATAAAAGATGAAAACCTCCTAGAATGCATATGGGTCAATATAAAAGAAAAAAAAGAATGAAATGGCCATAGGTGTGTACTATAGGCCACCCAATCAAGCAGAAAAAATAGATGTCCTTTTTGCTAACCAGCTAACAAATATATGTAAGAAACACACTAGAATAGTAATGGTTGGACTTTTCACCCCAGGGGTGAAATCCAAAATTTTTCCCTACTGGTTCTGTGGGCGTGACTTTGCGGGAGTGGCAGGGGAAGGATATCGCAAAATCTCCATTCCCTCCCCACTCTGGGGCCAGCCAGAGGTGGTATTTGCCGGTTCTCCGAACTACTTGAAATTTCCGCTACTGGTTCTCCAGAACCTGTTAGAACCTGCTGGATTTCACCCCTGAATTACCCTGACATCAATTGGAAGACTAATTCTGCACCAAGTGAGAAATCAAATAGGTTCCTAACCAACCTAGCTGTCAACTTTGTTGTCTAAAAGGTAGAGGAGGGAACTAGAGGGATAGCCAGATTGGACTTAATTCTTACAAACAGAGAAGAGATGATGAGGTTGAAACTGCAGGAACCTTGGGTGAGAGTGACCATGTCATACTAGAATTCAGGGGTGGGTTCTAAAATTTTTTACAACTGGTTCTGTGGGTGCGGCTTATTTTGTGGGCATGGCTTGGTGGGGGGGGTAATGTGACTGGGTGGGCGTGGCCAACTTCTTTTTTTTTACTTTTTAAAGCATTTTTTCTACAACCTTAAGAGGTTGCAGAAAAAAATGCTTTTAAAAGCCTCTGACAATCAGGCAACTCAGCTGGGATCGCCAGAGGCTTTTAAAGGCATTTTTTTTCTACAACCTCTTCGGCTGAAGAGGTTGCAGACAAAATGCTTTCAGAAGCCTCTGACGATCCCAGCTGAGCCACGCAATCATCAGAGGCTTTTTTTTTTACTTTTAAAAGCATTTTTTCTGGCAAAGAGGTTGTAGAAAAAATGCTTTTAAAAGTTTTTTTTTAAAAGCCTCTGATGAGGTGGGCGGGGTAAGTGAGCAGCGACCGGGCCGGGGACTGGTTCGGGGGTGTGGCCAGCCAATGGTATTACTGGTTCTCCGAACTACTACAAATTTTTACTACCAGTTCTTGTGAACCGGTGAAAACCAGGAGCAACCCACCATTGCTAGAATTCAACATAACCCAAACAGAAGCAATAGAATGTAATGATACCAGAGTCTTAGATTTTAAAAGAGCTGATTTTAACAAACTCAGAGAGAACTTGGGAAAGATTCCTTGGATGAAAATCCTAAAGGGGAAAACAACTCAAAAATCTTGGGAAACTCTGAAACATATGATCATAAAGGCCCAGACCAGCATAATATCACTGAAAAACAAGAAATCCAATAGGAAATCAGCATGGCTGCGCAAAGATCTCTCTGACAAATAGCCAGAATCTGCAAAGATGAAGTCAGGAAAGCAGAGGCTCGGAATAAACAAAGACTTGCAAAAAAAACCCAACCCCAGATCTGCCAACATCTAGAAACGAGTAAAGTAATAACTAGAAGTCAGCATGGGTTTGTTAAAAAAGATCATGCCAAACCAATCTTATTTCATTCTTCAACATAGTGGCTTTAATTAGTAGACCAGAGAAATACTGTGGGCATAATATACTTAGACTTCAGCAAGGTATTCAACAAAGTAGACCACAGCCTACTTCTTGGTAAGCTAGAAAAAAGTGGGATAGATAGCATCACCATCAGATGGATTTGTAACTGGCTGACAAACCGTACTCAGCAAGTAGTCCTTAATGGGTCTACATCTACATGAAGGGAAGTAAGGAGTGGGGTACCACAAGGTTCCATCTTAGGCCCAGTACTCTTCAATATCTTCGTAAATGACTTCGATAGGAGAATAGAAGGAGAACTTACCAAATTTGCAAATATACTAAACTGGCAGGAATAGCTAACATCCTAGATGATAGGCTCAAGATCCAGATGGATCTTGACAGACTTGAAAACTGGGCCCTATCTAACACAATGAAATTCAATGTAGAGAAAAGTAAAGTGTTACACTTAGGCAAGAAAAACCAAAAGTGCACATATAGACTGGGTGAAATCAGGTTTAATAGCAGTAACTGTGGGAAGGATCTTGGAGTCTTAGTGGACAACCAGTTAAATTTGAGCCAGCAGTGAGTGGTGGTAGCCAAAAAAGCCAATGCAATCTTCAGTTGCATTAACAGAGGGATACAATTAAGATCAAGTGAGGTACTAATACCACTCTATAAAGCCTTAGTAAGACCATACCTAGAATACTGCATCTAGTTTTGGTCACCACAGTATAAAAAATATATTGAGACTCTAGAAAAAGTGCAGAGAAGAGCAACCAGGATGATTAGGGGACTGGAGTCGAAAATATATGAAGAACAGTTATATGGTTAGTCTAGTGGAGAGAAGGACCAGAGGAGACATGATAGAAGTGTTCCAATATTTGAGGGGCTGCCACAGAGAGGAAGGGATCAAGTTATTTTCAGAGATACCTGAAGACCAGACAAGGAATAATGGATGGAAACTGATCAAAGAAAGATTCAACCTAGAAATAAGGAGACATTTTCTGACAGTGAGAACAATCAGCCAATAGAACAGCTTGCCTTCAGAAGTTGTGGGAGCTTCATCATTGGCGGCTTTCAAGAAGAGATTGGACTGCCATTTGTCAGAAATGGTGTAGGGTCTCCTGTTGGGTGGGGGATTGGACTAGATGACCTACAAGGTCCTTTCCAACTCTGTTAAACTGTTAATCTCAGGAGACTGCAAGTTCTAGTCTTGCTGTTGAACCAGTCACTCTCCCTCTTCCCCTGCCCCCCTCCTTCCCTCTCCTTCTCTCTTGCCTATGAAGGCAAGGACAAATACTGTGAAGAAAATGGCAGGGATCTATCCAAATAATCACCAGGTGTAAAAACTGACTTGAATGCATTAAAAAACCCAAATCATAAATATGCAGAGCACACATACACATGCACTTTGCACATTTCAGTTCATTCTGAGCTTTAACTTTATGACATTTCTGTAATAGTGTGTATATACTCTTCTTTAGATCTACCCCATCTATATGCACAGTATATAGGGATGCAGAAAATGTTACCTACTATCCAGACCAAACAGTCATTTGTATGAATAACTTTCACTTTTGTCTGTCTTTGATTGTTCATTTTGAGATTCGCATCTAAATATCTTACATGCAAGAACTGACTAGGTTGACAATGTGCTAAACTATAAATATTTTGTTTGATTTTGGCTTAGTATGTTATATTAGCTTAATCATTATGGTTTGAGCTCACTCAAAATTGTGGCTTATTCAAGAAATCATGAATAAAATAGTTGCCTAGTATCAATGGTGAATACAGCCAATACAGAGTGAAGAAATTGTAACCAGGGATTCTTATTGAACAAAGCAGGATTAATTTCTCAGAAAATTCAATTCAGCTATTTTATTATTATGCAAGAATACAGCCTTGCATCAGTTCAGTAGATAAACTGATGCTGAAACAACAGTGTAAATTAGAATCACAGAGATAGAAGGGCTAATAAGGCCTTCAAATCCAACACCCTGCCCAGTACAAAAATTTGAATTAAACATCCCAGATGTTTAGTCCATCTGACCATATTGAGAGTCAGGTGCATATATCTCATGAAGGGTGGCCCTCATGTCTAAGTAATTGCTTTCATTGTTGAACCACTCTTTCTGTCCGGAATATTTTTAATGTTCACTTGGAATCTGCCTTCCTGTAATCTGAAACAAGTACATATACATGTCTTGCATTAAGGAATAAAATAAGAAATCAAACACTTCCATATGATATATTTGAGAAATGCCATCATATCCCCCTTCTAAAACCCCAGTAATATTTTTGTGACTTCATATCTGACCTCTACTTATACAGAAATTCTGCAGCTATGTCTTTTTAGAAACATTCTATTTATTTGCTTTATATCTTGTAACATCTACCCTAGGAGCCATTTTTGTGAAGAGGCAAAGTCTCAGGGAACTAAGTTGTTTCATGAAAATTCCGGTGACACTTTCTCTCAAGGAATGCCATATTCCTTCTGGAAGAAAAGCCATATTTAAAGAAAATTCATGAGTGAGCTTGTGGCATTCCAGTGTGCATATGAATCAAAATACATAGGCTTCTGATCTAACATGAGATGGAATTCCAGGTGGTACTCCAGTGTCCCATTCCACTAATATTGTGGGAAGTTGCAGTTCTGATTGGATCTGGAGAGCCACTGTACCACCAAAACATCTGTTCTAACTCACTTCTAGAGACTGGAATCCACGTGCCATCTTTTTTTCCCTGGCAGAAGAAAAATCAGGGCCAGCTAGGGGTGAGTGGGGCAGGGTCGCATTGTGACCCCACATTATAATGGGCTCCAGGAGGAGGAGGGGACCCTGTCTCCCTCATTGTGACACATGCTGAACTTCACTGTGCTGCACAAGGCATTATGTGAGCAGTGGCAGGCCACTCCGCCCATGAGGTGGCAACAGCAGCAGCGTTAGCCACGGTGTGGGGCGGGGAGGTGTCTCGGGGCAGAGAGCAGGTTGTATGTTTCCCCGAGTGACCAAAGCACACCCATTAGCAACAAGGGCCAAAAGAAGCTGCCTGCCATGTTCTGCTGCAGTCAGTCAGGCAGCGAGACCCAGCAAGAGATGACACACGGAAGAATCAGCCCCAGCCACTTCTCTCTGCTGCAGTGCTTCCTGGACGCAGTTTACAGCTCCGAGCCTGAAATGGTGGAAGGCAAGGGCTGCTTTGGGCACTACCAGCTGTATCAAATGTACCACAACAAAGGCAGAATGCTGTTGCCGCACAAAGACAAGTACAGGGGTGCTTCACTCCAGCACACTATGACTCCCGCCACTGCCACCATTACTTTGGCCCACCTGCGCTGCCCCACCTTGCTGCAACTGCGCCATTACCTTGCTCTGGCTGGCAAGGGCTGTGCTACTCCTTGCACCACTTCTTGTACCATCTTCTACAGCTCCCCAAGAGGCCCTGTGAGGTGCATCTTCAGATGGCCCCATCCATCTGGTATGCCAGAACGGTTGACCTTGACTGGCTATCAACAAGTCCATTCAGCTACGCAGAAGACAATGAGAGCATCCCTCCCTTTTCCTCCCTTTTCGGTCACATCACGAAACATCTCAACCAGCTCGCTTCCTGCATCCAAATACCTATACATCCAACACTTCCCCCCCCCCCCCCATTACTATGGCAAGCAGGCATCATAGAGGCTGACATTCAGCCCTCCTGCAGAAGAGATGTTAGTCCTAGAAGAAAAACAAAATAAAATGGACAGGGTAGATACCTCCCAAAAGCATCAAAACATAGACAATACAATCATAGAGAATAATATAATCAAGGCTTATCAGGGTATTTGGAGTGGAATAACTTCAAAAGCTTCCTTCTCCCAGATTGCCCATCTCCTTTCGATTTCAGTTAATTTATGGGAGGTGTAGGCGCAGGGTTGTAAAGTTCCAGCAGCATTTGCTTGAAGTAGCACTGCCCCCACAGCCATATCGCTGGCGTCAGCCTGGACTATGAAAGGGGCCTCCATGTTGGGATGCTTAAGGATGGGCTCAGCTGCAAACAATTGTTTCAGTTTCTCAAAAGATGCCTGGCACTCCATGGTCCACTCAAGGGGCTGGCTAGGCTTTGGCTTAGCCTCTCCCTTTGTTTTTAGGAGATTGGTAATGGGTAATGCAATTTTTGCAAATGTGGGAATGAATTGGCGATAAAAGTTGGCAAAGCCTAAGAAGCTTTGCAGCTATTTTTGGGTGCATGGAGGCACCCACTCCAAGACTGCCCAGACTTTCTCCGGATCCATTTCAATTCCCTCATGCAATATGTGGTAACCCAGATAGTCAATCTTACTCTGATGAAACTCACACTTTGACAATTTAGCATACAGCTCAGCAGCCCTGAGTTTTTTCAGGACTGACTGCACTATTTTCATGTGTTCTTCCATGGTCTCAGTGTAAATAAGAATGTCATCTAGATAGACCAGGACCCCTTTGTAGCACCTCATTAATCGGTTGCATGAACACTGCTGGTGCCCCCTGTAATCCGAATGGAAGCACCCTAAACTGGAAACAACACCAAGGGCAATTGAAGACAGTCTTCCATTCGTCCCCTTCCTTAATTTGAACTCTGTAGTAAGCCTCTCTCAAGTCCAGCTTAGTGAAAATCTTTCCCTTGGCCAGATGAGCTAACATGTCCTTCATAAGAGGCAGTGAGTAAACATTTTCTACACAAATGGCGTTCAGGTTCTTGTAGTCAATACAAGAGCCAGGTGAAGAGAGCCATCTTTTTTCTCCCTGAACAGCACCGGGGCGGCCACTCATGGCTTTGCTGGTTTGATGGAGCCCCATTTCAGGTTTTTATCAATAAAATTTCACAACTCCTCCAATTCATGAGGGGTCATGGAGTAGATCTTTGGTTTAGGGAGTTTCATCCCTAGGAGGATTTCTTTTTAATATATATAGAGAGAAGTTTTATTTTTTAAAAAAAATTTCATCATACATATTTTATGAACAGAATGTTGACCAGGTCATATCTTATACATCTTATACATAATCAAAACCATCACTATAATATATCTTAATCTTCCCATTTTCCCCAATATTTATCTCTTTTGTATATCCTTTATCACAATTTATCATTTTTCTTCATATCTTCTTATTTCAACTTCTGCCATATTATTTTCTTTCTATTATTTTTTATCATTTTCAATTTTATATAAATAACATCACTTTACGCCTTATGCGTCTTCTGTTACAATTACTCCAGTTGTTTACATTCTTTCTTCATTTCCGGAAGTGTCTCTCTAATTCTCTAAAGAGCCTTGGATAGTACAGTGGTCTAAAGCCCTGTTATTAACATCAGCTGCCTGCAATTATTGCAGGTTCGAATCTCACCAAGGCTCAAGGTTGACTCAGCCTTCCATCCTTTCTAAGGTAGGTAAATTGAAGACCCAATTTGTGGGGGCAATAAGCTGACTTTGTAAATATACAAAAGTATGAAGGCTATTGCTTAGCACATTGTAACCCGCCCTGAGTCTCCGGAGAAGGGCGGCATATAAATCAATTTTTTTAAAAAAATTCTTTCTACACAATCATTAACAATAAAATATTCATCTTAATTTACATTGTTATCAAAATTAATAATATCCTTAGATTACTTATTTTCACCTTTCCATCTGCTGTGGTTTATCACAAACATGTTCTATTTCAACACTGTTATTCTCTTTACAATTAACATTTTAAATGTCCATTTTAATTTACATTGATATCAAAATTAATAATGTCAAATTGCTTATTTTTACATTTCTATATTAAGATTTAGTGTAGACAAACTCTATTCATTCACCTTTAACATATATTCACTTATAATCATTGTCCACCATATCATATTTTTTCAACTTCTACCATATTATTCTTACATATTTCTTTATCATTTCATTTTCAATGCTTTCATCTAGCTAACATCACAATATATCCTATAATTTTTCTCTCTTACCACTACTATAACAATTAAAATTCCATTCTAATTTTTAAAAACTGTCAAAAATACTATTATTATTATTATATTACGCCTTGGTGGCGCAGCAGACTAAAGTGCTGTTAAGTAGCACCAGCTGCCTGCAATTATTGCAAGTTTAAATCTCACAAGGCTCAAGGTTGACTCAGCCTTCCATCCTTTCGAGGTAGGTAAAATGAGGACCCAGATTGTGGGGGCAATAAGCTGACTTTGTATAAAAAAGAACACCGCTTGGGGGGGGGGGTGAAAGCCCTACTAAGCAGATATATACAAAAGTATGAAGGTTATTGCTTAACACATTGTAAGCCGCCCTGAATCTCCGGAGAAGGGCTGCATTTAAATTGAACCAATAAATTGAACCAATATTGTCTACTTTCCCATTCCCATTTATTAATCTATCTTATATATATTTGCCAATTTTTACTCCATCATCCTTCATCTTTAACCATCATCTCTAAATCTTTTAGCATCCCCTTTTCTAATAATTTTTTGCATGACCCTTTATCTTGCTCTAACTTTCCAATTCTCTTTTTTATTTTTTTATGTATGTTATATTTCATCTTCTGTCTTCCTTTTATCTTTTTTTGTTGTGTTATTTGAGCATCCCTCACCAAAACTTTCCCTTGTCTCATCCAGATTTTCCCCTTCTTTCCTTTGGCCTGTTTCTTTTTCAGGGGGAATTTTCCCCCTTTCCTCTCTGCTCTTTTTACATTCCCAACCATTTCTATAATGCTCTCTATCTGATTTCTATTTTTAACATTTTCTCTTCAACATTGGTAATTTCTTGTTTCTAATTTAAATTTCCCTCTTCCAACTTCTCTTCATTTTCTTTTTCTGTATATTTAAATGAATTTTCCATTTCTTTTTTGCCTATTCACACATACTTTTAAACATCAAAAGTAACTCTACATGCATCTGCAACTCCATTTTATGACAATTTAAAAGGTTACTAATACCTCCCAAATTATATCTCTATGCACTTACCCAGAATTTTAAGTCAATATAGTTTATATCTCCTCTTCTTTTCTTCTTTTCTTCTTCAATTATTCCTTTGTTCTTTAAAGTTAAAATGTTCTTCTCAATTATTAATTATTCTCCAAATTCAGCAACAATCAAATCCAAATATAAAGCTATCTTCCAGAAGAGATGGGAAATAAAACAACCACCCAGATGTGAAACACAGTCACTCCTTCAATATTCTCACAGTGTCCAAATTATCTTCTTCTATACAGCCAAGTTTGAAATTTCCAGCTGCTATTTCTTCTGTTTTGACTATTTGAATAGAATGTTACAGTACTTTTTCTTTCCTCCAGCAGATGGCACTCTCTGTTTCTACTCCATTACAAAGCAAGCTATTTTATCCAATTGTTTGTCAAAATGTCCAATGATTTTTAAAAGTTCTCTTATAAATTATTGTTTTCTTCCAAAACTCATTTTTTTCCTTTTTAAAATGTTTTGCTTTTCCCAATTTTCCAAATCCAAGACTCTCTCTTAGATTCTTTATATTACAGTCCATGCCTTCTCTTTGTTCCACATGTATGTTTTTCCCCCAAATGCCAAATAGCTGCTAATCAAAGCTCAGAAATTCTTTTAAAGCTTCAATTTCGATTTTTCTTAGTATAAATTGGCATTTATCTCACCCAGTTCTAGCACTCTGTCCAATCGCCACTCCTGCACAGTTCTTCAGTTCAGTTGTCCCAGCTTCAAGGTGGCCACCATAAGATGGCTGCCGCCCCCGCTGCTGCTTTGGGAGAGCTGTTTCTGTTCCAGTGACGAAATTGCCAATTCCTCACGTTCCACAAAATGCCTCTCCTTTCTTCACTGTCCCTACAAGACGGCTATGGATTGAAAGCCTCCCAGCAGCAGTTCTTCTGGCTGGATTTCACGCAGCTCATCAGAGCCCGCTAATTTCCAGTCTGTTCCTGCTGCAATGTCAACCGGAAGTCCCCTGGGAGGATTTCTATACTGCAGTCTGTGGGCTGATGGAGTGGGAGCATATCCTCTTGCTGAATGCCTCCTTGAGGTCCCAATATTCCTTAGGAATTTTCTCCTCCCCAGCAATGTGTTCGCTCACTGCCACTGCCAGCTCCTTCGTGTCTTTGGCCATACAGAAGGGTTTTCTCCCTTCCTTCCTCTGTGGGGTGGTGCGGATGCACAACTAACCCTTCCTCCAATTCACATGAGGGTTCCATTTCTGAGCAAGAGGGGTTGCTCCATTCCTCTAGTACAATAAAACTCAAAGTCTCTCGGTGGTCTCCCATCCCTATTTCAACTGGTTCAATCACAAAGTGGGCTGCCCCCCCCCCATCTACTGACAATCCAACTGGCAAAATGCTTTGGGCACCTTCATTGTCCTCAGTCTCAGTCCCATTTTTTTCATCACCTCTGGGCTGATTAGACACCTAGTACACCAGAGTCCAAAAGGACTAGCATCTTTCCCTGGGCACTGTATGATGGCACCCTTAGCTCTACCAGGATGGTCATGGGGCCCACATGCTGACTTACCAGGAGGTCATCATTGATGTTGGTTTCATTGATCCCTGGGGTGGTTGGAGCTCCCAGCTCCTCCAGGCTTGGAGGAGTGAACTCAATGACTTCCACACCTTTCAGGGCTGTTTCGCAGATCTTGGCTGGTGACTTCTCAGTTCTCCTTCCTCCAGCTGAGGTCGGCTTGGAGCCAGGTTTGGAGAAACAATCTGCAGCTCAGTGCCCCTTCTTCCCGCATTGAAGCATGTGGTGGACCTGGTCTTGGATGCTGGTCTCCCTCTGGCTGCTCTAGGGGTCTCTTTCAGGGCAGAGGAGGAAGGTTTGTTCCAGCTGTGCCCCTCCCCCCATACCAATCTCTGACTTGGTCAATTTCCACATCAGCCACCAACACATACCAGTGCTGCAGGTCTCGGGGGGTGGCTCAGGAACAACAGCCTTGGTAGATGTCCTCATTGAGGCCATCCTTGTAGCATTCCATCAGGGCTTCTGCAGACCACCCCTGCATGTGGACAACCAGCTGGTGAAATTCCTGGGTGTATTCAGCCACCAATCTCTTCCCCTGGGTTAGGGTTTTCATCCTGGTTCTAGCCTTTCGTTCAGCCAGGGGGTCATCAAAATGCACTCAGAGAGCCGTCATAAACAAGTCATAATCCCTCAGCAGCGGGGAATCCACATTATGCAGGGCCACCATCCACTCAGCTGCAGTCCTCTCCAGGGCCATGGTGACACACCAGACCTTTGCCGCTTCTGAGGCAAAATCCTCCCTGTACTCCTGCATATGATTCCAAACTTGGGCTAGGAAGAATCCCAAAGCCTTGGGATCTCCTCTGTATTTTACTGCTAGCTGCGGAAGCTTTGGAGTTCGGCACCTCTGGGGGATTACCCCCCCCCCCAAAGGGGGCCCTGGGCTGATGCTGCTGCTTGAATTACTGCAACCTGTGCTGGCTCTGGCAGGGCTCTAGGGATCTCATCTGAGTTTGCTGGGGCTCCTGCTCCCCCCCCCGGGTGCTTAGCCTCTTCACGCGCAGGCTAGGCATACCTTTCACATGCTCTCCGACTTTCAAGAGCTTCTTTCAAGAGATGCAGGGCTTGGGTCAGAAGGTCTTCCTTGTCAGCTTCCTGCCAGGCAGCCTCTCCTCGGCGGCATCTGGCAGCAGTCACCCCGGGGGTGATCTCCTCAGGAGTGTCCATCCTTCTCACACCCAGCGACCATTTGGCTCTGACTGACTTTTCTTCAATCTGCAGTTCAGACATCCACTCCGATGCGTCCCAGCTGTGGTGAAACTGGGGAGGAGTGGACCCAGCAGGTCCCATGTCCTCCAGGTCACTACCTTGGTTAGACATTCTTTGCTCAGCCCCTATGGTAGAGTTTTCTCTGGGATGGCTGTTAAAGCAGATCTTGCTTAATGTCAGATGTTCATTCAAAACTCAAGAAAGAAAAACCCCAACTCCATGTTTGTAGAGAAAGATACTTTTACTGAGTATGATCTGATAGCCATGGAAGAAAAGCAAGATCTGAGGCTAAAGGCACAAAAATTACATATTGAAAGTATTCACAAAATCCCTCCTTCCAAGGACCCTGGCTGAATGTCCAATCCCCAGCTCCCCAAGATGCCCTGTGAGGTGCATCTTCAGATGGCCCCATCCATCTGGTATGCCAGAACAGTTGACCTTGACTGGCTATCAACAAGTCCATTCAGCTGCACAGAAGACAATGAGAGCATCCCTCCCTTTTCCTCCCTTTTCGGTCACATCACGAAACATCTCAACCAGCTCACTTCCCGCATCCAAATACCTATACATCAACACTCCCCCCCCCCCCATTACTATGGCAAGCAGGCATCATAGAGGCTGACATTCAGACCTCCTGCAGAAGAGATGTTAGTCCTAGAAGAAAAACAAAATAAAATGGACAGGATAGATACCTCCCAAAAGCATCAAAACATAGACAATACAATCATAAAGAATAATATAATCAAGGCTTATCAGGGTATTTGGAGTGGAATAACTTCAAAAGCTTCCTTCTCCCAGATTGCCCATCTCCTTTCGATTTCAGTTAATTTATGGGAGGTGTAGGCGCAGGGTTGTAAAGTTCCAGCAGCATTTGCTTGAAGTAGCACTGCCCCCACAGCCACATCACGAGACATCTCTGCCAGCTCGCTTCCCCCTACCCAACTACCTATACATCCCACCCTCCGTTACTATGGCAGCAATAGCAAGCAAGCATCATAGAGACACTGAGGCTCAAAATAAATCAAAATAACTAGAATAAGGCAAATAGATAATTTTCTTTTTTTTTCCAAAAAGTTTTTTTTATTTTTTTAAATAAAAACAACATAAAAACATCATCCTTCCAAACAATCACAGACAGTGTTTCGATTGGTTAGGATCATTTCGTGCTCTCAAAGAATTTTCAAAGTCACATTATATGACAAATGTTCTTTCCTCTAGCAAAAAACAGATATTTAAACATTTTATCCAAATTTCATTTCATATATAATATTTCATCCCCATGCTTTATTATCTACCCATTGGTAAAATAGCTCCCATATCAAATAATATTGTTTATCTTCCTGTTCTCTTATTTCAAGTGTCAATCTATTCATTTCAGCACAGTCCAACATTTTCTTAATAACTTCTTCATCAGTAATTCGCTTCTCTCCTTTCCAATTTTTTGCAAATACAATTCTAGCCACTGTTAAAATATTCACAATTAAATATTCCAGTTCTTTATTGAATGTCTCTGGTAAGATCCCTAATAAAAACATCTCTGGTTTAAGATCAATATGTCTCTTTGTCATTTTTTCCAACCATGTGTGTATCTTAGTCCAAAATCTCCTTGCGTCTACGCATGTCCACCACATATGGTAATGAGATCCTGGGGTCTGATGGCACTTCCAACACTTCTCCGATTTGTTCTTGAACATTCTAGCTATCCTCGTCAGGAGCAGATGCCACCTATAAAACATCTTATACAAATTCTCCTTATATGCTGTAGACGTTGTCATTTTATAATTATGCAACCACAATTTTTACCATTTCTCTAAGTCAATACCATAACCAAAGTTTTTCCCTCATGCTATCATTGATTCTTTAACTTGTTCTTCTTCCAATTTTACCTTTAGCAAATACCCATATAACTTTCTAATTATGTGGTCCTCAGAGCCCATTAATATCTTATCCAAAACAGTCAGAACGTTATAAATACCTTCTTGTTTAAAATGTTCTCAATATCTAGAAAATATTTGCACATAGGAAAACCAATCCACCTTAAGTCACTGGTCTTCCAGGTCTTGT
Organism: Ptyas mucosa; assembly: GCA_012654045.1. Classification (NCBI taxonomy): domain Eukaryota; kingdom Metazoa; phylum Chordata; class Lepidosauria; order Squamata; family Colubridae; genus Ptyas; species Ptyas mucosa. The sequence goes on along the minus strand of WNWU01000042.1, from coordinate 3,537,276 downwards.
TTTAGTTTAAGTTCACCCTTTTCATCCAATATATCATGCTGGGAGGATTTCCAAGATGGAGGCAGGCAGCAACGGCTGTAAGGAGCTCTTCCAAAAGTAAATTAGGTTTTTTTCTTTTTAATGTATATATAAGTATTTTTATTTTTTAACTCATTTTTAATCTATTTTTAATCTATACCGGACTTTATAAAAGCACTTATAGTGTGGCTACCATTTGTTTTAGACACATTTTAACAAGACAACAAGACAACAAGACAGGGCTCCTGCAATCCTGGCTTAGACTATTACTGTGACTTCTCTTTGCAAGGCCTGAAATTCGGATTACCGGATTTGTTGACAAACCTCAGTGGAGGCCCTTAATCCTCGGAGTGGATTTTGAGCTGTTTGTTTTTGGAATCTATCCAGGGAAAAACCCCTTTATCTCCGAGACTGTTTTCGTTTGGCTGTAAGTTTGTTTGGCTTTTGGTTATCTATTTGGTTCCAAGCCAATTTCTGTGCTAAGCTTGCAGCCGGGGGTTTGTTTGTTAGGCCTAATTGCCTGACCCAGCGTCCTGCCTTCATTATCAGAATGTTAACCTGCTTTGGGCCTCATTATTACCCAACACCCTTCATCAAGAGATCGACTGGCTGCCCTGATATGAGTCCACATAAACGTTGTCGTTCCTTGTCCCCGACTAACCTTAGTTTGGAGACCTCCCTCAAAAATATAATGGGCCCCTTGCCTAAGATAAAAAAGACTGACACCATGAACCAAGATCCAAACTTATCAATTACCTCCTTGGACGAATTCTTCCAAAACTTAACAGCTCTGGAGTTTCCGCCCAGCTCTCCTTCGGAAGAATCGGAATCCCTGGCTGCCTCACTCTGCAACACACCTTCTTTGCTGGATTGCCTGACACCATCAGATGTTAGTCCTGTCTTGCCCTGTCTCACTACACCGCCATCCCCTATTGACTCGGATATCCGGCTGTTACAACAGTTCTGTCTCCGTCTGGCCGACTCTATTACCCTTTTGACATCCTCTGTTGGAGTGCTGGAGGGCAAAGTGGAATCCCTCAGTAAGTCGGTCTCAGCATCACTTTCCTGTAGAACCACCAGACATGCACTGGGTCCGTCCCGAACGGATATCCATCTTCCTCCACGACTGTCGCCATTAGTGAATCTCCAATTGCTCCCAGCCAACCTATGTCTGAACCTGGCCCATTCTCACTTTAACAAGTACGACTGGACCAACCGTAAAACCACTTTAGACACATTGAGGCTTTTATCCAATTCTCACATCCTGAACAATGAGCTGCTCTCCGTGGAATGGCTTCCCAGCACACCTCACCATAAACGCCTGATTCTCAAGTTCAGCTCACCCAAGACCCCCTCGCTTTTATGTGGTCTTCGTAACCATCTGACCCACTTTGGAGTCTTTCCCCAGAGATGCTTTATAAATACTCACCTATCCTCTCTTGGGAGGAAGCTGATCAACGTGGACACTTGTCGTCGGACAGGGCCAGAGTGCACAGACCTCCACACGGAAGCTGGCAACCCTTTGAGGGCTTCAACTAGCAGTTCCACAAATCCGCTGGTGACCCAGCAACAACGGGAGGATGTCCTCTGGACCAGAAATGTGGCGCTCCCAGATCAAACTCTCTCTACCTCTGATTCTGAAGGCTTATCAGGACGCGTCCCTTTATCCCTGATCACTTGTCCACCTTCTGCTCCAAGAATCTCGCCTCCTGAAATGCCACATTCTCAGTCCCCACAACTGGCTAGTTTGACCTTTCAGTCTCCTCGGGCTCCCCCTCTCTCGCCATCTATCATTATCACCAAATCACATAATGGCTGTATTTCTTTTGATGACAACAACACCATACAGATGTCTCCCCCGATAGCCCTATCTGTACGACATTCAAGCCACTACCAAGACCAGGACAAAAACTTCAGTCCAAATCTGGCTTCCCACCAGAATTCTCCAAGTTCTAATAATGATCTCAAAACTAAGCAAGATAATCAAGCTAAGATAACAGATTTCTTCGGTCTAACTGTCTCCCGGTCCTTCCACCAGCCCCCTGCTGCTCCCAAATGACAGTCAAAGATCTACTCTCCAATATATCATTATATCTAACAATTTGTTCCCTTTTGAATATCACTGAGTATGAAAAAGCTTCAGTCGTAGATACCCAGACTGGAATCTTCATATAATGATATTTTTTAATCCTCTCCCAATTCAAAAACAGTGCTTCACGTATCTGATGTCTTCTAAAATACCCCTGTTTTTTGGTTCCTTTATACCATAAAAATAGATAATTTTCTTTAGGTTCACTCTTTGGAGCAAATGAACAAACTTCTTGGTAGGGTTCAGATTTCAAAGATAAACAGAAAGAGATAAATAGCCAAATGTTTATAAAAAGAGAAGATGCTGCTTGATCCCCACACACTTCCAGGAAAGATAATTATTCTTCAAAACCCAGGAAGATGTAATGCAATGTTTTGCTTCTATCTGTTCAGATCTCTTAGCGAAGCATGAAGGCAACCCTTGACTTAAAGCCCTCTCTAGCACCTCATATTCACCATTGTATCATGGCTGAGGCTGAAGCTGTCATTTAATTTTTATGCTTAAATAAGTAAATGAATGTCTACAGCACCATGATCATAAGACTATTGGCATTGGCAAGATAAAAGCAACATAAAATATCCATAGTAAAAATAACTAAACCTTCTGTAAAACTATAAAATAAATAATCTCTAAAAAATCAACTTTCAGTCAACATGTAATATTCAGAATAAGCTAAAAAATTAGCTAAAAAGACCCTTTGGAAGAAGTTCAACTTAGCCAGCTTCCAGAAGCCAATTACTGTTGGGGTGAGTTTTAACTGTTAGAAGAGAATTTTTATCTAACTATTGGGAAGTTATATAGATCAAAAGTAGAAAATGTTCTCTTGTCTGCTTACTTTTCTATCTGTATAGCCATTTGAAAATGTTCATACCTTTGTACCATATTGAAAGTATTACATAAATGGGACCATTATTTAAAATGAGATTGTCAGATCCCTAAAAGTGATACTGCCATTCAATTGGGAGAAGGGGGAGACTTGGATTTGATTTACTAAGATTGCCTGTGTCAACAGATATTTTACAAACTATATCCTGGCACCAAAGAGTCCTAAGATCCCCTTAACGTTGAGGAATGTTTATGACAGCCATGTGGACTATTTCACTTTAAAGAGTAAAGGAGAAATGATGTGAATACATACTTTTCCGGTTCTCAGGCAGGTGGTAAAGAAAACATCTTCACACGTGTTTTGGCTAAAATCTGCATTCTGTCTTAAGGGAGGGGTCTCTACTGCTTTAATCCTACTTGTCTTGCCTAAGGGTATTCAGACCTTGCTTTGAATTCATTGCTGTCACTTCTGCTTAATAAAAGGGTCCTTTTGAAATACTCCGTTTCAAGAGTTTTTACTTTCTTAAGTTGGGAGGAGAGGCAATCCTTACAGAGATCTTTCTTCCCTAACTATTTCACTGTTGTTAGAGCATGAAACAAAACAAATGACTCCTAAATGTAACTAAATGCAAAAATAAAAAGTAACTACTCAACTTTAATAGTTTTTTTAAAATGCCATTAAACATAATGGCTCTTTGAAATTCAAACAGCTCTACATTTAAAGTGATTTTCATTTTTAGAGCATTCTATTTTATTTACATTTTAAATATTGATAGTGTGTAACATTGCACTCAGATAGCAAAACGATAGCCAAAAGTAATTAATATGACTACAGTTTTAAGTCAGAATCTTTCAGCTCCCAGTTCTGGGGAGACTTCAAATAAATGCAAAATATTTGCCTTTATTTCAGATAAGGTATTTATGCCTAAAGTGTAGAAGACAATATGGATGAGCAGGTAATATATTTTGATGTCTTCCTAAAGGAGAATTATAAACTTCTTCTTTTTTAAAAAATATTTTTTATTGTGATTTTTCCTTTTCCAAAACTCTAATACATAATCAAACAGACAGTGTCATTTTTATAGATGTTGGACTAACAGTTCGTATGAGATCTACATTATATTCATATATATACAACATCAACTTCTTTATAAACACTACCTATTTTTATTTCTATTGTCTAGCCACCCATACCATTTTTCCCACACGGCATAATATTCTGAATCATCTTTTCCTTTTAATTCTAATGTTAATTTATTCATTTTGGCACATTCAAATATTTTTTGAATAATCAATCCCTCTGGTGGTAAGTTATGTTCTTTCCAATATTGCACGAATGCAATTCTTGCTGCTGTAAGTACATGTAGAATCAAATAGCTTATTTTTTTTTGTCATATTTGGGTTTTTAGTACACCCAGGAGAAATGTTTCCGGAATTAACTCAATTTGGCAGTTTGTTAAATCTTGTAACCAGTGTTGTATTTTGCTCCAATACTTCTTTGCTTCGGGGCATAGCCACCACGCATGAAAGAAGGTACCCTGGTGATGATTACACTTCCAACACTTGGGACTTAGGTTCAGATATATCTTAGCCAGTCTTGCTGGTGCTAGATGCCAACAATATAGCATTTTATATTGATTTTCCTTATATGCTGCCAATTTTGTTAACATATAATTTTTATTCCAAACAGTTTCCCATTCATCTAAGTTTATATTGTGCCCTATATTCTTGGCCCAAGCGATTATCGGTTCTTTTACCACCTCCTCCATTCTGTCAAATTCTAATAAGTAATTATATAATCTGGATATTAATTCTTTTTCAGGGCCCATCAGCAATTTATCTAATTGATTTGTTTCTATGGCAATACCAAATTCTTCCATATCTTTCTTATATCTGGGTTGTATTTGTAAGTATGGCCACCAATCAATGGGCATTCCCTGTTCTTTTAATACCTGGTTACTTTTAAATTTTCCTTGTTTGTCTAAAATTTCTGAGTATCTAAGCATTTTGCTAATATCTACTGCGTTGGGGTAGATCATAGCTTCCATGGTTGATAGCCAGCCCAGAATTTTCATATAATGCTTCCTCCTTACTTCTTCCCAAACTCGTATCAATGCATCTCTAATTTTATATCTAAAAAATATGAATGTATCCTGTTCCTTTTGTCCCACATAAAAGCATGCCACCCCTTTTGTACGTCATGTCCTTCCAGAGTTAAAATTCTTCTATTCCTTAAATTGACCCAATCTCTTACCCAAACTAACGTAGCTGCTTTATGATATATTTCCCACGCCAGAAGACCAAAACCACCCCTACATCTACTATCTTGAAGCGATCGTAATTTTATCCTTGCCTTTTTCCCAGACCAGATAAATTTGGTAGTAATTTTATTGAGTTCTATGAAGAATTTTTTATCTAATGGGATGGGTATCATTTGAAATATATAGTAGTTTAGGTAGGATATTCATCTTAATAGAAACTATCCTACCTAAAAGCGATATTTGTAACTTCTCCCACTTTTCCAGATCCCTTTTTATTTTTTGGACCAAGCCACATAGTTATCTTCCTTTAGGGATGAACATCTCGCTGTTAACCATATCCATAGGTATTTGATTTTTTTAAGGTTTGAGGTTTGAGGTTTATTTAATTTATATACCGCCCTATCTCCCGAGGGACTCAGGGCAGTGAACAGCCATATAATAAAACAATATGCATACAAAATTTAAAACAAATTAAAATCTGATTAAATAATTTGGCCTTAATATTTAAAACCCTAATAATTTAAAACAAATTAAAATTTTAAAATTTACGTGATTATTAAAAGAGGAGAATTAGGCCAGGCTGGCCTGGTTAAATAAAAGGGTCTTAAGAGCGCGGCGGAAGGTGCATAGGTCCAGGATCCTTCGTATCTCCGGGGGGAGCTCATTCCAGATGGTAGGTGCCCCCACAGAGAAGGCTCTCCCCCTGGGGGTTGCCAGCCGACATTGTTTGGCTGACGGCACCCCGAGGAGACCCTCTCTGTGAGAGTGAATCGGCCGGTGGGAGGCTACTGGTGGCAGCAGGTGGTCTCATAAATAACCAGGTCCTAAGCCATGGAGTGCTCTAAAGGTGGTAACCAAAACCTTGAAGCGCACCCGGAAGACCACCGGGAGCCAGTGCAGCTCGCGCAGGAGAGGTGTCACACGGGAACGCCATATCGCTCCCATAACCACCCGCGCGGCCGCACTCTGCGCCAGTTGGAGCCTCCGAGTGCTCCTCAAGGGGAGCCCCATGTAGAGAGCATTACAGTAGTCCAGATGGGAAGTGATGAGTGCCTGAGTGACCATGTGTAAAGAGTCCCGATCCAGAAAGGGATGCAACTGGTGAATCAGGCAAATCTGATAGAAAATCCCCCTGGTCACAGCCGTCGTATGCTCTTCTAAAGACAGAAGTGAATCCAGGAGGACGCCCAAGTTGCGAGCCCTCTCCGTGGGGGCCAATGATTCGCCCCCAATAGTCAGCAATGGCACCAACTGACTATATCGGGACATCGGAAACCACAGCCACTCAGTCTTGGACGAGTTGAGTCTGAGCCTGTTACCCCCATCCAGATCCATACAGCCTCCAGGCACCGGGACATCACTTCAAGGGCATCGTTGGGGTGGTCTGGGGTGGAGAGGTACAACTGTGTATCATCAGCATACTGATGATACTGCACCCCGAAACCACGGATGATCTCGCCCAGCGGCTTTACATAAATGTTGAACAGGAGGGGCGAGAGGACTGACCCTTGTGGTACCCCACAGATGAGGCGCCTCGGAGTCGACTTCTGCCCCCCTGCCAACACAGACTGCCACTGGTCGGAGAGAAAGAAGGAGAACCACTGTAACACGGTGCCTCCTACCCCTAACTCTTCCAACCGGTGCAGCATGATACCATGGTCAATGGTATCAAAAGCCGCTGAGAGATCTAATAGGACCAAGACAGAGGAGCAACCTCTGTCCCGAGCCCTCCAGAGATCATCTACCAATGCAACCAATGCCGTTTCCATGCTGTACCCAGGCCTGAAGCCCGACTGGAATGGATCCAGATATACTGTTTCATCCAGGTACTGGGGGAGCTGCCGCACAACCACACTCTCTACAACCTTCACCACAAAGCGAAGGTTGGAGACCAGACGGTAATTAGACAACATTGCTGGGTCCAGGGAAGGCTTCTTGAGGAGAGGCCTCACCACCGCCTCTTTCAAGGCGGCGGGAAAGACACCCTCACTCAATGAAGCGTTTATGATCCCCTGGAGCCAGCCTCGCGTCACCTCCCGGGAAGCCAGCACTAACCAGGAGGGGCACGGGTCCAACAAACATGTGGTTGTGTTCAGTCTTCCCAGAATCCTGTCCACATCATCAGGAGCCACAGGATCAAACTCATCCCAGATAACATTCACAGGACCTGCCCCAGCCACTTCCCCTGAGACCACCCAGTCAGAGTCCAAATCTTCTCGAATCTGAGTGATTTTGTCATATAGATACTGTACAAAGTCCTCGGCTCTACCCTCCAAGGGGTCCTCCCTCGTTCCCTGGTGGATCAGGGAGCAGGTCACCCTAAACAGGACGGCCAGGCGGTTATCTGATGACGAGATAAGAGCAGCAAAATAGTTACATTTTGCTGCTTTTATCACCACTAGGTAATTCTTAATATGAGATCTTACCAGTATCCGGTCCGATTCGGAAAGACTGGTCCTCCAACTACTCTCTAGGCATCTTTTCTGGCACTTCATCTCCCTTAGCTCCTCGGTAAACCAAGGAGCCAGGTGAGATCGGCACCGGGTCAGAGGCCGCAAAGGCATGACCCGGTCCAGAGCTCCAGCAGCCGCCCTATCCCAGGCAGCCACTAGGTCTCCAGTTGAGGCGTGAGCCAGAGCCTCAGGAAATGGCCCAAGCTCCATCTGGAACCTCTCAGGTTCCATCAGGCACATGGGGCGGAACCATTTTACCGGCTCCGCCTCCCTGCAGCAAGGTGCAGCGGTTCGAAAGTCAAGATGGAGGAGAGAGTGATCCGACCATGACAAGGGCTCGATGACTATATCCCCTATTTCAAGGTCACTCAACCACTGTCCAGAGACGAAAACTAGACCCAGCGTGTTTCCCCGTGTGAGTAGGGCCATGAATTAGTTGGGTCAGGTCCATAGCTGTCATGGAAGCCATGAACTCCTGAGCCACCTCAGATGCCTCACCCATGGACGGCAGGTTGAAATCCCCCATGACCATAAGTCATGGGATATCAACCGCCACCGCAGTGATGATGTTGAGTAGCTTGGGCAGGGCTGTTGCCATGTGGCAGGGAGCCAGGTACGTGATCAGCAAGCCCATCTGTACCCCATGGCCCCACTTCACCAAGAGGGACTCACAGCTGGCCGTCTGAGGAACAGTGGTCGGTCTAAGATCTTCTTTAATAATAACTGCTACCCCCCCGCCCCTACCCTGTGACCTCAGATGATGAAAGGCAGGGAAACCTGGTGGGCACATTTCAACGAGGGGAACCCCCCCCTTTGGCCCAACCAGGTCTCGGTGATACCTGCCAGGTCTGCTCCCCCCTCCCGAACAAGATCACAAATGAGGGGGGCTTTGTTTACTACAGACCTGGCATTGCACAACATCAGCCGAAGACCCGGGCCCTGAGAGTCTGTGCTACCTGGAGAACGTGTGGAGTTTTGGAGACTGGAGCGCGCTATCACTTGTAAACAGCAAACCCGTGCTCCCCTTACATGATATGGTCCCCTACTCCCGCCATATCTGCCCCTCCCACTTACTGTATTGATGGAACAAACACCATCTGGATGAGCTCCAACTCCCCCCTTGATCCTGGGTCCCCCACCCCCCATGCCGCGCTTCATGGTCAGACCCGACGCTCCCCTTAATGGGCTGTCCCCCTTACCCATATCTTGAATCCTAATCCCACCCTTCCCCACCACCTTCAAAGTCTTCACACTTTTCTCCTCATTGCCGTCTTAACAGTTAGATGTAATACGCTGACTCGTTTCTCCTTCTGCCAAATCGCCGCTCACTCTCTCCTGGAAATCTTTTAACCATCTAAAACCGGACTCAGTTCTTCGAAACGATCTTTAATCTTGCGGTATTCAAGGTAGTCACTTAAAATGACACCGTCTGCTGTAAAAATCTTCTCTTCCCTATACTCACTGGCTCATTGCAGCCTCAGATCTGCTATAACAAGCTGTCAGACACATTCACGCTGGTTTGACAGGGGTGTCCATTTGGGCAACGAGTGATCGCCCTTCACTTTGCCACACTCTGGACTCTCCTTCTAGTTCGCAATTGTAGAAGTGGGACTTTAAAATGCAACATTGGCTCATAAGATGAGATGTTGAATTACAATGGCTCCCTTTTGAATCAACATTATTTCTTATATTAATTTTGTTTTGGAAATCTTATTTCAGAGACGTTCAGACTGCTTTGACCTAAATATTAATATATGAAACAACAGGGCTTTAGGATTGCAAAAAGTCCATATTACAAGGAGAGAAGGCTCCCCATTTTCCCTGAACAACACAATGGTCTCAAAAATGTACCTGTATGTACCCAGATTCACTTCAGAGAGAGGCCTTGGTATGCACAAACTGTAATTTCTTTGCATGTAGCTCCTTGCACACCCATTTGAATTATCAAAAAGCAAGGTCAGGGGAATACAAACAATGCAGGGCACACAGTGGCACATTTATTTATCATTCCTTTTTTGTATAAAAACTACTATAATTTCCCTTTAAATAGTACACAAAGCATATCAGATTAAAGCCTTGGGATAAGTGGTGGGATTCAGCCAGTTCGGGCGAATTGGTTGTTAAATTGCTGGCTGGCCCCACCTCACCCCATCCCACCCCGCCAGTGCTTATTGGCCTTGCACACCTTGGCTGGTGCCTTAGACTCACACCGTGGCATAGCTGCAGTTGCTCTTTGGCTCCCTTGCCTCGACCATGTGGCCACACGGCCCAGCCTGCTTGCCTGCCAACAATGTGGCCTACGATGCGGCAGCCTCCCGCTCATCTTGACCTGCTCCCAAATGCCCACCTCGGGCTATTCCTGACAGCTCCAGCAACAGAACAGGTAAGTACAGCTGAATGCCCCCTTGGGGAAGCGGGATTGGGAAGGGTGGTCATCCTGTACCCACCCAGTCACCGGCCGCAGCCTACCCCCATCCAATTGCCTCGCTCTGCATTCAGCCCCACAGGCCTTCGCCCACCTCCCACCAGGGTGGTGGCTGCCTACCTTCATTGGATCACCTCGCCCTGCAGCTGGCTGTATCCATGCCCGGCTTCATCCCAAGCAGTGATTCCAGCACCGGTCTGGAGGCCACCACCACCTCACGAGCCAGCCAGCCTGCCTAGCCCAAGCCCAACATACTCCTGGCCAGTCTCCGGGGAACCGGGTGATTCTCCACAGCTGCTGGGTCTCACCTGCCAGTGGGTGGGGGGCAGGGAGCATGAGTCTATGTGTCTCGCATCTCTCGTCTGCCAGCCACCCCCCCCCCCCTCACCTGCCCACCAGGCCGAACTCTTTGGCGGGGTGCGAACCACAGCTGTGAGAACAGTGTAAGCCCCATGGACCAGAAGGTAAGGCTGATGGCGGGGAAGGAAGATCTGCTCCGGGCTTGCTGTGCTCATCCAAAGGGCCGCCTCAGTGGAGTGGGGGGAACATGGTGAGGCTCAGCTACCTTTTGGGCCCAGCTTTGGCTTCTGCAGGGCCTCTGGGTGGGAGGCCTGAGAGAAAATGCCTCCCTTAATTGTGTGTTGCCCGCTCACCCATCTGCCAACCGGGCTGGCCTGGAAGCAGCATGTCCCCTTATCATGGGGTAGATGCAGGACCAGAGGCAGAGCGGAGGTCAAGCAGGTGGCAGCCCAGAGCAGGGCCTGAAAGGCATCCTCGCCTCATCGTGTCCCCCACCCCCCAACAAGGCAGCTCTTCGGCTGATTGCAGCAAGCCCGGAGCAGATCCTCCTTCCAGCCAATGGGGCTTGCACTGTTCTCACAGCAGCCAAAGTGTACAGGACGGCAGGTGGGTGGGGAGGGGCAGCTGGCAGAGGGGTGATGCAGATGGTGTAGCATCATGCTCCCTGGTCACCCCCCAGCCCCCTGCCCACTGGCAGGCAAGGCCCAGCAGCTGCAGAGAATCCGGGCAGGGGGCAAGATGTGGGTTGAGGGTAGCCGAGCGGTGAGAGCTCAGTCCTGGCTGGCTTGCCTTCCCTTCTGCCACCAGCTGTGGGAGGAAGGTAAGGTCACAGCCAGTTGGGAAAGACAAACCATTGCCTAGCCCTTAGCTGCCAGCAGGTGGGCGAGGCTGCAGTGCATGCCTTGCTTGAAAAATCTCCCCAAAAGAGGAAGGGGAGGAAGTCCCGCCCCCAACCCCTTTGTTGGACCCAGAAGCCTTGATTGACAGCCTTTCCGGACAATGCAGGACTGGGCATGATCGTCCCTTCGCACCTGGTCCCCAGGAGATTGGCCAGGAGCGCCTGGAGGGCTCAGGCTAGGCAGGCTGGCTGGCGGGCTGGCAAACTGGTGGTGGCTACCAGACCAGTGCTGGAATTGCTGCTCGGGATGAAGCCCGGCCTGGATATGGCGGATCCTTTTCTTGCAAGTATGTACAAACATTATTAAAGGGAGAAATTATGAGTGAAGGAGAAGGGAAGTTCTGTAACCAGAAAAACTGAGAATGAAAACAATGTATTCCAGTTAAATTAGAAGTGGTTCTTCATTTTTTTTTCAAAAAAGTTTTTTATTTTTATTTCTCATAAACACATTTACATGTATAGTCATTTATCCATCATTTTTCATTCATCTTATCTTTTAACTTCCATTTTTAATTTTTACTTTTTCAGGGCTGCCCTTTTACCATTTACTCCAACCTTTCTTCTTCTCCTCCCCTTCTCTTCCTTCCTCTTTCTCCTCCTACTTTCTTCTTTCTTCCTCTCCTTCTCTTTCCTACTTCCCCTTCCCTTCCCCCACTCCTCTCTTCTCCCCCTTCTAACCTTCTCTTCTACTCCTCTTTCCCCTCCCTTTTCTTCCTCTCCTTTTCCCTTTCTTCTTTCTCCTCTCCTCTCCTCTCTTCTCCCTTCCTCTCTCTCTACTCCTTCCCCTCTCTTTTGTTGTTTCCCTTTTCCGTTCAATCTAAAGTGGTATTCGAGCAGCCCCGATTTTCTAATTATCTTTATTCTCATTTCAATTTTTTATTCAATTAATATTTATTTTTATTTCATCATTTGTGTACATTTTTATATCTCACTTTTTTCCCTTTTACCCCCCCCCTCCCCTTTCTCCTTTTACTTGGCATCATCTGGGTATCTATTTTTTTAGTTGTTTTCTCCCATCTGTTCTCTCTCTATTTTATCTCTATACCCTTATTCATATTTCCTTTCTAACCAATCATAAAAATTTTCCCATGAAATACATCAACTCCCCTTTATCTATTATTCTCAATGTTAATCTGTTCATTTCTGCACATTCTAAAATTCATTCCTCAATGAAATCCATTCTTTAATCCATGTTAACACTGCCACTTGATAATACAATTCCCAATTCGGTAAGGCAAACCCACCTCTAGTTCTTGCATCTTGTAGCATCTTTATGTTGATTCTTGCTCTCTTTCCTTGCCACACATATTTCCACGTTATTTTCTTCAACTCTTCAAAATATTTTTTCTCCAGTTTTATTGGTATAGTTTGAAATAAAAATAATATTTTTGGTAATACATTCATTTTTATTTTTAACTAATATCTTTGTCTTATCTTTACTGATTTTCAGACCTGCTACTTTCCCATATTTTTCCATTTGCTCTAATAATTTTGGCGCAGTCTCTATTGGGTCTTCCATGATAAACACCAAATCATTCGCAAATGCTTGTAGTTTATATTCTTCTTTTTTGATTCTCATTCCTTTTATTTCCTTTTCCTGTCTCACTTTTCTATTTAAAACCTCTAATGTCAATATAAATAATAATGGAGATAAAGGGCATCCTTGTCTTATTCCTTTTCTAATATCTATTTTCTCTGTCATTTCACCATTTACCATCACCTTTGTCAATTGGTCTCTCTATATAGTTTGGATCATATTTATAAATCTGTCTCCAAAATCCATCATTTTCAACTGTTTTATCATAAATTGCCAATTCACGTTATCAAATGCCTTTTGTGCATCCAAAAACAACAACGCTATTTGTTTCTCTGAATGTAATTCATAATATTCTAATGTATTTAATATAGTTCGCATATTATCTCTCATTTGTCTTTTTGGTAAAAAGCCATTTTGGTCCAAATGTATAAACTCGTTTAGTAATATTTTTAATCTTTCAGCCATGATTGATGCAAAAATCTTATAATCCGCATTTAATAGAGATATCGGTCTATCATTCTTTATATGTTGCAGATCTGCCTCTTCTTTGGTATTAAAGTTATATATGCCTCCATCCATGAGTCCGGAATTTTAGCTTTAAGTAGTAGTTCATTAAATACTTGCAGCATCACATTGTTTAGTACATCTTGTAGGGTTTTATATACCTCTGCTGATAATCCATCCGAGCCTGGTGTCTTCCCATTTTTCTGTCTTTTAATTCCCTCCATTAATTCCATCATAGATATTCTTTCTTCTAATAGTTTTTTGAACTTTTCCGGGATTCTAGGCAGTTCCATTTTTTTCAAATATTGTTCTATCTCATCTTCTTCTATTATTTCTTGTTGATACAATTTTTTGTAGTATTTCTCAATTATCCTTTTCTTTTCCTCACTTCTATAACATATCTTTCCATCTTGATCTATCAATTGACTTATTAATTTCTTTTCTTTCTCTTTTTTCATTTTATATGCTAACCATCATCCTGGTTTATTTGCATTTTCAAAAAAAATTGCTTTATAGCTTTTATTTTATTTGCCAATTCTTCATTTTCCATTAAATTCATCTTATGTTTTTTCAACTCCAACAAATTTTTAATCTTTTTGTTGTTGGGGGTTTTTTTTGTAGTTCCATCTCTAATCTCTTATATTCTTCCTCTAAATTCTTTTGCATTTGTCTGTTCTGTTTATTTCATTTTCCTAAATATGTCATTGCCAATCCTCTAATGTATGCTTTAAAAAAGAAAGTCAATTCTTTTTCCATATATTGTTGGAATTTTTTTTCATTTAATAATTTTTGATTTAATGTCCATCTCATTTTTCTTTTTTTCCCTTTCCATGTCATTATTATTGGATTGTGGTCTGCCCATGCATTTGTTCCAATATCAATTTCTTGTATTTTAGCTATTAATTCTGTTGACATCCACATCATATCTATTCTTGACCACGACAGATGCCTGTTTGAAAAGAATGTATACTGCTTTTCTTTTGGATGGCTTCGTCTCCAAGCATCTTGTAGACATAATTCATCTATCATTGTGAAAAAAGCTTTTGGCAATGTTTTTCCTATCTTCTTATTTAATTTTGTAGGTTTATAGTCCAACTCATTGTCTATTATTGCATTGAAAATCCCTAATATACATATCTCTTCGTATTCATATTCTATTATTTTTTTATGTAATTTCCCATAATATTCTTTTTGATTATCATTTGGAGTATATATTGCCACTAATTATGTTTTTTTTCTGATTCATAGTTATTTCAACCATTAGTATCCTTCCTTCCTCATCTTCAAAGATCTGTTTGGATTGAATTGTTTTTTTGATGTATAATGCTACCCCTTTTTTACTTTGACTGGTAAGTGTTGTGTATAGTCTTCCCAATTTCATTAGCTCCAATAGATATTTATGCTGTTGCTTAATATGAAGAAGTGGTTCTTTGTGAAGGATCTGTGAAAGTTTTGGAATATTGCAATAACGCAAAAAAATATATAATAAAGCAGAAAGATTTCATTAAAGAGAAGAGAAAGAATGGTAAGACAACCACTGACTACTTTGAAAATGCCTTTCAAATTTGTTTTCATGTACAATGGATTGGAAATATTTGCTTGACTATATGCTTTAATGTTCAAAAAGAATAATCTTTATCAGTATAAGCAGAGATATATTCTTTAAGCCTTAGTGCATTTTGCAAAAATCATTGTAGTAAACTGTAGAACATCATTTCTCACCAAAAAATGCAATTTAATGGAGAGTAAAGTAAGATTTTACACTTAGGGAAGAAGAAAAACCAAATGCAGACTTCCGGTGGGACTGCGACATCGTCGGATGCTTCTTTTTGAAGCGCCAGCCCAGGGCTCCGTAGAACCGCAAGAACAGCAACTATCAGCTGTCTTGCGGTTTGAAAACTTTCCCCTGGTATGAGGGGGGAAAGTGAGTAGACGGGTGGGGTAGAGCTCCCTGAGAGTGCCAGATTTTACCCATAATCTGGCACTCGAAGATGAGAGCTCCCCGTTAAGCCTGTCAGTACTCCGGACCCTGGATGCCTCTGCTTTGCAGAGCTAGATGTCTTTACCATCCCAGCAACCAACTTTAAACAAATATTCTTTGAATCAAGCTGGCGGAGCACAAGCAGTATGAATGAAACAGCAAGTATTTTTTTTTTCCTTTTAACTCCAAAGATTTACTTTCTTTAAAAGATTCTTCCTAAGCTGAAAGTGAAAGCAAGGTGGCGTTTGAGTTTCAACGGGGCGTGAAGAAGTGAAAGCTAAAAGTAATTATTGATAAGCCCGTTTGAAACGTAAAACTCCTTTTTGAAAAGTGGATGAAACAAGAAAGGATGTAATAATAATAATTGAAGTAGCAATACAAATTACAAATTGTAAAGGGTCTTTTTTCTTCTTTTTGATATTCTTTTTTTTTCCTTTTTTTTCTGTCCTTCTAGAAGGGAAGGAAGAAGGGGGGCAAGATGGCTGGTCTTTCTGAAAGCAAAGAAAGCAAAGAAGGGTTAACTAACCCTCAGATATGATCTGATTTTGAGGAAGCTTGGAATTCAATTACCTCTGCTTTATTGGAAAGAATTGATACTATATTTCAAGCTTCTCAAGCTGGAAACAATGAAATACATGGAAATACTGAGTTGCAATCTAGCAGTGGGGAATTGAATGAAGAGTTTGGAGACGGAAAAGAACAAAAACAGACCATAGCAGTTTTTACTGAGGAGAGAAAGATGAATGCTGTGCAGAATAAGGAGCAAGAAATTTTGGAAGATGATGAGATTTTGGTTACACGAATTTTTTTTTATAAAACCCAATCTGCATTTAAAGAGCTGTTTCCAGAAGAAATTACATTTCTGCAAAAATTTTATAAAATGCAATCCCAAAATCTGCAAAATTTTACTAGAGTTAAAAAAGGCAGAGGGATCAAAGTTAAGAAGAAAGTTCATAAAAAGGAAAAGAAGAAAGACTGGAAAAATGGAAAATAACCCTGCTTGACGAGATGATGGTCCTTAAAAAGTATTGTTTAACTGTTTAAAGATTTTGAACTTTTGGGGGAAAAAAACAGACAGCAGTTTAATGCCAGTTAACTAAGCGATGAGCGACGATGAGGAGGCAACCTACAGCTGTACTGGAATATTTTGAGAAGAATAAACAGATCACAGCAATGCTGGTGTGTTGGGCTGTGAAATATGCCCTGACTTGAATGATTTGGAATATTTTATTAAGGACTGTAATAAATTTGGACTTAATTGCAATCGCAGTTGTTTTATTGAATATAGCAAATTGGAGTTTCCTGTTTGATGGTAATAAATATAAGGCAAAAGGACTATGGACCTAGGGCAATTGCAGCTGATCTGGTGGTTTCCCTAATACGTCTGATGAATTTATTAATCTAATTTTTGACTGGATTTGATGGATACCATTTCAAATATAATTATAAAGTCACTCGGGGGGGGGGTTATATAAAGAAGCAATTTTTATTTAGGTGGGTAGACGCAAATGAAGATATCTTATATGCTGTTGGAAGATGTGAAGACAAGAAGATTAGCAACTGGTTTAATCTAGTATGAAGAAGTTAAATGATTGATATAGTTCTTAAATGATGTTCTTAGTTGATTTGTTAATATGTATTGATAAATTAATAAGAGGTTTTATTATTAATTAAAAATATTATTATTATTATTATTATTTTTATTAAGTGTTTTAATTATAATTGGACCTTGATGGTTTAAAAGTGGAGGACGGAAGAGTTTATATAGTATTTTATTTTAAATCTGGGGTTTTTGAATGAGGGTTTCCTTTTTTGTTGTTGTTGTTATTGTTTTTTTTTTTTTGTTTTAAATGAAAGAAGTTATAAAATATTTTCTTAAATTGTATAGACCTAATAATTTGTTAAGTAACAATTAGCTAAATTGAGTAATGATAGGTTTGATTAGGTAATACTTAATTGTTTTATTAACTGCTGTAATTATAAATGGATATTAATTTTGTTGAATTAGATGGAATAAGGAGAAAGAAGACTTGCTTTCCTTTTATCTATTTGTTTAATGATTATGATTATGATAAGTGTGAAATGGAGTTTAATTTAGAGAATTTGAGCTGTATTTTATCTTGTATTTGCTCTGGGAAGTCGGGGGGGTGGTTGGGGTGGGGGGAGAAAATGTATGTAAAACTTTTAATCTTTTTCAATAAAAAAAAAAAACCAAATGCACAGGTATAAAATAGGTGGTGCCGGGCTCAAATGGAAGTTTACTGTGAGATGGATCTGTGAGATGGAAACTTATCAAACAGATCCAACATAGAAATAAGAAGAAATTTCCTGACAGTGACAAGACCCAGTGGCCTAGAGGTGGAGCTCTTGCCTCACAATCAGGAGGAATGGGATGCCTTCAGAAGTTGTGGGTATACCATCACTGGGGGTTTTTCCAGGGGTGAAATGCAGGACCGGATCCCCTGATCTGGTAGAGATGGCAGCGGGTGGTTAAAAGAACTGGTAGCAGCCTCCCCCCCATGCCCAGCTGAGCCACGAGATCATCAGAGGCTGTTTTTTTTACTTTTAAAAGCATTTTTTCTACAACCTCTTCGGCAAAAAAAAAATGCCTTTAAAAGCCTCTGGTGATCCCAGCTGAGTTGCCTAATCGTCAGAGGCTTCTAAAAGCATTTTTTTCTGCAACTTCTTAAAAGTTGTAGAAAAAATGCTTTTAAAAGTTAAAAAAAAAGTTGGCCATGCCCACCAGTCACATTACCCCCTCCCCCCTCCCCCCCCACACACAAAGCCATGCCCACAGAACCGGTAGTAAAAAATTTTAGATTTCACCCCTGGCTGTGTCTCACTTAAAAAATTTGGAGTACTGTGACCCCCAAATATAAACATTTGTAAAAAATAATTCCTTAAAAAAAATCAACTGAGTCTATCGGTCTTAAACATAAATAGTTCTCTGTCTGGCCTGTTGTTTGGGATAGTCTAAATTTCATGAAATCACTTATATAGAAAATGGCAGAGTATGATGAGAGTTTAGTTTCAACTTTTTTCTGCAGAGTTCTCCCCCTTTTTTTTCCAACAGAAGAAAGGATTCTTAACCCTGGGTTTTTTTGTTTTTGTTTTGAGAACCATCTAACAATCTCATATTGTTTTGATAGCAAAAATACATTGATCCTTTGCTATAAAAATGGTTTGCATAAGATTCTGATTATAAACTAAATATTGCTTTGATGGTCTTTGAGGAAGTTTATAAGTCAGGGAGTTTAATTTAGAGAAAATGAAACATTTCCATATAAAGGACACTATTTCTGGAAACCTTGCTTTCAATCTATTTGCACAACTGGATTAATATTGCTACCTTCCCTTTCTTGCTATTTTCTTGAACTTTCTTTCTATCTGGAAGTGTGAAAAATGCTCCAGCCCAGTACTGCCAAAGTTAAGCATTTAAGGTTCCTCTGCTTTAATGGGAAAGATTTAAACAAGGATTTAACTCCCCTCCCCCACCCCAGCAATTCTTCTACAATTTTCAGGGTACCAAATTTGAGCTTTGAAGCATAACAGGATTGTTCCATCTCAGGATTTAATTAATTAATTAATTAATTAATTAATTAATTAATTCTTTTATACCGCCCTTCTCCTTTTGGACTCAGGGCGGTGAACAGCTAAAATAAAACATGTATATATAAAAATTAAAATAGTTTTAAAATAAATTAAATAATTTGGCTCATATAATTAAAAGGTATTACAAATTCTAAATTTAAAATTTAAATCAGTATCATTATATAAAAACAACATAAAATCAAGCCAGCCCGGCTAATTGAAAAAGATGGGTTTTTAGGGCCCGACGAAAAGTCTGGAGGTCAGGAATTACTCGTATCTCTGGGGGTAGATCATTCCAGAGGGTGGGCGCCACCACAGAGAAGGCTCTCTCCCTGGGGGTCGCCAGCCAGCATTGTCTGGCTGACAGCACCCTGAGGAGGTCCCCTCTGTGGGAGCGAACCAGCCGGTGGGAGGCAATCGGTGGCAGAAGGCAGTCCCGTAAGTACCCCGGCCCTAAGCCATGAAGCGCTTTAAAGGTGATCACCAACACCTTGAAGCGCACCCGGAAGTCCAGCGGGAGCCAATGCAGCTCACGCAGGAGAGGTGTCACATGGGAGCGCCCTGTCGCTCCCATAATCCCCCGCGTGGCCGCATTCTGCACCAGCTGGAGCCTCCAGGTGCACCCCAAGGGGAGCCCCATGTAGAGAGCATTACAGTAGTCCAGACGAGAAGTGACGAGTGCTTGAGTGACCGTGCGTAAGGAGTCCCAGTCTAGAAAGGGACGCAACTGGCGTATCAGGCGAACCTGATAAAAAGCCCCCCTGGCCACGGCCGTCGTGTGCTCTTCTAAAGACAGCTGTGAATCCAGGAGGACGCCAAAGTTGCGAGCCCTTTCTGTGGGGGCCAATGATTCGCCCCCAATAACCAGCGATGGCACCAGCTGGCTATACCAGGACACCGGCAGCCACAGCCACTCGGTTTTGGAGGGATTGAGTCGAAGCCTGTTTCTCCCCATCCAGATCCGCACGGCCTCCAGGCACTGTGACATCACTTCCACGGCATCGTCTGAGGTGGAGATGTACAGCTGAGTATTATCAGCGTACTGATGGAACTCCACCCCAAAACCACGGATGATCTCACCCAGCGGCTTCACATAAATGTTGAACAGGAGGGGCGAGAGGACCGACCCTTGTGGCACCCCACAAACAAGGCACCTGGGGGTCGACCGCTGCCCCCCTGTCAACACGAATTGCAACTGGTCGGAGAGATAGGAGGAGAACCACCGCAAAACGGTGCCCCCACCCCTAACCCCTCCAGCCGGTGCAACATGATACCATGGGCGATGGTAACAAAAGCCGCTGAGAGATCTAACAGGACCAGGATAGAGGAATAACCCCTACCCCGAGCCCTCCAGAGATCATCCACCAACACAACCAATGCCGTCTCCGTGCTGTACCCAGGCCGGAAACCGGACTGGAGCGGATCCAAATAGACAGCTTCATCCAGGTACTGGGGAAGTTGACGTGCCACCACACTCTCAACAACCTTCGCAATAAAGTGAAGGTTGGAAACTGGACAGTAGTTAGCTAAAACAGCCAGATCCAGGGAGGGCTTCTTGAGGAGGGGCCTTACAACCGCCTCTTTCAAGGCAGCCAGCAGGACACCCTCACTCAAAGAAGCATTGATAATCCCCTGGAGCCAGCCTCGTGTAACCTCCCGGGAGGCCAGCACCAACCAGGAGGGACACGGGTCCAATAAACATGTAGTTGCATTCAACCGTCCCAGGATCCTGTCCACGTCCTCGGGAGCCACAGGATCGAACTCATCCCAGGTAACAGTCTCAAGACCTGCCTCAGTCATGTCGTCTAGACTAACCCAGTCAGCGGCCAAGTCTTCCCGAATCTGAGTTATTTTATCAAGCAAATACTGTACAAAATCCTCAGCACGACCCTGCAAGGGGTCATCCCGCGCTCCCTGATGGAGGAGGGAGCGGGTCACCCTCAACAGGGCGGCTGGGCGGTTATCTGGTGATGCGATAAGAGCGGCAAAATAGCTAGATTTCGCCGCTTTTATCGCCACTAAGTAGGTCTTAATATAAGACCTTACTAGTGTCAATCAGATTTGGATCGGCTGGCCCTCCAACCACTCTCTAAGCGTCTTTTCCAGCACTTCATCTCCCTCAGCTCCTCGGAAAACCAAGGAGCTAAGTGAGTTCAGTGCCAGGTCAGAGGCCACAAAGGCACGACTTGGTCCAAAGCCCCAGCAGCTGCCCTATCCCAAGCCGCCACCAGGTCTTCAGTCGAGCCGTGGGCCGGGGTCTCAGGAAATGGCCCAAGCTCCGTCTGGAACCTATCAGGATCCATCAGGCACCTGGGGCAGAACCACCTGGTTGGCTCCACCTCCCTGCGATGGGGTGTAGCAGTCAGGAAGTCAAGTCAAAGGAGTGAATGGTCAGACCATGACAAGGGTTCGATAACTATATCCCCTAAATCAAGACCACTCAACCACTGACCAGAGATAAAAACTAAGTCCAGAGTGTGTCCACCCATGTGGGTAGGGCCATGAATTACTTGGGTCAGGTCCATGGCCATCATGGAAGCCATGAACTCCCGGGCTACCTCAGACGATTCACCGATGGATGGCAAGTTGAAATCCCCCATGACCAAAAGTCTGGGGGTATCAACCGCCACCTTGGCTATAACGTTGAGGAGCTCGGGCAGGGTCAATGCCACGCAGCAGGGAGCCAGGTACGTGATCAACAGGCCCATCTGCACCCCACAACCCCACTTCACAAAGAGGGACTCACATCCGGCTATTTGTGGTACAGTGGTCTCCCTCGGATCAAGACCTTCCTTTAGAATGACCGCTACCCCTCCGCCCCTGCCCTGAGCTCTCGGCTGATGAAATGCACGGAAGCCTGGTGGGCACATATCCATGAGGGGAACCCCCCCCTCGTGGCCCAACCAGGTCTCCGTAATACCTGCCAGGTCTGCTCCCCCCTCCTGAATAAGGTCACAAATGAAGGGGGCCTTATTTACGGTGGACCTGGCATTACATAACAACAGCCGGAGACTTGGGCCTTGAGACTCTAAGCCACCTGGGGAATGGGAGGAGCTAAGGGGACCGGGGCATGCAATCGCTCGAAGATAGCGAGTGCATGCCCCCACCACATGATACGGCCCCCTTCTCCCACCATACCTGCCCCTCCCACTCAGGATGTTAATAGAACAGCCCTGAACAAAGGGCGTTCTAGTAGCCCTCTTACCCGCAGAGTCCAAACCACCCGTGGCACCTTTAACTGCCGGGCTAGTCCCCCTCCCCTGTGGGTCCTCCCCCAAGCCCACATAACCCTCCCTCCCCCCCGAACCCCTTAAAAGACTATTTAAAAAACTCCTCAAAAAGCCTCTCAATCCCCTTTTTGCAACATGTCTCCTCTCTGGGTCCCAAAACCCGTCATTAAGGTAGGCCCTCAATAACATAGAGGGCCAAGCTTGCGAGAGGGGGGAGTCTTGCAACTCAAGAAGCTTAGCCCTTGAATACATCTGAGAAAGAAATGCGAGGGTGGTGATACAGATATGGCCTCAGTATGGCCCAGGGGTCCATCATGATAGTCTTAGCGTCCGAGGAAAACAAGGTTAAGACAACGGAAAGAGTCCTCACTGCCCTCTCACAGCAGTGGAATAGGAGCCCTCACTTTATGTCCAATCGTGGGAGTATCCGGACCGCCCTCTCACGGTGGTCAGCCAAACTAGTCCAAGAAAGTTGGAAGGTCCAAAACCGCCCTCTCACAGTGGTTTGGCCGCATTGGCCAGGTAAGATGTAACATCCCATCAATGGCACAGCGTAGACTGGAACCGGCTCCATCAGTCCTCCCGTTAACTGCCTTGATTCTCCATACAGCCAGCAAACGGAATAGAAAAACAGAGCCAGTTCTCAAAAAACTCCGGAAAGTGGAAAGGTACACATTGGTATCAAATGAGAAGAGTCTTACAGCAGATGGAACAGGCGAGGTAGGGAAAAAACCCTCCTCAGGGGCGTAGTGGCTTCTAGCTGTAGATCGATCAAAAGTGGTGGGGGGAGGGAGGATTTTCTCAGGCGACAGAAGAAACCACCATTCTGTCTGCCTTTTTCAGTCCTTCCTCTCCACCTAAGGTCTTCATTCAGCATCTTGGCCTCCAAGAATGATAGCCATAAGGAGGACCTCACCCCTGAAGTTAATCTGCAGGGGTTGGCCACAATTAGGCCCCAACCAGGTTACTGGGTAACCAGGTAATCATAGTATGGGGTCTCTAATTAGAATAATATGCCTCGCCTGATTTGGGTGCCTGAAAGACCGACCAGCCCGCTAGTCAGCCAGGGGCCCCGCCAGCACCGTCAACATCGCCTTCGCTGCAGGGGGGGGATCTCCAACAGTCCAACATCCCCCCGGCGGCATTCTTCATCCCATGGATGCCCCCTACCTCCTTCCAGACCATCCTTCCAGGGCGTCCATGGGGGATCCGTGACCCGGCGGAACACAATCCGCAACCTGGCGCAGCCAGCGGCACCAGCACCACCCCGGCTGCAAACCCACAGGCTGCTCGGCTGAATCAGGCCCACTGCCATCTGCTGCCGCCGTTTGCCGCTCGCCGCTCGCCGCTCTTCCCCCTGCCAACGCCGACACCGCCGACGCCATCTCTCGCCACCGGCGCCTCCCGTGGCCTCCCGCGGCAAAGAATGAGCCTCTCCAAAGCCGCTCCGGGGACACCGGAGAGCCCGAAAGCCCACTGGCGCATCGGCCATGCATTCCGCCAGCTGGGCAGGGGGTCCTAGATGGTCAGTGACCCCCCTATAGCCCCCTACGGCAGCCAACTGTCACCCAACCCTCACAACGTCTCAGGTAGGACCATGAGGCATTTCATGGCTTTTATCACTTCCCAAGAATCTTCAGGGGCAAAAGAATAATTACAGGCAGTCCTTGACTCACAGCAGTTTGTTTAGTGACCATTTGAATTTACAATGGCCCTGAAAAAAGTGACTTATAACCAGTGGTGGATTGCCCCCAGTTCGGACCGGTTCGCAAGAACCGGTAGTAAAACTGGTGAGAGGCCCCACCCACTGCCCCTGATGTCATCATCGGTGATTTGCACATGTGCAGAAGCAAGACGCATGTGCGAGCAAAGCATGCATGTGCAATCCCGTTGCGAACCAGTAGTAAAGGTAAGTAGAACCTACCCCTGCTTATAACCACTTTTCACGCTTAGGACCATTGCAACATCCTCATGGTCACATGATCAAAATTCAGATGCTTGGCAACTGACTGATGTTTATGATGGTTGCATTGTCCCAGGGTCACGTGATCACCTTTTGCAACCTTCTGATAAGCAAAGTCAATGGGGAAACCAGATTTACTTGATAGCTGTGTTACTAAATTAACAACTGCAGTGATGCATTTAGCAGCTGTGGCAAGAAAGGTTGTAAAATGGGACAATGCTCACTTAACATCTGTCTCACTTAGCAACAGAAATTTTGGGCTCAATTTTGGTCATAAATTGAGGATTAACTGTAAAAGGGAGAAACACACATTTCAATTTAGGGGTATCTGTAGAGTATAGTCAAAGACTCAAGATGGTGTCTATATAATTATATTTAATAATTATATAATATAAATAAAACTGTATATAGGGTATCAGAAAAAGTTTAGTAAGGGTTGAAATTGCCTTATTGCTAAAAATGTAATTCAAGAATTGATGTGTTGACCCATGTTACACAAAGGATTCTTGGTAAATTTAAGTCCTTATTTTTATATACACAATTTCCTTGCATTTCCATTTGATTTTAGGCAAACATACCAATGAACACTGCTGATATTGAAATCCAAAATGATATTCTGAGAGACCCTGCAACAAATAGGCTGTATGTATTTAAACATCTCTTGTTAATAAATGTGCATCTAATTAAGCAAGGGAATAATCATATAATGTCAACAGTGCAATATTATACATGTTTATTTAGTAATCAATCCTATATAGTTCAATTAAATTTATTTACAGATAGACGATTACACTCTTAACTATCCTAATGCTAACCAATTAATTTCCATTTCTATGTACACATACACACACATACACACAGCTAGATCATGTGAAACATGTATACCTATATGCTGGAGAGAGAGATTTATTGAAAAGTAAATTTAATTGGAAGAGGCATGAAACTTTTAGACAAGATTGCTACTATAATTGTTCTGTATGTAGAACGTGGCAAGAACAGTCTGAGGCTTGACTGCTAAACTAAACTAAATTGAATTGATCTAATTCAATACTATATCCGAACCTAACTATTTAATTATATTTTAAATCGGTTTTTTCAATTCCTTTATTACATGTATATTTCGTTCAACTGTACACCACCCTGAGTCCTTTGGGAGTAGGGCGGTATATAAATTTAATAAATAAATAAATAAATAAATAAATAAATAAATAAATAAATAAACACCAACTTTATTAGAACAATAATGTGGCACTTCGCGTAACAAGTGAGAACTAGAACAAGAACAACAACAGGTTGCCATCTGACAGCTCCTTAAATAGGATGATGTCAGACGGGGGGAACCAATATGCGAGCAGGGTTTTCCCGCGAATTACTCTGCTTGTGTCTTAGCCAATCCACGTTGGTTAGCAACAGCGCTGCCGGAGTGGAGTCGGAACCATGAGGACTCAACACCCCTCCCCACCCGGATGGCGCATGTGTAGTCCGCAATGTCGGCTCCGCCCAGATCTTCTCAGTACAGGAGTGGACGGCGTCGGGGGGCAGAGCTGAACCAGTGGCAGGCGGAACTACCGGAGACTGTGCAGGAGCCATAGGAGTAGGCCTTGATGGCACCAGGGAATCTGGGACCTCAGGTAAGTCAGCCGATGAGAACGATTCAGTTGGAGGAGTGGTGGGTGATTCAGGCTGGGCTGCTGGGCTGTCTGGAGGAGCTGCTGTGGTTGCGTCTGGCTGGCTCCGGTCGAGCGGGTGGTCAGCTCTAGTGTCAGCCCTCTGCCTGAGTTGATTTATATGCCACCTCCAAGTTTGTCCGTCGGCAAGCTGGACCCTATAAGAATAGGGCCCCATTAGTTGAATAATATGTCCTGGAAGCCACCTAACATTGGACCCATAGTTCTGGGCGTAAATGGTATCCCTGACAAGGAACGCCCTGGTGGGTGTGTGTGTTTCACAGAATGGGTCGGAGATGTAGTCCGGGTGCAGCCGGTTGAGTGTGGTCCGGAGGCACCAGCCCATGAGTAGTTCGGCGGGGCAGTGCTTGGTGGTCATACAGGGAGTCGTGTGCTGAGCCAATAGGTACTGGCAAATCTTATGGTACCAATTAGAGAGTCCGAAACGGCATAGAGCCTCTTTAGCAGATCTGACGGCTCTTTCTACCAGACCATTCACGGCCGGATTGAATGGCGTCGTTTGGGCATGGCGAATGCCCAGTCTGGCTAGAAACATCTGGAAGGGTGCCGACGTGAACTGGGGCCCATTATCGGTCACTATGACATCAGGCAGCCCGTGGAATGCGAACCAACCCTATAATACCATGACCACGGCCTCTGTGTTTGTGGATGACAAGAGGGCCAGCTCGATCCACTTCAAGAAGGCATCTACCGCTATTATGAAGTTCTGGCCAAAGAATGGGCCGGCTAAATCCAAATGGACCTGAGCCCATGGTGCCCTGGGGGTTTCCCACTCTCTGATGGGAGCCGCCGGAATGACAGGTCTAGTTAGTTGGCAATGTTGACACCTAGCCACCCAGTCCTCTGTCTCCTGGTCAATTTGTGGCCACCAAACATAACTACGGCCAAGGGCCTTCATGCGCACAATGCCTGGATGGGCATCATGGAGATGTGACAGGACTTGGGACCTGAGGCTGGGGGGTATGATCACCCGGTTACCCCATAAGAGGCAACCCCGATCTAGAGACAGTTCATGCTGTCTGCGGTGATATGGCAGGAAGGCAGCGGAGGCCGGCTGTTGTGGCCACCCCCTGCGTACCTAGTCTAAGACCTTTGAGATGGTGGGGTCAGATGCCGAAAGGGTCCTAATGTCAGCGGCCATGATTGGGGATTGTAGCTCATCAATCAACAGAACAGATGCGGCCAGAGCAGGGTCTAGGACAGCTACCAGAAGGGGGCAGTGGCTAAGGGCGTCTGCGTGCGTGATGGCCTTGCCAGGTCTGTAAAGTAGCTGGTATGAATAGGCTGCCAGAAACTCCAGCTACTGGGACATGCACGGAGAGAGGATCTGAGGCGTTTGATGGTCGCTTGCCAGCAACCCTAGTAAAGGCTTATGGTTGGTGATAAGGTAGAAGAACCGACCTTAGACGTAGTCGTGGAATCGCTTGATTCCCGCTATGGCCGCTAATGCCTCTCTATCGAGCTGACTATAATTTCTCTCAGCTGCCAATAAGGTTCTAGAGTAATACGTGATGGGGGCCTCCAAGCCATTGGGTAGGAGATGGCTAACGACGGCCGCCACGCTGTAGGGGGAGGCATCGCAAGTCAGGAACAGGGGGATGCTGTCATCGTACTGGATGAGGATGGTGTCTGAGGTGAGGGCATCCTTGATGGCCTGAAATAATAATAATAATAATAATAATAATAATAATAATAATAATAATAATAATTATTATTTTATTTCTATACCGCCCTTCTCCCGAAGGACTCAGGGCGGTGTATTAAAAGCACAAGACAAACATCAATTAAAATTATTAAAATTATTAAATAATTCGGCTCAATTTAAGACCCCCAAAATTAAAACACCTGATTTAAAATTATTACATTGATAACCCAGCTTGGCGGAACAACAGGGTCTTAAGGGCACAGCAAAATACCCGGAGGTCAGAGATCTTACGCATTTCCGGGGGCAGTTCATTCCATAGGGCTGAGGCTCCCACAGAGAAGGCCCTCCCCCTGGGTGTTGCCAGCCGGCATAGCTTGGCCAATGGCACCCTGAGGAGACCCTCTCTGTGAGAGCGAACTGGCCGGTGGGAGGCTATTGGTGGCAGAAGTCGGTCTCGAAGGTACCTGGGTCCTATGCCATGGAGCGCTTTAAAGGTGGTGACCAACACCTTGAATCGCACTCGGAAGACCACTGGGAGCCAGTGCAGCTCGCGCAGGAGGGGTGTCACATGGGCACATTGGGTTGCACCCATAACCACCCGCGCGGCCGCATTCTGGACCAGTTGGAGCCTCCGAGTGCTCTTCAAGGGCAGCCCCATGTAGAGAGCATTACAGTAGTCCAACCGGGAGGTGACAAGGGCATGAGTGACCATGCGCAAGGTGTCCCGATCCAGAAAGGGCTGCAACTGGCGAATCAGGCGGACCTGATAGAAGGCCCCCCTGGCCACGGCTGTCATATGCTCTTCTAAAGACAGCCGTGCGTCCAGGAGGACACCCAGATTGCGAGCCCTCTCTGTGTGGGGCTAAGATTCACCCCCAATAGTCAGTGATGGCACCAGCTTACTATATCGGGACGCCGGAAGCCACAGCCACTCAGTCTTGGAAGGGTTGAGTCTGAGCCTGTTTCTCCCCATCCAGACCCGCACGGCCTCCAGGCAGCGAGACATCACATCAAGGGCATCATTGGGGTGGTCTGGGGTGGAAATGTACAGCTGGGTGTCATCATGGTACAGATGACATTTCACCCCAAAACCACGGATGATCTCACCCAGCGGCTTCACATAAATGTTGAACAGAAGGGGCGAGAGGACCGACCCTTGCAGCACTCCCCATACGAGACGCCTCGAGGTTGACCTCTTCCCCCCTGCCAACACAAACTGCGAGCGGTCGGAGAGGAAGGAGGAGAACCACCGTAAAACGGTACCCCCTATTCCTAACCCCCTCAACCGCTGCAGCATGATACCATGGTCGATGGTATCAAAAGCCGCTGAGAGATCTAATAGGACTAGGACAGAGGAGCAACCCCTGTCCCGAGCCCTCCAGAGATCATCCACCAACGCGACCAATGCCGTTTCAGTGCTGTACCCCTGTCTGAAGCCCGACTGGTATGGGTCCAAATAGATAGCTTCATCCAGGTGTTGGGGAAGCTGTCGTGCCACCACGCTCTCGACAACCTTCGCCACAAAACGAAGGTTGGGGACCGGATGGTAGTTAGCTAATTCAGCCGGGTCCAGGGAAGGCTTCTTGAGGAGGGGTCTCACCACCGCCTCTTTCAAGGCGGCAGGAAAGGCACCCTCACTCAAAGAAGCACTTGTAATTCCCTGGAGCCAGCCTCGTGTAACCTCCCGGGAGGCCAGTACCAACCAGGAGGGACACGGGTCCAATAAACACGTGGCAGCACTAATCTTACCCAGAACCCTGTCCACATCCTTGGGAGCCACAGGATCAAACTCCTCCCAGATAATATTCTCAAGACCTCCCCTCGTCTCCACCTGTGGACTCATCCAGTCGGATTCCAAGCCATCCCGAATCCGAGCGACTTTATCATGCAGGAATTGCACAAAATCCTCAGCACAACCCTGCAAGGGGTCTTCCCGCGCTCCTCCCCAGAGAAGGGAGTGGGTCACCCTAAACAGAGCGGCTGGGCGGTTCTCTGCAGTTGCGATAAGAGCAGAAAAATGATTAGATTTTGCCGCTTTTATCGCCACTAGGTAGGTCTTGATATAAGACCTCACCTGTGTCCGGTTGGAAACGGATTGACTAGTCCTCCAAATGCTCTCTAGGCGTCTTTTCCGATGCTTCATCTCTCTCAGCTCCTCAGAGAACCAAGGAGCCAATTGAGATCGGCATCGGGTCAGAGGCCGCAAAGGCACAACACGGTCCAAAGCTCCGGAGGCCGCACTCTCCCAGGCGGCCACCAGCTTTTCAGTCGAGTCGTGTGCCAGAGTCTCAGGAAACGGCCCAAGCTCCGTCAGGAACCTTTTGGGGTCCATCAGGCGCCTGGGACGGAACCATCTGGTCAGTTCCGTCTCCCTGCGGTGGGGGAAACCGGTAGGAAAGTCCAGGTGAAGGAGCGAATGATCTGTCCATGACAACAGTTTAATATCTAGGTCCCCTCTACCAAGATCATTCAACCACTGACCAGAGATGAAAATCAAGTCCAGAGTGTGTCCCCCCATGTGAGTGGGGCCTTGAACTAACTGGGTCAGGTCCATAGCCATCATGGAAGCCATGAACTCCCGAACCACCTCTGATGCCTCACCCGCAGATGGGAGGTTGAAATCCCCCATGACAATAAGTCTGGGGGTATCAACCGCCACCCCAGCAATGACGTCGAGTAGTTCGGGCAGGGTCGCTGCCATGTGGCAGGGAGCCAGGTACGTAGTCAGCAAACCCATCTTCACCCCACGGCCCCACTTCACATAAAGGGACTCACATCCAGCTATCTGAGGAACAGTGGTCTCCCTCGGACAAAGACTTTCCCGAATAATCACTGCCACTCCCCCATCCCTCCCCTGGGCCCTTGGCTGATGAAATGCACAGAAACCTGGTGGGCACATTTCAATGAGGGGGACCTCCCCCTCTTGGCCCAACCAGGTCTCCGTAATACCAGCCAGGTCTGCACCCACCTCTAAAATAAGGTCACAAATGAGGGGGGCTTTATTAACAACCGACCTGGCATTACACAACATCAGCCGCGGACCCTGGGCCTGAGACTCTGTGCAACCCAGGACACGAGTTGCGCATTGGGGGCCAGAGTGCACAATTGCTCGTAAACAGCATGTGCGCACCCCCGATACATGATATGGCCCCCTGCGCCTGTCATATCTTCCCCTCCCACTCATTATTTCAATTTCGTTGCCCTTCCTGTCGCCCCCCTGCTCCCCAGTTAAATTTCTTTTCACAACCCCTCTGCTGCAGCCAATCGCTCCATCACCCCGCTCGATGGGTATCTGGACCCCCCCAGGTCCACCTTTATAACCCCCACCCATCCTCCCGGGTCCCCTTAAAATTTTCCTTAAAAATTTAGATAAAAAGCCCCTCAACCCCCTCTTCACTGCATGCCATCTCTCGGGGTTCCAAAACCCGTCATCAAGATAGGCCCTCGATAACATGGAGGGCCAGGCCTGCGAGAGGGGGGAGTCTCGCAGCGTGAAGAGCTCAGCTGGTGAATACATCCTAAAATCTGTCTGGGGCAAATGAACGAGTCCAAGGATTCAATGGTGTTGATTAAAAAGGTCCGGGAGAGAAAGTTCACCATTCCGGCATGGGTCAACCGGACTCCACTGTCCTCTCACGACAGTGGAGAGGAGTCTCAAGCTGCTGCCCCGAGAGAGCAGTGACCAGGCCACCCTCTCACGGTGACTGGTAACAGCAGATCTTCTTCGGTGGCAGCTGCAACAAAAGTGGCTCCCTCAGTGCCCATGCCCAGGCTTAAGCCTCTCCTCACAGCAGGGCGGTACAGATAACAGTAGTATTGATGGTATAACCGGAGGTGGGGGTCAGCTGTAGTCATTTTAAGGGGTAGTGAATCCAGGTGCAAGAAGGGTCCAGTCAGGATAATGATGCTCCCAACCAATACCCAAAAAACCGGGCCACAGTGGAAGGGGGGGGAGGCAGGGGGGAAGGATGGAGGCGGAACAGGGTGGTAGGCTAGTCTGCATCAAGGCCAGCTCTTCTCAACCCTTCCAGTCTCCTCAATCTCCCCCTGATCTTCGAATATCCCCCCTTGAATCCTAGGTCTTCAGAAGGGTCACCAACCAGGCAGCTCCAAGTCCATCATACCAGGACTCCCCCTTCCACAGCTGACAAGACCAGTTGGAACAGGTCTAGGTTCGGAAAATTCAGTCAGGGTGAACAGGACCCTCTGAATCACAACTTACACTACAAGTACACTTTCTTCCATCAGATATAGTTTGGACCCCTAGAAGGAATAATAGAGTTGGAAGAGACCTTGGAGCTCTTTTAGTTCAAGCTCCTGCTCAAGCAGGACATTTCAGATAAATTGCTGTGTCATGCCTCCAGCATAAAGTTAATGTATGTAATTTGTGTATTTTTACTGCTATTGTTCTTTAATGATCCTGAGCTCCATCTGGGGGCCAAACACAAATCTTTTATTGTTTGGAAATTGATCTGACCCTTCAAGGCATCCATACTCCCGTTATTCCTCATTCTAAAAACAAGTACATCCTGGGAAGCCAGACTCCATTTTGTAACATTCTGAGAAAACAGAAGCACCAGGAAGAATCCAGCCTAATGCAAGACACATTCATCTGAAGACAAAAATCCACATCCCATACATACAACATCGCTGGTGAGGTTTGGATTTATCTGTATTTGTTCATTGTTATACTCAACAGCAATTCAACACAGTTTATTTAGTATTTGGGCTCTTACTGTATGTATTTCTATTTTTCCCAGTTTTACCATCCTGTTCCTTTAATAAAGCATCAAAATCTACACAGACGGTCTGATTTACTGAAGGATAGATGAGTTTAGCTGCATGTTAAGCTGTACACAGGGTAACGTGTAGCAGAGACAGAACAGGCTGTGCAATCTCTTCCTAAAAACATTAGTGATGGAGCACCCACAACTTCTGGAGGGAAACAGTTCCACTGATTAATTGGAAATTTAATTTACCGATAGGAAATTTCTCCTCAGTTCTATGTTGAATCTGTTGTGACCTAGGCTTCCTGAGTAATTAAAACACACGAGTAGTCCCAAAAAACTCTTTTATTGCAACAGCTGTGAATTACGTTCATTCACAGCTGAGTCCCAATTAGTTGCAAAAAGTCCTTCAGGATAATCACCAACCTTTATCTCCCTTGACACTCTGCCAAAGACCTACTTGTCAAAGCCACATTGATTCCACAATCAAACAGAGATGCCGACTGGGAACAGAATTAACAATGTTGCTTTCCTGCAAAGTATTCACATGCCTTTGCTCCTCTTTTAAGCCTTATGGGAGGGGCCAATCATCTCCAGGCCTTACTCCCGAGTCGTCCCTTTTGTTTTAACTGTTTGTGCCTTCTGGCAGCTCTGCACATGCATGCACTAGGAACAGGCTCCTCCTGTTCCTCTACCTCTCTGCTGTCTGACTCTGGAGGCTCCAGAGTCCATGCATCACTCCCAGATGGCCCTGGCCCCATCTCTGCCTCCGACACAAAGCCCTCATCTGAACCTTCCCCAGAC
This sequence comes from Ptyas mucosa, assembly GCA_012654045.1. Taxonomy (NCBI): domain Eukaryota; kingdom Metazoa; phylum Chordata; class Lepidosauria; order Squamata; family Colubridae; genus Ptyas; species Ptyas mucosa. The sequence continues at coordinate 3,504,337 of WNWU01000042.1, read as the reverse complement.
TCCAGGACTGGCCCATGTTCCTCCCCAGCCTCCTCACTGTCCAACTCCACTGTCAGCTCTGCAGGCTGCTGGCGGACCACAACAGAATCTCTCTTTAATGATCTTCCAGCCATTAGTTGTCCTCTCTGTCCTCACATGCTTTGGAGAATAAGTCACCCCCTCATCTCTGTGACAGCCCCTCAAATATTGGAAGACTGCTATCATGTCATCCTTACTCTTCTTCATTAGAATAGATGTATTTACTTCCTGCAACCTTTCATTGTATGTTTTAGCCTTCAGTCTGGATTATTTAAGTGATTTGATAAGAGCAAAGAGAAGGGAAGAAGAATCCTGTAATCAGGTCAATTGTGCAGGGGGGGGGAGGGAAGCAGAGAATGTATACTCAAAGTCTTAAAATTTTAAGTGCAGGGAAGTAGAAATAGAAAAGCCAATTAGACAATGGTGCATATTAATTCCTGAGCAAAAGTAAGACAACCTGAAGCAGAATTATCCATCTTTTCTCAAATTACCTTAGGAGTATAATGGATTTCTTCAATCGTTTGATATGTTATATTTGTGTAAAAGATGTTTTTCAACAAATATATTAAAGAAAGACTGTAGGTGGTCCTCAACTTATAACCATTCATTTAGAGACCATTTGAAATTAACAACAGCACTGAAAAAAGTGACTTATGACAATTTTTCACGTTTATGACCATTGCAGCATCCACATGGGCACATGATCAAAATGTAGGCACTTGGCAACTGGCATGTATTTATGACAGTTGCATTGCCCCAAAGTCATGTGATCATCATTTGTAACCTTCCCCAACTGCTTCCAACAAATCAGTAGTGGAAAGCACATTTGCTTAATGACTACATGATTCACTTAACAACTGCAATGATTCACTTAGCAACTGCAATGATTCACTTAACAATTGTGGCAAAAGGGTCATAAAATGGAAGGGTTGTTCACTCTCCACAACAACAATACCCCAGAGCTGCAAAACTTTGATCACTTTATGACAACACTCAGAAAGCACTTTGAAGACCCAGTGGCCAATTGCAAAGCCAGGACAAGGATCAAGATCAGAAGCCAGAGTCATTGACCTGTGGGTGCTTACACCTAAGAGTTCCAAGACCTGGCCTACAGGCTAACCAACTAGTTGCAGGACATGATAATAGAGTGCTTCCAGGATGGGCTGAATCACAATGTCTACAACACCTATATTTCCAGAGGCACCTCACGCATCCTTCATGGCTAGTGCATACTGGCTGAAGAGATTGAGATCGATCTGATCCAGTAACTGACCCAATCATGGATGGTGAATGTCCTTCCCAGAAAAGAAGGAAACCCTAAAGCCATTGTCCTCTGATCAAAGACTGTGCTGATGTTCTACTGCTGTTTCAGGTGCAGAAAAAAAGGGTGCCAAGTTGCCGACTGCCAAGCTGCACACCCGGCCCAAAAAGCTGCCTAAGGGCCCGCCAAGCAATCAGCAAAGCCAGCACCAAAAACCAGAGAAATGGCCCTGGAAGAAGTAGAAGTCATCGAGTTCACTCCATCTCCCAATGATGGTGAGAGAACTTCAGTCACTCCAACCTGAGAACCACTGGGGAGTGAGACAGATATAGACCTTGGTAAATCACTCTGTAATCCCAGTGACCATCTGTATAGTAGTGCATTCCTCAGGGCATAAGGGAAGCCTGGTTGCCCTCTTGGACTCAGGTTGCACCAGATACTTGGTCAACCCCGCATTAGTTGAGAAACTAGGCCTATGGCTTCAAGAACTTAACGTGCCATGGTGTTTTGCCAGTTGGATGGGTCGGTAGCGGGGGTGGGGCTGCAACATTTGTCACTGAACCAGGGGTGAAATTCAGCAGGTTCTGACAGGTTCTAGAGAACCAGTAGAGGAAATTTTGAGTAGTTCAGAGAACCAGCAAATGTCACCTCTGGCTGGCCCCAGAGTGGGGTGGGAATGGAGATTTTGCAGTATCCTTCCCCTGCCATGACCACCAAGCCACGCCCACAGAATCGGTAGTAAAAAAAATTGAATTCCACCACTGCGACTGAACCCATAGAGATGAGGATGGGGGCCCACACAAAAACCTTGAGCTTCATTGTGGCACCAGGCATGGAGAGGCCCCTAGTCCTTGGTCTAGCATGGCTATTGAAATGGAATCATTATGTGAACTGGAGGAGGAGGCTATTAAAGATTTGGTAAAAAGTGCTCAGGGATGAACCCAAGCAGAGGATGCCAGCACCACTGGGGGAGAAAACAAAGAAAGAGATGGTGGCAGCCATGTGAGAATGCCCTAAGAGGGACCCCAGAATACTCAAGGAGTACTGGGACTTATAGGACTTGTTTAGTGAAAAGGGTTTGGATGCGTTCCCCCCTCATCACCCCACTGACTGTGCCATAGAAATCCCACAGGGGCTAAGCTTCCCAAGCCCAACTGTATTCAATAACCCCAAGGGCATTCAAAGAGCTACGATCCTTCACAGACAAGAATTTAAAGCATGGGTTCATACAAACAGCCAGACCTGGGTGTCGATCCCCCCCCACAGTTCATTTCAGAGAAAAGAGAGATAGGACCCTATGTCTATGCGTAGACTATCACAGCCTTAATGCTGTTTGCATGGAAAATGTTTGCTCACTATCCCTCATGAAGAATGTGCTAGTGCACCTAGTCAAAGGAAAAGCTTCACAAAGCTGGATTTGTGAGAGGCATATTATCAGCTCCAAATTAAGGAAGGGGATGAATGGAAAACTGCTTTGATTTGCTCCCTGGGTTGCTTCCAATTCAGATATTCCCTTTTGGATTGAAGGGTGCTCAGTTGTGTTCATGCAGCTGATAAATGAGGTATTGCATGAGCACCTGTATAAAAGGGTTTGAGTTTATCTGAATGACATACTGATCTACACTGAAAATAAGACCATGACTGAATACATAAAACTGGTCAGAGCCATGCTAAAGAAAGTTAGGGCAACCCAGCTATAAGCCAAGTTGTCCAAATATGAATTTCACCAGAACAAAATTGACTATTTGAGGTACCACATCTCATGACAGCATAGAGATGGATCCCGAAAAAGTGTGGGCCATCTTGGACTGGCCTCCACTCCATATGAGGAAGCAGCTGTAAAACTTCCTGGGTTCTGCCAACTTTTACCACCAATTTATCCCATCATTCCCATCAAATAGAGCTGCCCGTCACAAACCTTTTAAAGAACAAAGGCAAGACATCACGTCGATATCAGACACAAGGAACAGGTCTCTGCATTCCCTGTGCTGAATTCTCCCTGTTTGTGGGCTCCAAGAGGAGCCAAAGCCACCTTGTAGGGGTGGTGAAGCAAAGAGATGCGCCCTGTGAGGTTGTGGAGAGTCGCAACTCTCCTGTCTGACCCGGGGTTCCTTTTCCCTCTCAGCCACGGCAAGGAGAAGAGGCAGCCTAAAGATGGCTGCCACAAAGCTGAGATAACTGAGAAACAACTAAGACTGGTGCTGAAGCAAAGTAGGTGAACAGTGACTGGAACTGGGGAGGAGGATTCCTTTTTGCCTTAAACTTAATCCCAAGGAATAATTTAGAACTATTTGCTCAGAATTATTTGTTAAAACAGTGTTTAAGCATTCTGAGAAAATACCAGACCGGAAGTGAAAGGTGCAAGAGAGAAAAATAATAAATTTTGAAATATACCAAAAATTGGACTCTTAAACTGGGAAGATGTGGTACTGGGAAGGCATTTGAAAATGCTGGAATCATTCACTTACAAAACTTATTCTGCTTTTATAATGGATTTATAACTAAAATGACAATGGAATACTGAAATTTAAGTTGAGAGTGCCACCTGCTGACGAAAGGAAAAATTACAAGTCTGGGAATACCTATATAAAGGACTGTGAAAATATTTACTGGATTATCCCTAACTACCCCATGACTACTAGAGACTCAAATGTGAAAATAAGGAAGCTATTTAATTAAAGGGACCCCTGAATATTATGATAGAAGATTGGACCTGTAAAGGGGATGCAAAGAGACTTTTGATAAACTCTGGGACTATTTAAATGTAACTGATTGTATATCTATGTGATATAAAGAACTGTGATCAGTGCACTCCTTGAAGGGCAATTTAAGGACTGAATAAATAGTTCTTGGACTGCTGGACAAAAGTTGAATTGTTTAAAACAAAATAAGATGCTTTATAAGGAACAAATGAGTGGAACTTTGAAGGAGATGGTGTTACTTTTTCAAAACACAAAGGACATCATGGAGAAAGGATTTAATAAGATTACAGAAAAAATGGAAAATACTATACGAGGGATGATGAGTAAAGACCAAGATGCCTAGGAAGGCGAGGAGCCGACAGAAGAAATGGAGGAAAAGATTGAGCAGAATAATCAGAGAATAAAAGAAGAAGACAAGGAGGAGATAACAATGAAAATAACAGTGACTGATGAATTAAATGGGGGGGGGAGTTGAAAAGAGAATTGGAGATACAGGAAGATACTCTTGTAAGGGAGATGGGGCCTGGGTAAAAATTTTGGAAGCTAGGCAATGGAAGAGGGTAGAGGTGGGAGAAATATCTAGATTGAACAGCCAACAAGTAGATGCAGATAGAGATAAAGATCCAAGAGAGGAATATGGGAGGCAAGTCAAAAAAAAAGCACAGCAATTAAAGTATTGAAGCGGGCAAGAGACAATGGATAGATGATTTCTCCTTTTTGTTGTTCTGATTTGCTTTTTTTCCCTCTCCCTTTCTTTTCTTTTCTTAGGTAGATAACATGTTTTCCCAAAACTAAGACATGTCTGGATAATAAGCCCAATTGGGCTTTCGAGTGCAGGTAAAATAAGCCCCCTCCCAAATAAGCCCCCCCAATACTTAGATGCATGCGCAGCTGCCGTGCAAACAACACAATGTGAGGAGGCAAGGTCAGAGAGGGTGGAAAGGGAGGGAACATGCCTCCCTGTCTTATTTTTGGGAAAACATGATAGAAGTTAGGTAGGATAAAAAGAAAACATTTTTTAATAAAGGGTGACATGATTAAAAGCTAGAATAAGAGATAGAAATAAGAGAAGGAGGAATATGCACTTTTATATAATAAAATAAAAGCAATAACGAGAAAACAAGGAATAATTGGGTGACAGACTGCAACTTAATATAAATGTATATTATTAATAAGAAATATATAAGTTGATTGAATATAATAATGATGATTAATTCTACTAGTTTTATTTGTATTAGAATGTATGATATCCAGGAGCCACACTGTTCACACATTGATATATTTGTAAAAAAAATAAAAAACTTTGGGGGGAAAAAGAGCAAAGGCAAGGGAAACCCAAACCCAGTCAATCCCTAAAGTGGTCTATGGAATGTCAGGAGCCATTAAAAAAACTCAAACATTTATTTGCAGTGGAGCCAATCCTAAAGCACCCTGATCCAAATGCCCCCTTCATAATTCAGGCAGACGTTACTGATGTAGCAGTTGGAGCTGTATTACTCCAAAAGAACAAGCAAGGGGCGTGCAGCTATGTGCATACAGCTACAAAAAGTTCACTGAGACTGAACACAGGTGGGTTGTATGGGAAAAGAAGGCATATGCGGTACGCTGGATACTCCTCAACTTGTTCTGCCCCAGCTACGGGTCCCAAGAAGTGTAGCACACACACACAGCTCCAAAAACTCTGTTTAATACAAACAGACCCCTTTCAAAATTCAGGCTTTAACCACAAATTGTCAGGGCATTTTGGCTTCATAAAAACCGTATATCTTGTGAAACACCAGTTTTGATGGCCATCATTAAAAAAAGGACATACCAAGGGTCCTTTGTGATCTAAGTTGTCTTGTAGGGACAACCAACAAGAGGAGCACATACTGGTCGATCCAGGGGGGCTGCAAAGCCCCTAGGAAGACTAGAAGAAGCTCCTCAAATTGGACGTGGTGGGAAAGCAACCACGAAGTCACTAAAAAGCTGTGATGGCCATACCAGAAGAGAAAGTAAAGAATCAGCCTGTGACATGAGGTGAGTCTGACTTGATTTTATCACTTGAAAGTTTCTCTTAAACTAACTGGATGATCAAAAGGGTGGAGAAGAGAGGCTGAGAGTGAGGAGTAGGTGCATGCTCGCAACCACATCTGGAAAACTGAGGCAGCAAGGAACACGTGACTGAGAGCCCATTATTTTTTTTTTCTATTAAACTTTTACTGAAAAAAAAGATTTGGAGACATTAAAAACAATTGGATATTTGGACATTTGGATAGTAAAGCTTTGAATGACTGAATGGATTACTTATTATTTTTTCTTTTTTTTTTGAATGGACTGTTACAATGTTGATTACTTAAAAGATACTTTGTTTAAAGAAGTGAAAGTATTAGAAGCGTTGTTTAAGGTGGAAAGTTAACCTGCAGTGCCATCTAGTGGCAGAAGAAAATAATAAAAAAACACATATATTTTAAAGAAAGCCTAATAGATACCTGACCTTGACATTTTAACTAAGAAGATAATAGAACAGCTATGGAAAGTTCAGAGATTAGACTTTAAACGTGTTTTGGAACGTCTTTTTTCATAATGGCCTTGTGGAATGTAACTTTTTATTTTATTTTATTTTACCTTTTTCTTTCTGGGTTGTTTAGTTTTGCTTCGAGAACTAAAAAAGTCTTTAAGTTTGTCTTTTTACTTTTCATTTTTGTCTCTTTTTTGGTTGGAGATTTTTTTTATGGAATTCAATAGAATTGGTTTCCTCTTTTTAAGTATTACCTTTTTGTGGATTGAGAATTGAAGAGTCAGAAGAAACTTTTGGGGTTTTTTTTAATTTTCACTTTTTTTTCCTTATGGACACTAGTTTTTGATTTTGATTTTAAATTTTGATTTTTATTTTTTTCCTTTTAAAATAGTTGGATTACAATCTTTTTTTTCCCCTCCCTCTCTTCCAGTTTGGTTTTTTCTTTCTTTTTCTTTTTTCCTTAGGGAAGGGATGATTTGAGAATTTTTACTTTTTTATTTTTTTTCTATTTATTTTTTAATTTTTTGCCTACTAATTCAATTATTGAATTAGACATTTGGATAATCCAAATTATTATGGATAATCCATAAGTGGATTATCAATTATTTACATTAAGCTTTTAGAGAAGTGGAAATGAAGAAATGAAGAAATACATGTAGCCAGCACCAAGTCCCTCAGCAGCAGAAATGCAGAAAACTTCCGAGATGACGGAGTTGCACAAATTTATGCAATCATTCCATGATGATATTAAACAGGAACTGCAAGAAATTAAAGAAATAATGGGGAAGAATGAGAAGAGAATTAAGAAAGTAGAAGAAAGGACTTCCAGTGGGATCGTGACATCGCCGGACGCTTCTTTTTGAAGCGCCAACCCAGGGCTCCGTAGAACCGCAAGAACAGCGACTATCAGCTGTCTTGCGGTTTGGAAACTTTCCTCCTGGTAAGAGGGGGGAAAGTGAGTAGACGGATGGGGTAGAGCTCCCTAAGAGTGCCAGATTTTACCCATAATCTGGCGCTCGAAGATGAGAGCTCTGTCTGTCAGTACTGCGGACCCTGGATGTCTCTGCTTTGTAGAGCTAGATGTCGTGACCATCCCAGCAACCAACTTTAAATAAATACTTTTTGAATCGAGCTGGCGGAGCATAAGCAGCAAGAATAAAACAGCAAGTATTTTCTTTTTTTTAACTCCAAAGATTTACCTTCTTTAAAAGATTTTCTTTAACCAGAGAAAGTGAAAGCAAGATGGCATTTGAGTTTCAACAGGGCGTGAAGAAGTGAAAGTTAAAAGCAATTATTGACAAGCCCCTGTTTGAAACGTAAAACTCTTTTCTGAAAAGTGGATTAACCAAGAAAGGAAGTAATTATAATAATTGAAGCAGTAATATAAATTACAAATTGCAAAGGGTCTTTTTTTCTTTTTGATACTTTTTTTTCCCCCTGTCCTTTTGGAAGGGAAAGAAGAAGGGGGGCAAGATGGCTGGTCTTTTTGAAAGCAAAGAAAGCAAAGAAGGGTTAATTAACCCTCATATATGGTCTGATTTTGAGGAAGCTTGGAGCTCAATTACCTCTGCTTTATTGGAAAAAAATGATACTATATTTCAAGCTTCTCAAGCTGGAAACAATGAAATACATGGAAATACTGAGTTGCAATCTAGCAGTGGGGGATTGATTGAAGAGCTGGGAGAAGGAAAAGAACAAAAACAACAGCCTACAGTATTTTTGGAGAGTAAGATGGATGCTTTGCAGAATAAGGAGCAAGAAATTTTGGGAGCTGATGAGACTTTGGCTATACAAATTTTTTGTTACAAATCCAACCTGCACTTAACTAACTAAGCGATGAGCGACGATGAGGAGGTAACCTACAGCTGTATTGGAATATTTTGAGAAGAATACACAGATCACTGCAATGTTGGTGTGTTGGGTTGTGAAATAAGACTTGACCTGAGTGATTTGGAATATTTTATTAAGGACTGTAATAAATTTGGACTTAATTGTAATTGTAGAAGTTTTATTGAATATAGTAAATTGGAGTTTTCTGTTTGAAGGTAATAAATATAAGGCAAAAGGACTATGGGCCTAGGGCAATTGCAGCTGATCTGGTGGTTTCCCTAATACATCTGATGAACTTATTAATCTAATTTTTGGCTGGATTTGATGGATATTATTTGAAATACAATTACAAAGTCACTCGGGGGAGTTTTTTTATATAAAGAAGCAATTTTTATTTAGGTGGGTAGACGCAAATGAAGACATTCTACATGCTGTTGGAAGATGTGAAGATAAGAAGATTAACAACTGGTTTAATCTAGTATGAAGAATTTAAATGTTTGATATAGCTATTAAATGATGTTTTTAGTTGATTTGTTAATATGTACTGATAAATTAATAAGAGGTTTGATTATTATTTTTTAGTTAGAAAATGTTTTTTTTTTAAAGTGTTTTAACTATAATTGGACCTTGATGGTTTAAAAGTGGAGGACGGAAGAGTTTATATAATATTTTATTTAAAATTTGGGGTTTTTGAATGAGGTTTTTTTTGTTTTCAATGAAAGAAGTTATAAAATATCTTTTTTAAAAAAGTTTTTATTGGTTAAAAATAAACAATATTATCGCTTACAATATGTGGAATTTTCATTATCCTTTTACAAAGATAATATATATTTTCTTTTTTTCACGTACAGCAAATCTTCCCTTATTAAAATTTCAAATTTAACAACCGGATTTATACAAAAATATCAGTTCGGTATCCAGAGTAATATTAAAGTTTACAAAAATAAGAGATATCATAAAAGGCACAAAGTAATAGATTCCTCCCACTTCATCATTTCTTGGTTCTAGATCTCAAGGTTCTGGCCTTAGCACCCCCCTCCTCCCGGACCGCCACGGCCTCGCCCGCCCCCGTTCCTTGATCATCTGGTACCTCCCCTTCCTCGGTTCCTGTATCTTCACCCTCTAGGAGGGTCTTATGTTGCTCCAGATAGGCCTGAGCCTCCGCCACACTATTAATTTTCTTCCTACTGCCCTCCCAGAAAATCATCAAACCTTCCGGCATCAACCACCTGAAGCCAATTCCCTTAAGGTACAATTTATTTGATAAAAAATAATAATTTCTTCTTAATTCTCGTACCTGTCTAGGGATCTGCTTCAGAATGGTGACCTCCTTGCCCCTGTATATCAGCGCCCCCAATCTTTGAATTCTCAGTATTTATAACTCAGAAGTTATAAAATATCTTGTTAAATTGTATAGATCTAATAATCTGCTAAGTGTGTATTAGTTAAATTGAGTAATGATAGGTTTGATTAGGTAATATTTAACTGTTTTATTAACTGCTGCAACTATAAATGGATACTAATTCTGTTAAATTAGATGGAATAAGAAGAAAGAAGACTTGCTTTCCTTTTATCTATTTGTTTAATGATTATGATAAGTGAGAGATGGAGTTGAATTTAGGGCATTTAAGCTGTATTTTATATTTTGTATTTGCTCTGGGAAGTCAGGGGGTCGTTGGGGGGGGGAAATGTATGTAAAACTTTAAAAACTTTTTCAATAAAAAAAAGAAAGAAAGTAGAAGAAAAAGTGGAAATGAAAGTTGAAAATTTGGTTTCCATAGACAAAATCCAAGAAAGGACAATTATTTTGCTGGAAATGGAACACTCTGAATTTTACTTAAGATTCCAAAATATAGAAGAAGAAAAAGGAGAAAATTTATCAGAAATAATTGCAGAGATTTTGTCTGAAGCCTTGGAACAACCCAAAGAAAAGATTTTAATTGAGATTGATGAAGCCTTTAGAATCTATATTAGATATGCAATAAGGAATAAACTACTAAGGGAAGTACATGTAAGATTTACAAAGAGAGTGATGAAATCAGAGATACTTCAAGCAGTAAGGACCACAGCATTGAAACACAAGGATAAAGAACAGTTAAACAATAAATACAGACTATAAATATTTAGAAACTGATTAAAAATACAATTGAATAGATTGATATAGAATAGAATTAAATTAAAACATTCTCAAATTTATAGGGTAGATCCAAATTTAAAGAATTTAATGGTTTGAAGGGAGGTTAGGCCAGGCCAGCTTGCATGAATAAGAATGTTTTGAGGGCCCGGCGGAAAGCCCGGAGATCTGGGATTAATCATATCTCCGAGGGCAGCTCATTCCAAATTGTGGGTCTTCCCACAGAGAAGGCTCTCCTCCTGGGGGCCGCCAGTCAACATTGTTTGGCTGATGGCACCCTGAGAAGTCCCTCTCTATGGAAGTGTACTGGTCTGTGGGAGGTTATTGGTGGCAGAAGGCGGTCTCGAAGATATCCTGGTCCTAAGCCATGGAGCACTTTAAAGATGGTAACTGAAACCTTGAAGCGCACCCGGAAGACCACAGGGAGCCAGTGCAGCTCGCGCAGAAGGGGAGCCACATGGGAATGCCATGTTGCTCCCAAAACTACCCGCGTGGCTGCATTCTGGACCAACTGGAGCCTCCGGGTGCTCCTCAAGGGGAGCCCCATGTGGAGAGCATTGCAGTAGTCCATGCGGGAAGTGACGAGGGCATGAGTGACTGTATTTAACGAGTCCCGATCTAGAAAGGGATGCAACTGGCGTACCAGGTGAACCTGATAAAAAGCTCTCCTGGCCACAGCCGTCAAGTGTTCTTCTAAAGACAGCCGTGAGTCCAGGAGGACACCTAGGTTGTGAGCCCTCTCTGTGGGGGGTAAAGATTCGTCCCCAATAGTCAGCGATGGTGTCAATTGACTATAACAGGATGATGGAAACCACAGCCACTCGGTCTTGAATGGGTTTAGCTTGAGTCTGTTCCTCCCCATCCAGATCCGTACAGCCTCCAAGCACCAGGACATCACTTCAAGGGCATCATTGGGTTGGTTCGGGGTGGAGATGTACAGCTGGGTGTCATCAGCGTACTGGTGGTACTTCACCCCAAAACCATGGATGATCTCATCCAGTGGCTTCACATAAATGTTGAACAGAAGGGGTGAGAGAACTGACCCCTGTGGCACCCCACATACAAGGGGTCTCGGGGTTGATCTCTGTCCTCCTGTTAACACAGTCTGCGACCGGTCAGAGAGAAAGGAAGAGAACCACCGTAATACGGTGCCCCCCACTCCCAACCCCTCCAATCAGTGCAGCATGATACCATGATCAATGGTATCAAAAGCCGCTGAGATATCTAATAGGACCAGGACAGAGGAACAACCTCTGTCCCGAGCTCTCCAGAGATCATCAACCAATGCGACCAATGCCGTTTCTGTGCTGTATCCAGGCCTGAAGCCCAACTGGAACGGATCCAGATAAGCCGATTCATCTTAATGAATGGTACTGGGGGAGCTGTCATGCCACCACATTCTCAACAACCTTCGCAATAAAGCGAAGGTTGGAGACTGGACAATAATTAGCTAATACTGCCAGGTCCAGGGAAGGCTTCTTGAGGAAAGGTCTTACCACCGCCTCTTTCAAGGCAGTAGGAAAAACACCCTCACTCAGAGAAGCATTTATGATTCCCTGGAGCCAGCCTCGTGTAACCTCCCGAGAGGCCAGCACCAACCAGGAGGGACATGGGTCCAATAAACATGTGGTGGCATTCAGTCTCCCCAGTATCCTGTCCACATTTTCGAGAGTTACAGAGTCAAACTCTTCCCAGATAATATTCTCAAGTCCTGCCTTCATCCTTTCCCTTGAATCTACTATGTCAGAGTCCAGATGTTCTCGAATCTGAGCGATTTTATCATACAGATATTGTACAAAATCCTTGGCTTTACACTTCAAGGGGTCTTCCCACGCTTCCTGAAGGAGCAGGGAGTGGGTCACCCTAAACAGTGTGGCCGGGCGATTATCTGATAATGCAATAAGAGCGGAAAAGTAGTTATATTTTGCCGCTTTTATCGCCACTAGATAAGTCCTAATGTGAGCTCTTATCAGTGTTCGATCAGATTCAGTTCAACTGGTCCTCCAATCACTCTCCAGGCGTCTTTTCCGATGTTTCATCTCCCTCAGCTCCTCAGTGAACCAAGGAGCCAAGCGAGACCGGCGTCGAGTCAGAGGCCACAAAGGCATAACTCGATTCAAGGCCCCGGTAACCGCCCTATCCCAGGCGGCCACTAGGTCCTCGGTCGAGCCATGAGCCAAAGACTCAGGAAGTGGCCCAAGTTCCATCTGGAACCCCTCTGGGTCCATCAGGCGCCTGGGGCGGAACCATTTTGTCGGTTCCACCTCCCTGCGACGGGGTGTAGCGGTTCGAAGGTCAAAGCGAAGGAGGGAATGATCCAACCATGACAAGGGTTCAATTACTATATCCCCGATATTGAGATCATTCAGACACTGACCAGAGACAAAAATTAAGTCTAAAGTATTTCCCTCCGTGTGAGTGGGGTCATGCACTAATTGGGTCAGGTCCATAGCCGTCATGGAAGCCATGAACTCCCTTGCTGTCTCAGATGTTTCACCAATGGATGGCAGGTTGATACCCCATAAGCCTCGGGGTATCAACCGCCACCCCAGCTATAACATTGAGCAGTTCAGGCAGGGCTGCTGCCACGTGGCAGGGAGCCTGGTACGCGATTAGCAAACCCACCTGCACCCTATGACCCCACTTTAGCAGAAGGGACTCACATCCAGCGATCTGAGGAACAGTGGTCTCCTTCGGATTAAGTCCTTCTTTTATAATAACCGCCACACACACACCCGCCCCTACCCTGTGACCTTGGTTGATGAAATGCACGGAAACCAGGAGGGCACATTTCAATGAGGGGGACTCCTCCCTCTTGACCCAACCAGGTCTCCGTGATTCCTGCCAGATCTGCTCCCCCATCCTGAATAAGATCACAAATAAGGGGGGCCTTATTGACAACGGATCTGGCATTGCACAACATCAACCGAAGGTCAAGGGCCTGAAAATCTGAACTACCTGGGGAACAAGAGGAGCATTGGGGGTCGGAGCGCGCCACCGCTCGGAGATAGCGGGTGCGCACTCCCGTAACTAGGTTTGGCCCCCTGCTCCCACCATATCTGCCCCTCCCACTTACAGTACAGATGTATTGGCCCTCGTTGCAAGCTCTAATCTCCTCCTCAACTCAGGGTCTCACACCTCCCGTGCCCTGACCCCCAACCCGTCTTGATCCCTCCCTCAGTGGGTTATCCCCCAAACCCACTACCCTATTTCCAAACTGATTATCCCTCCCCCTGGGGCCCCTTGAAAATTTAGATAAGAATTTGGAGAGGAAACTCCTCAGTCTCCTTTTTGCTGCGTGCCACCTCTCGGGATTCCAAAATCCGTCATCAAGGTAGGCCCTTGATAATGTGGAGGGCCAGACCTGCGAGAGGGGGGAGTCTCGCAGCACCAGAAGTTCTTTCGCTGAATACATCCAAAGCAGTCAAAGCAGGGTAGGATGATATTTGGCTGGCTGTGGTTTCACTCAGAAAAACAAAATAGAGAGATAAAAGAAAATTTAGACATACAAGTGGTGAAAAAAGTGAAATACTTGGGAGTATACTTAACTTCAAAATGTGCAACAATAAAAGAAGTAAACTACTACAAGTTAAAGCAACAAATTGAAAAAGACTTGGAAAAATGGAAGAATCTTCAACTATCACTTATGGGTCAGATTGCATTGATAAAGATGAATATATTACCAAGACTATTATTTTTATTCCAAACTGCCAATAAAAATTGAAAAGGCTTACTTTCAATATCTTAATAAGATCATAAGAAAATTTATATGGCAAAGGAAAAAAGTAAGAATAAGTTTAAGAATGTTTTAAGACACGAGATTACAAGAGGGATTTGATTTACCAAATTGGGAACTATGTTATAAAGCAGCAGCATTGACATAGTTGAAAGAATGGATTGAATTAAGAAACACAAGGTTGTTAACACTGGAAGGGCATGATTTACAACTGGAATGGCATGCCTTTTTATGGCATGGTAGAAGTAAGATACATACATACTTTCATAGACATTATATAAGAAATGCATTGTTATTGGTATGGGAGAAGGTTAGAGATAAATTTTATGTGAAAATAAAATCAATAACGGAAGCTTTAATATACCCAAATGTCTTTAATTCTGGAAATATTGTTAGATATAATAAGTTATTAACAGATAAGGGGGAACTGAAAGAGAAACGAGAATTGGAACAACAGGGAATTGAGATAGATTGGTACATGTATATGCAGATAAGATCAAGATATTAAAAAGATGCTAAATTACGGTACATGGTTTTTATATGGAAAAGACTGAACTGGATAAGATCCTCATGGGAACAGAGGAAAACTTAATTAAAAAAATTATAACTTTTTGTTGTATATAGAATTGGAGGAGGAGCAAGTAAAAGAAATGATGATAGCCAGGGGTAGAAATTTTGGTTATGCAATTGAGTTTGAAAAATGGCAACAACTATGGGAAAGAAACTATGGGAAATTAACAATGTCCACAGCATATAAGGAAAATCAATATAAAATGTTTTATAGATGGCATATGCCATCGGAGAAGTTAGCAAAAATGTTTAAAGATAAATCAGCTAATTGCTGGAAATGTCATCAAACATCAGGATCTTATTACCATATGTGGTGGACTTGTCCCAAAGCAAAAATTACTGGTACAAGATTAAAATCTGGCTGGAAGAAATGATACAGCAATGTATTGAATTTAAACCAGAGTTGTTCCTACTGGATATCTTTCCAGAAAAAAATAGTAAGGAAAATGTATATTTGATTATACATGTAATAACAGCTGCAAGAATTGTGTATGCTCAAAATTGGAAATCAGAGAAAATACCTTTGGAAGAAGAAGTAATAAAAAAAAATTTAGACTGTGCAGAAATGAATAGATTAATTTGATGATTAAAGATAAGGAAGAATCAGAATATTTTAAAACATGGAATTATTTTTATAGTTGTTGGAAAAGAGATATAAATGACTGATACTATAATTATGTACAAATGATGATTATAATATTGATTTAGAAATGAAATGTTAGAATGGTTTGGATGAATATGAAGATAGAAGAAACTTATGGAAGATGGAGAAGAAGCCTAGAAGATAATACCGAGACGTCAAAGGGAAGGGAGGATTGATGTATTAAATGTTTGTTTGTCTTAAAAAATAAAAAAATTACTAATTAAAAAAGGACATAAAGGATTATGTGGCCAGCTGCCCCATTTGTGCCTTCACAAAAAGGCACCAGGTGTTGTGGCCCACCAGTGGCCTGCGCGGATCGTGGCTGATCCTGACGACAAAGAGGCTGGTGTGGTGTTGTGCCAGCAGCCGGCGCAGCCGGCGCTCGCATCAGACAGCGAGGAGGCTGAAGAGGATGTGATGCCAGAGGCAGAGGCTCAGCCAGGGCCTGCAGAACCTCCAGAGGCTCCTTCCAGTCGAGAGAGCAAAGTGGAGGAGCCTCTCCTCAATGCACGGGCATGCAGGGCTGCCAAAAGGCAGGAGTGGCTATTCAGGAGGAGGAGGTCTACTCGAGAGTAGGGGTTGAAGATAATTGGCCACTCCCTTAGCCTATTTAAATCACATGCAGCTAGTGCTTTCTTGCTAGAAACAACGTCTCATTACTACAGAGCAACTTGGAGAGCGAGCGACTTCTCATATCTGGTTTTCTGGTTGCCAACCTTTGTCGGACTTTGTTCTTAATAACTTTGATAAGGACCCTTTGCACTGGAAGCCTGCATTCTTGAAAGGGGTTTGTTTGGAATTAATCAAGGTTTGCGAAGCTTGGTGTGTGTCATATTCTCTGGGAATCCGAAGCTGGGGCAGAACACCAGGGAAAGATGCCAGGACTCCTCCAATCAGTGGCCAAGCCCAAAGTACCATGGAAAGACATTTCAATAGACTTTATAGTAGAACTACCGGAAAGTTCAGGGAATACCATAATTTGGACAATAACTGACCTATTTTCTAAGCAGGTATACATTGTGCCATGCCAAAATATCTTTTCCACTCACACCTTAGCTAAACTCAATGCGCAGCATGTGTACAGACTGCATGGGGCTCCAGAGAGAATTATATTGGATCGCAGGGTTCAATTTACTTCACAGTTCTGGCAAGAATTGCTAAGACTTTTGGGGACCACCCAGGGGCTTAGCTCCTCCAATCATCCAGAAATGAATGGAGCCTATGAATATGAGAATGGGGTCCTAGAATACCTCAGATGCTATATTAACTAACAGCAGGACAACTTGGTGGACCTCCTCCCATTCACTGAAATGGCTGTACATAATAATGCTGTACATAGTAGCACTGGATTCACCCCTTTCAAAGTAGCCACTGGGCAGGACTTTTTATCTATTCCTGAGTTACCCCAGACTACCCCACAAACTGTGTCCTTAAAGGAATGGATTACACAATTACAAAATTCCTGGCCAGTAGTTAGAAAAGCTCTGGAAGAAGCAGAGATCATACAAAAAACAGACTGATAAACCAAACCAAAAGACTTTAAAACTGGGGACAAAGTCCATCTGTCCACCAAACATTGACAATCTTGACAACCTTCAAAAAGCTTCAAAAATAAAAGAGTTTTTAAGTCAGTGACTGTTGAACTTGAATTGCCAAAAACGCTCACACATGATCACCCGGTATTCCACTGCAGACTGTTAAAACTGGCAACCATCTCTCCTCTCCATCTGGGAACTAAACCACCTCCTGATCCCATTATGATTGAAGGGAAGCAACATTTTGAAGTCAAAGACATTTTGGATTCACGTATATACTAGGGGAGAACCCAATACTTGGTGGCATGGGAAAACTTTCCACCTTCTGAAACAAAATGGGTAGATTCACAACACCTTAGGGTTTCCAAATTACTTAAGAAATTTCATGAACAATACCTGGACAAACCTCATTGAACATCGATTAATCTTGCATTTGTATTTGTCTCTCTTTCTCCCTTCTGCTTGACTTTTCTCTAGTGGCGGCTTCAAATAATTTAACAACTGGTTCTCTGCCCTAATAACTGGCTGGATAGGCATGGCTGGGTGGTCATGTGACAATGGGAGTGGCCAACTTGATATCACTCACACTGAGGGGCAGTGTGACACTTAGCCTTGCACAGCCTCTCGTGACCATGCTGCAATGGTCGTAACCGTGCAAAACAGTCATAAGTCACTTTTTTCAGTGCCATTGTAACTTTGAATGGTCACTAAATGAACTGTTGTAAGTCAAGGATTACCTGTACAAAAATACAAAAAGCTTCTTTGCTTGCAAAAAGCTGCCCTAAATACCAATCATTAGATTAGAAATGGGGGAATACACACTGAAGATCAATGAGTCACAGCTGTCATGGAAACCTAAACCATTCTGTCTGAATACCTTCCTTTTCCTCAACAATAACTGCAACCCAGAGTTACAAACAGGCAGGGTGCCAGGGCACATTGAGGAGTTAAAATAGTTAAAATACAGACAACTCTTGCTCATAAAGTGAAACCCTTTAGCAGAGAGGTCATTTAAGATCTCCAGAAAGTGGGTGGGCATATTTGGGCTACAAAATGCTGAGCTAAAAAGACAAATTAACAAATTAACATCTTCAGTGAGGGCTAATCCCAGGGGTGAAATGCTCCCGGTTCGGACTGGATTGCCTGATCCAGTAGCGATGGCGGTGGGTAGTTCGGAAAACCAGTAGCAAAAATCCCTGTGCTCCCCCATGCCCCTCACTCTGACAATCGTCGCGCGATCATCAGAGGCTATTTTTTTTTACTTTTAAAAGCATTTTTTCTACAACTTCTTTGGCCGAAAAAATGCTTTTAAAAGTAAAAAAAAA
>WNWU01000042.1:3422249-3485683 GCA_012654045.1 Ptyas mucosa | reverse complement strand
CATTTTTTTCTGCAACCTCTTTGGCCAAAGAGGTTGCAGAAAAAAATTGCTTTTAAAAGCCTCTGACGATCCCTGCTGAGTTGCCTGATTGTCAGAGGCTTTTAAAAGTAATTTTTCTGCAACCTCTTTGGCCGAAGAGGTTGAAGGAAAAAAAACACTTTTAAAAGCCTCTGACAATCCCAGCTGAGTTGCCTGATCGTCAGAGACTTTTAAAAGCATTTTTCCCTACAACCTCTTCAGCCAAAGAGGTTGTAGAAAAAATGCTTTTAAAAGTAAAAAAAAAAAAAGGTTGGCCACGCCCACAGAGTCACATTACCCTACCCCACCCCACCCCCAAAGTCATGCCCACAGAACCGGTAGTAACAAATTTTACATTTCACCACTGGCTAATCCCATTCTGTCTTTGTTCAGACCTTGCTGCAGGGAACGTTTGCCTATGAATATAGCTATCTATCTCTTTATCTCTTAAGTGCTGACATCTACTGAGGGCTATTAAGGAAGGTGGGGGCTGCTTTCTCCCTCTAAGAAAACATGTTTCTCCATTTCTCATCCAGGGAAATATATTCTTCCTTTTTAACATCTTATCTAGATCCGTTCCAGTCGGGTTTCAGGTCTGGGCATAGCACGGAAACGGCATTGGTCGCGTTGGTAGATGATCTCTGGAGGGCTCGGGACATGGGTTGTTCCTCTATTCTAGTCCTGTTAGATCTCTCAACGGTTTTTGATACCATCAACCATGGTATCATGCTGCACCGGTTGGAAGAGTTGGGGATGGGGGGCACCATGTTATGGTGGTTCTCCTCCTTTCTCTCCAACCGGTCGCAGTTCGTGTTGGCAGGGGGGCAGAGGTCAATCTCAAGGCCTCTCATCTGTGGAGTGCCGCAGGGGTCGGTCCTCTCATCCTTTTGTTCAACATTTATGTGAAGACGCTGGGTGAGATCATCCGTGGCTTTGGGGTGAGATACCACCAGTATGCTGATGACACCCAGCTGTACATCTCCACCCCAGGCCACCCGAACGATGCCCTTGAAGTGATGTCCCAGTGCCTGGAGGCTGTGCGGATCTGGATGGGGAGGAACAGGCTCAAGCTCAACCCTTCCAAGACTGAGTGGCTGTGGTTCCCGGCATCCCGATATAGTCAGTTGACTCCATCACTGACTATTGGGGGCGAGTCTTTGGCCCCTGCGGAGAGGGCTCGCAATCTGGGAGTCCTCCTGGATATGCAGTTGTCCTTGGAGGAACATCTGACGGCTGTAACAAGGGGGACCTTTTGTTAGGTTCGCCTGATTCGCTAGTTGCAGCCCTTACTTGATCGGGATTCCGTGTGCACAGTCACTCATGCCCTCGTCACCTCTCGCCTAGACTACTGTAACACTCTCTACATGGGGCTCCCCTTGAAGAGCACCCAGAGGTCCAACTGGTCCAGAACACAATCGCACGGGTAGTGACGGGAGCAGCATGGCGCTCCCACATAACACCGCTCCTGCGCGAGCTGCACTGGCTCCCAGTGGTCTTCCGGGTGCACTTCAAGGTTTTGGTTATCACCTTTAAAGCGCTCCATGGCATAGGGCCTAGCTATCTTTGAGACCGCCTGCTGCTACCAATGACCTCCCATCGACCTCTGTGCTCCCACAGAGAGAGCCTCCTCGGGGTGCCATCAGCCAAACAATGTAGGCTGGTGACCCCCAGGGGGAGAGCCTTCTCTGTGGGGGCACCTACCCTCTGGAATCAGCTGCCCCCAGAGATAAGGAGAATCCAAGACCTCGGTGCCTTCCGCCGTGCCCTTAAAACCTTTCTCTTCCAGCAAGCCGGGCTGGCTTAAAAAGAGTTTTAAATGTTTTTAATTGGTTTGTCACTTTTTAAAGTATGGGGCCAAATTTATATATATATTTTAATTGTTTTTTAATGTTCGTATTCTATGTTTTTTAATTCTGGCTGTACACCACCCTGAGTCCCCAGGGAGAAGGGCGGTATATAAGTTCGAAATAAAATAAAATTAAAATTAAAATTAAATTAAAAATATTTCTCAAAATATTTCATTCTTCTAGGAGAGGGGTGGGTGCTAACTTTCTACAATTGGTGCCATGTTACTATGCCATATTATCATGAGAGCAAACTATAACAAATTGGAAGGAGGATCCACTTATTATCTGTGAGCAATCATGTAGGTTGGCCACTCTGAAGCAATGCAAGAGACTCCTGTCCCAAAGGTGCTTTTTCAAGAGGTAACTGGACTTTCTGGAAACCAAGAAAGTCCAGTTGCCTCTTGAAAAAAGCACCTTTGGGACAACCACGACCTGGATGACTGAAGAATCCCTATAGACAAGAGACTCCTGTGCTCAGTGAACTGACAAAGCATCCTTTCCCACCCAGGAGTAGCAATCCTTAGATCCATTTGCACCATTTAAAGATATCAGCTGGTCTCACTCACCTCACAAGATATCCTTAGGTAATCATCCAGATTTAAGGAAAGATCACATGCCCCCAGAAAGACAATAAAGAAAAAAAATCAGACAGAATGCCAAGCTTTCATCCTGCCTCTCAGCCATTTCTTCTATGGCTATGCCAACCATTTTGTAAATAGCTTCTTCAAGTCCAAGGAATAAAAGTACCACAAAAAAACTCTGGAGTGGGGGGTGAGGAATGACTCCAAAGAAGCTCAGCTACAGACAGAAAGTCTGGGTGTATTGCCAAGAACTATTAAGGCTGTTAAAATGTAACAAAGCTTAACCCAGAGGCAGTTTCTGAAAACACTTAAAGCAGCAGGGGTGGCAATTAAGATAAGGATTAGGCTAGAAATACAGGCACACGGGAATCTTTCCTTCCTGCACTCCTTGCAAGATTAGTCCTGTAAAGTGGCAAAAGATTTCTTCCAACAACCGGTTCTTCAGACTTCTCAGAAAGTTATCATACAGTTCAGGAGAACCAGCGCAAACCGGCAGGAGCCCACCACTGGTTTTCTCTGCAGGACTAACATCCCTGAAAACAGGGGCAGAATATCAGATCTGCCATTTTCAGCTTGGCACCTTGCTGGCATCCTGCCCTCAATCGTGTGGGGAGAGAGGAAGTAGACAATTGGCATGAAGAGGGTAGAGATGACGTAAAAGTGTGGTTACAGATTTGACAGAGACCAGAGGTGTGAGAACCAGTCTTCAAAGCCATGGAGCCTGAGAAAGAAATGTGAATGGCACCAAGACGCACCAAACATCTGAGCGGTTCCCAAAACACCTATTTGGCACACCATTGGTTGAAGACAAACCAGTCAAGGGTGGAAGACCATGGAGAAGAGGAAAATTTGTAACCTTTTGCACAGGAACTTTAGTTCTAGCTTGCTTTTGCTGCAACCACTAGTTTTTAGTAAAAGAACCTATCATTTCAATGAAATGGAGTTGAAGGTCTTTCTTTCCTAGTAATCTAGCTGGAGCAAACTAGACAGCATCTGCAGAAGGAAGCAAGGTCAGAAAAGTCAAGATAATGCCCATGTCCATGATTATATCATCTTTTCTTTTTTGACATCTCTCCTCCTACTGGATACCCCTGATCAGAACTGTCCAATTTTAGAAACCCCTGCAGGAACTAGGATTAGAAGAGGCCAATGGGCAGCCAATTACATAATTGCTCAAAGGTATATGAGATATGAAGAGTAGATTTGCTAAAAGGTTTTCATGAATATTTCACAGCAGCTCTATTACTCTAGAAGAGTTAAATTTTTTGCCATTATATTCCTTAATGTATGTAATGAGAGAAAAATTAATTTCCATACTTAAAATTTAAAAGTAAATAGGAATTAAATTATTTCTCTCAACATTCCAATTATTTCTAATGTGCATCGTGCTTATGTTAATTAATGTATTTTAATTAACCTGCTAAGGAACTGAGTTTTGATTTAGTAGTTCATCCCATGGAAATTATATCCTACTTAACCTATATGTCAACCACATTGCTTGGAAAAAGAGCCTGTAAAATAAATCACTTTAGAACACCTATCAGAGTAAATGTGTATTAAGTGCTAAATGCAAGAGAAAAATATGGAGGACAAATTAGGTCCTTTATATAGTTTATGGAGGAGGAGGGGGAGAGGAAGCTGGGTGGGATGGGGAGTGGAGGAGGAGAAGGGGCAGGAAGGGAGGGAGGGAGTAGGAAGAGGATAAAATGCCAAATCCAGGCTAAGCTTTTTTATATTATTATATTAGGTTAGGTCAGTGATGGCTAATCTTTTTGCCATTGCATGCCAGGAAGGGGGGGGGGAGATTTGCACGTGTGCATGCCCACACCCATAATTCTATGCGCCCTGCCCCACGAATGCGTGCACAACTCCCCGTTGTCCCCTCCACTCCTGGCATGCGATGGCCCAGTAGGCCCGTTTTTCTTTCTCACCTGGCTCCAGATCCTGGAGGGCAAAAACAGCCTTCCCCACCCCCTCTGGAGGCCTGAAATGGCCCGTTTTCCAACTTTCAGTTGGACAGGAAGTGATGTTTTTTGCTGTCCCAGGCCTCCAGAGACTCCTAGAGACGCAACTTGCCCAGCTGTACCCAAGAGGCCTACCCAAGAGAATGGAAGCCCATTGAAGCAAGGTGAGCGGAGAGGCAAAACACACCAGTGGAGAACAACGAGGCAAGCCGGTGAGTGAGTGGGGCCCAGCTATGGAGCAGGGAGGAAAACAATCAGTGGGGCAAAGAGGACAGCCAACTAAGGGTAAAGCAATGACTGGCGGAGAAGTAAAAAATGAGCTGGTGAGAGAGAAAGAGGAGCAAGGAGGAGGTGGAGGACAACTGGCTGTGGAGAAGAGACAAGAGGCAAGCTTGCCATGGGCCATCCAGGCGGTCCTGTTGCTGGGAGAAACAGCGCAAATGGGAGCCATGTGGCTGAGGAGCCAGGAGCAGTGGCAGCACAGCAGACGGGAGAGCCAGCAGCAAGAGGCAGCACAACGAAGCAGATCCTGAGGAGCGTGGAAAGCAGTGGGAGAGCATTGGTGCAGCCGGAGGCTGTTGGTGTTGGTAGAGCATTTCAGCACAGCGGATCAGAGAACCGGTGACTGAGAACGGTAACAGAGCAGCATGGGAGACCAACAGGTGGGGGGGGATGCCATGAACTGAGAAAAGCAGGGAGAGCTGAATACACGGTAGTGGCAGGAGAAAAACAAGTAGGAAGGGAGGATAAAAAGACAATACAGGACACAAGGCAAAAGAAAATCAAAGACAAGTAGACAATAGCAAGTACAGAACATACAGTTGTGATCAAAATTATTCAACCCCCACTGAAATTGAGTGTTTTGGCCAGTTTGACATTGATTTTGATCATTCAGTCATCTTGCTTACATTTACATCAAAGAGGCACTTGTAGGTCAGACAAATATAACATAACATTTATAATGAAAAAAACACAAATGTCGTTTCTTTGCTCACATCATTATCAGTTTTATTCAACCCCCAAGTGACATTCAATCTTAGTACTTAGTACAACATCCTTTTACAGTTATAACAGCTTTTAAACGTGAAGCATAGCTTGACACAAGTGTCTTGCAGCGATCTACGGGTATCTTTGCCCATTCTTCATGGGCAAAAGCCTCCAGTTCAGTCACATTCTTAGGCTTGCGCACTGCAACTGCTTTCTTTAAGTCCCACCAGAGGTTCTCAATCGGATTTAAGTCTGGTGACTGCGATGGCCACTCCAGAATGTTCCAGCCTTTCCTCTGCAACCATGCTCTAGTGGACTTGGAGGTATGCTTGGGATCATTGTCCTGTTGAAAGGTCCAACGTCTCCCAAGCCTCAGGTTTGTGACGGACTGCATCACATTTTCATCCAATATCTCCTGGTACTGAAGAGAATTCATGGTACCTTGCACACGCTGAAGTTTCCCTGTACCTGCAGAAGCAAAACAGCCCCAAAGCATGATTGACCCTCCGCCATGCTTCACAGTAGGCAAGGTGTTCTTTTCTTCATAGGCCTTGTTCTTCCTCCTCCAAACATAGCGTTGATCCATGGGCCCAAACAGTTCTAATTTTGTTTCATCGGTCCACAGAACACTATCCCACAACCTTTGTGGTTTGTCCACATGACTTTTGGCATACTGCAGTCGACTCTTCTTATTCTTTGGAGACAGCAAGGGGGTGCGCCTGGGAGTTCTGGCATGGAGGCCTTCATTACGCAGTGTGTGCCTTATTGTCTGAGCTGAAATTTCAGTACCCACATCTGACAAATCTTTTCTCAGTTCCTCAGCAGTCACACGGGGACTTTTCTCCACTCTACGCTTCAGGTAGCGCACAGCAGTCGAAGTCAGCATCTTCTTTCTGCCACGACCAGGTAGCATTTCAACAGTGCCCTTTGCTTTGAATTTGCGAATGATGCTTCCTATGGTGTCTCTTGGTATGTTTAACATCTTTGCAATCTTCTTATAGCCATTGCCCTTCCTGTGAAGAGAAATCACCTCTTCTCTTGTCTTCCTGGACCATTCTCTTGCCTTCACCATGTTTGTAACCACACCAGTAAATGTCTAGAAGGAGCTGAGTATCACAGTCATTTTAAAGCTGCCTAATTGGTGCTTATTATGCTTGATTGCTGCTCAGTGACATCCACAGGTGTTTTCAATACCTGATCGAAAACACCTGAATGAACCTCTGTTCTTCAGAGTGGTAGTCTTTAAGGGGTTGAATAATTGTGTCAATGAAGAAACCACAAAAGAAACATTTACTACTGTATTACAAAAACAATTGATGTCATTTTAGTTGCATTTGGTTCTGTAAAACGTCCTTGTAGGATTTCATTCTGAATACAATTACAAATGTACACTATAGTCCCTAAACCCCTTTACAGCATTGGGGGTTGAATAATTTTGATCACAACTGTATAAAAGCAGACAAGTAAAAGATAAATCAAGCCCACAAGAAAGCAGGGAGGGAAAGGATCACAAAAAGGAAGGGACAATCAAAGAACATTCCAGTACAGGCTAAGAACAAACCTCGCACTTAAGGCCATTCAACACTAAAAAAAATTAAACTGGACAATCTAAATGATCTGCTAAAACCTTAAAATTTTAAACTAGATAATTTGAACTATAGAATTTTAAATCCTTAAACTAGGAATTCTTTAAATGTTAGAACCTTAAACTTTGGCTAGACTTGAGTCCCCCCAAATTTAAATTTTAAATGATCTGCTAGAACATCTATATTCCAATTTAGACATTTTTCCCTTTTAAAAATCTGTGGTAAAACCCTCTACATTTTCATTCTCAATTTTTTGTAAATCCACTCATAGAAGAAGAAACTATTGTGATCTGCAGAACATGTTCCACCTATGTCCACCGAATACCAAACTACATATGTACCAAATGTAAATTAATCAAGTTACTAGAAGAAAAAGTAAAGGATCTAGAGGAAACTCTAACCACTCTGAAACTCGACCTACAAAATGAGAAACCCCAAACCTTACAAAAAGAATATGCCCAAATTGAACATAATAATGACCAAGTAACTTCTAAAAGAATTGACCCATAGAGGAAGAAGACAGATGGAAACATGTCACTCATGGAAAAAAACACAAACCTAGTACAAAACCCCTGTCCAAACCAGTAGCCCCACTGGTGCTAAGCAATCAATATCATGGACTCTCACTAGAAGAAAACATGCAGACACATAGAAAAGAAGCACCATCAAATGTCCTTAAAAAGTAGCACTATCAAATGCTACTGTGATAGATAAAAAACACCCCAAACCTCCCTAGGAAAAAAAAGGTGAGTGTTAATGATAGGAGATTCAATTCTTAAGGGAACAGAACCTGCCATCTGTAGACCAGACAGTAAAATCCAGAGAGGTAGGTTGTCTCCCTGGAGCTAAAATCAAAGATGTGGCTGAGAACCCAACCAAAATAATAAAACTAATAGACTACTACCCCATTCTACTACTACATGTAGGACGAATGACACAAAAAAGGACTTGAAAACAATATTGAATGATTATGAGCAGCTAGACAAGAAAGTCCAAGAGCCTTGGTAGTACAGTGGTTTAAAGCACCCTGTTATTTTTTTTTTATTGAAAAAGTTTTTTATTAAAATTTCTACATACATTTTCTCCCCCCTCCCCCCCCACCCCCCGGACTTCCCAGAGCAAATACAAATACATGATAAAATACAGCTCAAATTCTCTAAGTTAAACTCCATTTCACACTTATCATAATCCTAATCATTAAACAAGTAAATTAAAGGAAAGCAAGTCTTCTTTTCTTCTCATTCCATCTAATTCGACAAAATCAATCTCCATGTCTCCATTTATAGTTACAGCAGTAATCACAACTATCATTACTCAGTATAACTAATTAATACTTAGCAAATTATTAAATCTACACAATCTAACAAAATATTTTGTAACTTCTTTCATTTAAAACAGAAAAAGAAAACCCAACAAGAAAGAAAAATAAAAAACCCTCAATCAAAAAAAAACAACAAACCCCCCCCCCAAATTTAAAATGGAATACTATATAAAATCTTCCGTCCTCCATTTTTAAACCATCAAGGTCCATTTATAGTTAAAACACTTAAAACAATAATAATAAAGTTTTTAGTCAAAAAAGGAGTATAACAATCAAACCTGTTATAAATTTATCAATACAGATAAAACATCATTCAATAACTATATCAAACATTTTAATTCTTCATACTAGATTAAACCAGTTGCTAATCTTCTTGTCTTCACATCTTCCAACAGCATATAGAATATCTTCATCATTTGCGTCTACCCACCTAAATAGTAATTTGCTTCTTTATAAAAAAAAAACCCCCCGAGTGACTTTATAATTATAATTGTAGTAATATCCATCAAATCCAGTCAAAACTAGATTAGTAGATCCATCAAACGTATTAAGGAAACCACCAGATCAACTGCAATTGCTCTAGATCCATAGTCCTTTTGCCTTATATTTATTACCATCAAACAGAAAGCTCCGATTTAGTATATTCAATGAGACTTCTACGTTTACAGTTAAATCCAGATTTATCACAGTCCTTAATAAAATGTTCCAATTCCTTCAAGTCAGGGCATATTTCACAACCCAACACACCAGCATTGCTGTGATCTGTTTATTCTTCTCAAAATATTCCAATACAACTATAAATTGCCTCCTCATCGTCCATCACTTGGTTAACTGGCATTAAATTGCTGTGTAGTATTTTTTTTTTTCCTTCCCCCCCAAAAGTTCAAAGTCTTTAAACACTTAAACAATGCTTTTTAAGGACCATCATCTCGTCAAGCAGGGTTATTTTCCTTTTCTCCAGGCTTTCTTCTTTTCCTTTTTACGAACTTTCTTCTTAACTTTGATCCCTCTGCCTTTTTTAACTCCAGCAGGGATTTGCGGTTTTTGGGATTGGATATTATAAACTTTTTGCAGAAATATGGGTTCTTCTGGAAACAAATCATCAGCTTGGAGAGCTTCTTGCTCCTGCACAACCTTGATCTTTCTCTCTTCTGTAAGATCTGCTATGGTCTTTTGTTGTTTTTTTTCCTTTCCCAGCTCTTGACTCAATCCCCCACTGCTTGATTGTAACTCAGTATTCCCATGTATTTCATTGTTTCCAGCTTGAGAAGCTTGAAATATAGTATCAATTCTTTTCAATAAAGCAGAGGTAATTGAACTCAAAGCTTCCTCAAATTCAGACCATTGAGAGTTAAATAACCCTCCTTTCCTTTCTTTGTTTTCGAGAAGCCCAGCCATCCTGCCCCCCTTCTTCCTTCCCCTCCAGAAGGACGGGGAAAAAGAAAAGAAAAGAAAAAAAAGAATTTCAAGAAGAAAAAAGAAAAAAAAGACTTTTTAATTTATATTGCTGCTTGAGTTATTATTATTACATCCTTTCTTATTCCATCCACTTTTCAAAAAGGAGTTTTACGTTTCAAACAGGGGCTTTTCAATAAGTATTTTTAACTTTCACTTCTTCACGCCCTGTTGAAACTCAAACGCCATCTTGCTTTCACTTTCCACTTAAGAGAAATCTTTTAAGAAAGTAAGTCCCTGGAGTTAGAAAAAGAGAAAAAAAAATACTTGCTGTTTCCTTCGTGCAACTTGTGCTCTGCCAACTTGATTCAAAAGGTATTTGTTTAAAGTTGTTTGATGGGGTGGCCGCGGCATCTAGTTCTGACAGGGAAAGACTTCCCAGTCAGAGGCATCCCAGGTCCGGAGCTTTTGACAGGCTTCACGGGGAGCTCTCATCTTCGAGCACCAGATTATTAGGTAAATCTGGTGCCCTCAGGGAGCTCTACCCCACCCGTCTGCTCTCCTTCCCCCCTTCTTCCTGGGGGGAAGGATTCCAAACCGCAAGACAGCCGATTTTCGCTGTTCTTGCGGTTCTACGGAATCTGGGGCTGGCGCTTCAAAAGAGGCATCTGGCGATGCCGCTGGCTCAACCAGAAGTCCACACCCTGTTATTAATACCAGCTGCCTGCAATTATTGCAGGTTTGAATCTCACCAGGCTCAAGGTTGACTCAGCCTTCCATCCTTTCAAAGGTAGGTAAAATGAGGACCCAGATTGTGGGGGCAATAAGATGACTTTGTATATATATACAAAAGTATGAACGCTATTTCTTAGTGCATTGTAAGCCGCCCTGAGTCCCTGGAGAAGGGCGGCATATAAATCAATTTTTTTAAAAAAAGTCAAGGACTTAGGTGCACAAGTAATTTTTTCATCCATACTGCCAATGAAAGGACAGCATCCAGCAAGAGAACAAAGAATTCCAGAAGAGAACCACTGGCTAAAAGGTTGGTGTCGCCAAAAAAACTTTGGATTCCTGGACCATGGTCTGTACGATCTCCATAATGGGCTTTTGGCAAGGGATGGGTTGCACCTCACAAAGACCAGGAAGAATGTTTTCGGAAAACAACTGGTTCAACTTATCAGGAAGGCTTGATAACTAAAATTGAGGGGGGAGGACAACTAGTCTTTAGGATTTCCAGGACCTAATTCCAAGCAAAAACCCCTAGAAAGCAAGGCAAATAACGAAGTCAGGAGGGATGGGAAGGAAAACAAACTCAAATACCAAATAGGAGACATAGGAAGCATACCCAGAGTCAGGCATAAAGATCTCAAGTGCCTATATACAAATGCACGAAGTCTGGGGAACCAACAGGGTGAACCTGAACTATTAATACATGAATGTAGATATGACATAGTAGGAATAACAGAAACTTGGTGGGACGAAATGCGTGACTAGAACATACTAATAGAAGGAAACAAACTCTTCAGAAAAAACCATATCCCATAAAAGAGGAGGTGGAGTTTCACTGTATGTAAATGACTACTATATTGCTATAGAATTGCATGAAACCAAAGATGAAAACCTCCTAGAATGCATATGGGTCAACCTAAAAGACAAAAAGAATGACATGGCCATAGGTGTATACTATAGACCACTCAATCAAGCAGAAAAAATAGATATCCTTTTTGCCAACCAACTAACAAACATATGTAGGAAACACACTACAATAGTAAAGGGGGACTTCAATTACCCTGATATCAATTGGAAAACTAATTCTGCACCAAGTGAAAAATCAAATAGGTTCCTAACCAACCTAGCTGCCAACTTTGTTGTCCAAAAGGTAGAGAAGGGAACTAGAGGGACAGCCATACTGAACTTAATACTTACAAAAAGAGAAGAAGTGATAGAGGGAGTTGAAATTGCAGGAACCTTGGATAAGAGTGACCATGTCATAATAGAATTCAACATAACGCAAACACAAGCAGTAGAACAAAATTATAGCAGAGTCTTAGATTTTAAAAGAGCTGATTTTAATAAACTCAGAGAGAACTTGGGAAAGATTCCTTGGATGAAAATCCTAAAGGGGAAAACAACTCAAGAATTTTGGGAAACTCTGAAAAATATGATCATAAAAGCCCAGACCAGCACAATAGCAGGGGTGAAATGCTCCCGGTTCGGACCGGATCACCCAATCTGGTAGCAATGGAGGCGGGTGGTTCGGAGAACCAGTAGCAAAAATCCCTGGCTCCCCCATGCCCAGCTGAGCTGCACAATCATCAGAGGCTTTTTTTTTAACTTTTAAAAGCATTTTTTCTACAATCTCTTTGGCCGAAAAAGTGCTTTTAAAAGTAAAAAAAAAAAAGCCTCTGATGATTGCGCAGCTCAGCTGGGATCATCAAAGGCTTTTAAAAGAAAAAAACCTTTTTTTCTTTTAAATGCCTCTGATGATCCAAGCTGAGTTGTCTGATCAGCAGAGGCTTTTTTTCTTTTAAATGCCTCTAATGAACAGGCAACTCAGCTTGGATTGTCAGAGGCATTTAAAAGAAAAAAGTCTCTGCTGATCAGGCAACTCAGCTGGGATCATCAGAGCCTTTTGAAAGCATTTTTTTACAACCTCTTCATTGAAGAGGTTGTAGAAAAAATGGTTTTAAAAGTAAAAAAAAAATTGGCCACACCCACCCAGTCACATTACCCCCCTACTACCCACAGAACCGGTAGTAACAAATTTTAGATTTCACCACTGCACAATACCAATGAGAAAGAAAAACAAGAAATCCAAGAAGAAACCAGCATAGCTGCACAAAGATCTCTGACAAATTGAAAGACAAAAAGGACAAGTACAAAAAATGGAAAGAGGGACACACAACTAAGGCAGAATATCATCACATAGCCAGAATCTACAAAGACAAAGTCAGGAAAGCAAAGGCTCAGAATGAACAAAGACTTGCAACAAAAGTCAAAGATAACAAAAAAGGTTTCTTCCAACATATAAACAACAAGAAAAAAAATCAAGGAAACAGTCGGTCCACTAAAGAGAGAAGACGGCAAGGAAGTAACAGGCAACAGAGAGAAAGCAGAGCTGCTTAACTCATTCTTTGCATTCTTCACACAAAAAGAAACTATAGCCCAACCTACCAGAAACATAACTGTAAAAAACAGACTGGAAATAAAAGTTAAAATAAGCAAAAAAAATAGTAGAGTTTACTCGACTTGAGTTTATTGATTAGCCCTTGGGCCATATCAAGTGCAGAGTTCTAGACACAAATTATTACTAAAATCTGTTAAAAATTATTTAAAATGGAATTGGATAAAATACAATTTAAAATTGTATTTAACAATTTATTTGGAATAAAATATGATTTAAAATGGCAAAAGCCTCCTTTTCCCATATTGCCCATCTCTGTTCAGTTTCAGTTAACTTCCGAGAGGTGTGTGCACCTGGTTGTAATTTGCCTTCTTCATTCTCTTGGAATAAAACAGCACCGACTGCCACATCGCTGGCATCGGCTTGGATTACAAATGGTTTCTCTGGGTCGGGATGTTTTAATACAGGTTCAGCTGAAAATAGTTTTTTCAGTTTTTCAAATGCCACTTGGCAGTCCATAGTCCAATTTAGTGGTTGGTTAGGTTTCGGTTTATCTACCCCCTTGGTTTTTGATAGATTTGTAATCGGCAACACTATTTGGCAAAAGAGGGGATAAACTGCCTCTAAAAGTTAGCAAAAACCAAGAAACTCTGTAATTGTTTGTGAGTATGGGGGGGGTGTTTCCCACTCAAGGACTGCTCTGACTTTTGCAGGATCCATTTCCACCCCCTGGTGAGAGATTCTGTGTCCTAGGTAATCTATCATATCATGGTGAAAATCACATTTGGAGAGTTTGGCAAACAACTTAACTGCTCTTAATTTCTTCAAAACCTCCTGCACCAATTTAACACATTGCATCTTAGTTTCAGTATAAATCAATATATCATCAAGATAAACCAAAACTCCCTTATACAAGTGCTCATGCAGCACCTCATTAATTAGCTGCATGAAAACGACCGGAGCCCCTTGGAGTCCGAATGGCAAAACCTTGAACTGAAAACATCCTAGCAGACAATTAAGGCAAGGAGAGGCCAGGCGAGGTGCCCCTTGACATGAGTGATGTCAAGTTGGCCACACCCACCCAGTCATATGACCACCCAGCCATGCCTACCCAGCCAGTCATTAGGCAGAGAACAAGTTGTTAAATTATTTGAATCCCACCACTGCCTGGAGCCCTTGGGGGGTTTGCCTTGCCATCTGCTTTCCAGCTCCTGCCCAGCTCCCCTCACTTCCCCAAAGCATCCATTCATTAATCTGCTTTCCAGCATCTTTCTCTGCAGCTGTGCAAAGAAGACTGTGGGACTACCGGTAAAAAAAAGTTAAATCAGACCTTCCAACTCTTTTTTTGTGTGTGTGTGAGAAGTTGGAAGGTCTGATTTAATGTTTTTTTCCCCGGTAGTCCCACAGTCCCACATCCAGAATGCCAAATCCTAAGCCCCACCCCACCCAGAGCAATCACAATGCCTTCACTAACCTGCTTTCCAGTTCCATTCTCTGCCGCCATGTACAGGGCAACAAATGTGCATGTACAGGACTGTGGGACTACTGGTAAAAAAAAAAAGTTCAATCAGACCTTCCAACTTTGCAAGATCTTTTTTTTTTTCATGAGAAGTTGAAAGGTCTGATTGAACTTTTTTTTTTTTAAGTCACACAAACTTCTTTTGTTGCCCTGCATGCAGTGGCGGAGAATGGACCAGGAAAGCAGGTTAGCGAAGGAATGCTTTGGGGAAGCGAGGGGAACTGGGCGGGAACTGGAAAACAGATGGCAAGACAAATCCCCCAAGGGCTCCAGGCAACAAATGGTGGAATGTGAGTCACAGCAGGAGGCACCCTCCCTGGCCGCCATTGCCAAATTAGATGGGGAAGGAGCTGCTTAGGTTGCCACTACCTCATTCCACAGCCATCAAGACTCGGTGGCCAAGGAT
The DNA here is from genome assembly GCA_012654045.1 of Ptyas mucosa. Taxonomy (NCBI): domain Eukaryota; kingdom Metazoa; phylum Chordata; class Lepidosauria; order Squamata; family Colubridae; genus Ptyas; species Ptyas mucosa. Next base: position 3,470,935 of record WNWU01000042.1, on the reverse strand, counting down.
ACTGTTGAGGCTTCATCCTCCAGCACCCCCACTGTCTTGCTTAGTGGCCGTGGCACCCGCTCAGCCTTTTACTCTGTTGCAGCAGCAAGGAGAAGAAGGTTTGTCCTCCATCCCCCACCACTTCATTTCATCCTCCACCCCCACCTCGCCTCTTGCTCCATTGCGGCTGCAAAAAAAAATAAGACCTACCCTGAAAATAAGCCCTGGTGCTTATTTTGGTGACCAAAATAATATAAGACCGGGTCTTATTTTTTGGAAAACATGGTAGCCCCTTCAGAACTCTGAGATATAATTCATTTGGTCCCAATGATTTATATTCATCAAGATCAGACAGGTGTTCTCTAACCATTTTCTTGTTTATTTTAACTTTTATATCTAGTCTGTCTTTTACAGTTATGTTTTTGGTAGGTTGGGCTATAGTTTCTTTTTGCATGAAGACTGATGCAGAGAATAAGTTAAGCAGCTCTGCTTTCTCTCTATTTCCTGTTACTTCCTTGCCTTCTTCTCTCTTTAGTGAACCAACACTTTCCTTGACTTTTTTCTTGTTATTTATATGTTGAAAGAAATTTTTTTTATTATCTTTGACTTTTATTGCATCTCTCTGTTCATTCTGAGCCTTTGCTTTCCAGACTGATATTGTGTAGGACAGGGCTGTCAAATTCAAGATCTGTGGACCAGATCTGGCCCACAGGGCCTCCCTGGAAACAGTGAAGGATCGGCCCGTGGTACTTCTGCCAGCAAAAATGGAGCTCAGAAGTGCCAACCACAGCCCTCCTAGGTTCTGTTTTTTGCTGCAACAGCCTCCTGGAGCCCTCTGTCAGTGAAAATGGAGCCAGGGGGGCCCTCCAAGATCAGTTTTCACTGGCAGAAGGCTCCAGGAGGCCATTGTGGTCAAAAATGGAACTTGGGAGCCCGTTTTTGCTGGCAGAGCACTTGGGCCCCCACAGGTGCCCCGATATGAGTGACTTCAAGCTGGCCATGCCCACTCTGGCCATGCCCACCCCAGCCCCCCAAGGTCAAACACAACCCTAATGTGGCCCTCAATGAAATTGAGTTTGACACCCCTGATGTAGGAGAAGAGGGGTAGTAATCTGTGGGGCTGATTGTTTTAGTAAGAGTCTCAATTACATCTTTGATTTTTGCTCCAGGGAGATAACATACCTGCCTAGATTGACTGTCTGGTCTACAGATTATTGTTTCTGTTCCCCTAAGAATTGAATCTCCTATCACCAATACTCGCCTTTTTTCCCAAGGAAAGTTTGGAAGACTTTCTCAACACCAGAGTCTTTTCCAATGAGTATAATCACCATAGGTAATCTATATTGATATGGTATTGGTTCATAAATTGTTGGTAATATGATTTCTGCAGTCCAGCTGGGCCACATGTTTATCTTTCAATTTTGAACAATAAGTCTTTTAGCTGTAAGTAGGATACTGAAAATTAATTTTCTTTGTCCAAATGCCAACTCCCATATGATACGAATAAACCTCAAAAGAATATGAACCCTGAAAATCGATTATGTTCCATCAAGTCATTTTGATTCTTAGTGACCACATAGATAAATTTTTAATCTCAAAATTGTAGGTTGATGTGCAGTCATCACAAAATTTCTGAAGACAGCATGGTACTTGTATATCTTCTGCTAGGATTTATGGAACCTTGGGAAAACTGCCTGGAACTACTTGACTAAATAGTCTAGAAGGACACCATCTTTTGCTTTTTATGAAACCAGCCATGAGCAGATTCTATTTTCAGATCTGATCTAGAGATTCCTGTACTTAAAAATAACACTATGTGACGTTAATACCTTGCCAACAATTGGGCAAAAGGGAAAAAGGGAGGGAAGGAGAAAACATATAAGACATAATTAGGATTTCCAAAGACTGTTCTCCTTATACAGTTCAGGAAATAGGATGTGGCCAGGTGTCACCATATCCTAACTGGCAGGCTAAATTTGCAAGTCATTCCAACAATAAGGATTAGGTCTTATATCTTTACATTAGCCCAGGGTTAGAGTAAACAGGAAGTTGACAGAGTGTTTTTGAAGTGATCAGGTATGTCTAAATATTCTCAAACTGTGGACTTCATAATAATACAAAATTTAAGGAGTACATTTAGCTTTGTTTTACTGACTACATCTAATCCTCAGGTTAATACAACATTTTTTATTGCTAAGCAATGTAGTAATAAAACACACTGTCCCTTGATTGAATTGCTTAGCAACAGCAATCTCAGCAGTTTCCCTTCCCCCCATTAAGGGAGGACCACACAGCAAGGCACATCACCTGAACACTATTGGCATTGACAAAAATCATCATTGGTCAATCACAAAAGGCAGGTTTACTTGGAATAGTTTACATCCTCCCACATATTAATAACATCAAACAACATAATGTCTATCCCAACTTTTTGGAAGGACTTTATAGACAAAAATACTGAATCCAGTCTAAACATCTGGCTGACTGCCACTAACCATAATAATTTATTAGACTTGCATACTGCTTGACTCTTGGCAGCTTACAACAAACAAACAAACAAAATTATAATAAGAAAGTCCCAATAATATAATCAGGTCCTTTAAATTCTGATATGCCCTCTACATCATTTTATTGTTATTGTTAATACTAGAGGAAAATAATGTCAAAAGGTCTGTCATGTTTGCTGTCGAATTTGTTTACTGCAGGGATGGCTCAGATCACTAACAATTTTCTTCATCTTCAATAAAATTTAGCAAAGAGTGTAGCAAACGTTATAGTTGATTGTTCTCTCTCCTTTAACTTATAAGATTGGCTGTAATGATGATGGTCCTTGTCCAGAAATGCCCAAATGTTGCTTTTTCATATTTAATGTGAAACAATTCAGATAATGTAATTACTGTGATGTGATCAATGGAATTAGTGAAAACCAAAATTAGAATCACATGACTTGCAACTCTGACACTGTACATTTAATAACTTTAATACTTTGCTATATGTTTATTGAAAGGGGAAAGGGTGATGTGAAGCCTTTTTTGCATTAGAAACCCATTCAAGGTAAAAACACTCATGAACTGGCAATAAAGTTACCAGTTTGTCAAGGTCATAATAAGGGAGTTCATCTTTCTTACCTGAGCAGTACAAGAGCATCTGCAGGGGACAAAAAAGCCCAGATGGCAGCCACAACTATGTAATAAAAATACCATCCCCTTTTTACTTGTGTTGTGCATGCATAACACATAAAGAAGGAACAAACCTTTCACTGCATGGTTGTAGCTGCCAACTTGACTTTTTTGACACCCACCCCCCCACCCCCTGCACACACTCCTGTCTGAGTATCTAGGAACAAAAGAGGAAAGATAAGATGCATATGTTTTCATTGTGGGACATCTCTAGAGATGAGGGCTAAACATAATGCCTTACTCTTAGGAGTGGATGTTTTTTCCTCAATTGCTTACAAGGTGTCCCTTTGTTCTGGAACTGCCACTTCTGGGCAGGTTTTTTTGAGAATCAACATGATTTCATTCTTTTTGTTTATTTTTATTGAACCCTTCAAAGATAAGTACATATGGATATGATAAGTATAAGACACGAGTACAAAAAAGAATAAACAAATGCATATAACCAAATTGTGGATATAAAAATGAATGGAGATTATAGCTTTATCATGCATTAGCTGTGAATAATTAAATGTATTTATATATTAAAGCAGTGTTTGTCAACTTGGCAACTTTAAAATGTGTGGACTTCAGCTCCCAGAATTCCACAGTCAGCATGCTGGGAGTTAGTCCTTACATCTTAAAATTGTCATGGTTGAGAAAAATTGTATTAAGGCACTGAGAGTTACTGTTGAATTTACACTGGAAATTAATCTCAAAACTATGGTCAACCCTATAAAAATCACTGTGTGGAACTGTGCATTGTAGTAAATTCAAACATTATTATTAAAAAATAGTTATGATTTAGATAGAATAGAATAGAATAGAATAGAATAATTTTATTTCTATACCACCCCTCTTCTGAAGGACTCGGGGCGGTGCACAGCCAAGTAAAAAACACAATACAAATATCCCAATTAAATTTAAAAATTATTAAAATTATTACATTTATGGCCAATTCATTAAAAACCCAAAAATTTAAAACTCCAAATTTAAAACTCATTTACAAAGGTAGCCCTGCTTGTCAGAAGAGCAGGGTCTTGAGGGCACAGCGAAAAACATGGAGGTCAGAGATTGTGCGTATTTCCGGGGGCAGTTCGTTCCAAAGGGCAGGGGCTCCCACAGAGAAGGCTCTCCCCCTGGGAGTCGCCAGCTGACATAGTTTGGCTGATGGCACCCTGAGGAGTCCCTCTCTGTGGGTGCGAACTGGTCGGTGGGAGGCTATCGGTGGCAGAAGGCGGTCTCGTAAGTATCCAGGTCCTGAGCCATGGAGCGCTTTAAAGGTGGTAACTAACACCTTGAATCGCACCCAGAAGACCACTGGGAACCAGTGCAGCTCACACAGGAGAGGTGTTACATGAGCGCAACAAGTTGCACCAATAATCATCTGCGCGTCCGCATTCTGGACCAGTTGGAGCCTCCGAGTGCTCTTCAAGGGGAGCCCCATGTAGATAACCCATCAAACTGAAATGTAAGTTCTATGCAGAGATAAACCCAAATATTGAATGTGGTACAGACCCATCTTTTAAATTGTAATTTAAAGAAAGGTCTCATGTTGTGCCATGTCATTTTTGCTTTTATGATTGGAAGTGATTCTAGAGTTGAAGACTCCAGCTTAGCCATCCTTCCATGAGAGATGTCATTCTTCAATAAAGATCTTCATTTTTCTAACCTGTTTTATATGCTTTGTTTAAACTAGTTGTCTAATGTGCAGAAGGCATGACTCTTGAGGATTTTACCTGGGGGAAAAAGTCTTTGCTATGCCTGCAATATAAACAGAACATCTTTCTTTTTATTGTTTTTCTATCCATTTCCAGTGGGAAAAAAGAAGGCTTTTATTACAGATTTCTAGTGCATTCCTCTCTGTGTTTGCTTAGAAAACTGTTCTGTTTGAGAAGCTACAGAAATCTGTTGGCCATGAAAAAAATAGATAGGCAGAACCTTTATTAAGGAAGCTGAAATATTGCAAAATTATTGCCACCTTCTAAATTTTGAGAAGATTTAATGAAAGAATCCACTGAAGGAAAAATGTGGGGGGGACAAAACGCATTTGATTTTTTTTTTAGCCACAGCAGAGGTTTTATTGTTTGATTTTTTTTTTTTACAAAGGATGAACGTTCAATATTTATTTTTAAATGGATGAAGCTTGTCCCCTCTTATTTAATGCAATTTTATCTAAAACTGATTCCAACTTAATTAATATTGGAGAAAAACGATCACTGTGTCACGGTCAAATGCCTGACCCATGCCACTGTTAGGTCGGGTACTGGGGAAGCAGGGGTTAAACGTAACACCCATCCTACCCACCTCCTCGCTTAGCCACACCTTACCTGTGTCTCCGCCTCCCTGGTATATAAGAGCCTCCCACGCAGGTCCATGTGCTCTTCCAGAACTCACCTGCAATGAACATGTATATGTATTAATAAAGTTAACATCATCAAAATACTTACATCTATGTATGTTATTGAGGTCAGATCCACGATAAGTGTAACAAATATGGTAGCAGAGGATGGTTCCTTGACCCAATAACGAGAAGATACACGGAGAAGGCAAGCCTCCTGTACGGATCCAAGAAGCCAAGCACGGAGCTTGAAATGGAGAGTCAACTGATGACCCTAGAAGAATTCCCAGAGGGAAGGCAAGGAAACCTGAGAAGGGAAACCGATCCAGAAATAAGTACAGAAAATGAGAAAGATGGACTGAGTAATAAAAAAGAAAGCAGCCTGCGGTTGGACATACTGAGGCTGCTGAGATCCAAAAATGATGAAGAGGACCTCGTCGTGAACCTCCAGGAGCTTCTGAACAGTCGTGGAGCAGTGAGGAGGGACTCGAACTCAGACCAGGAGCACGATGGAAGAGAATCGGTAAGCGATCCTCCCCTAGGCGACCCCCTAAACGGACCGGACACTTGCGATCCCGCGCAAAATTTGAATCGGCGGCCATCTTTAAATATACTGTCAGACAAAATGGCCGACCTCCGACCAATCACGAGCCGAGATTCAAAATGGTCGGCGCGGGAAATGAGTGGGGCCCTAGAATGTGGGGAGGATGAAGAATCCTGGAATGAGGGATCTGCATCTGAATCTGAAGAACCCCCAACCGACCGACAAGTCGACGAGGCTATGAAAGTAATTATAGCCGCACTCAGGCCCGACCTCATAATCGCAAAAAAGGGGCCCAAGACACAAAAAGAGACAACCAGCTACAGAGGGGGCAGCAAACCACCCACACAAGGGACGCGGACATCGCTGCGGGGACACCGACGCTGCTGCATTCCTCGAGGGACCCACCCACGCCACAACCAGAACGCAGGGACCTCCGCGAGTACCTGCCTGCATCGCTGATCCACCGGAGCGCACGGAGCCACCAGATGGACGAGTCCACGACGAATCGGATGCCTCCGGACCTTCGCTGGACCTCCAGAGCTGAATCCTGGGACTACTCAACCGAGAGAGGCCTCTACTCGGGATCCACGCTGAACAGGTCCTTCCTCGACGACGGCAGAGCTGGAATGGACTTCGCGCATGCGCAGGACTTCACGCATGCTCAGTCGCACCTAGGGAATAAAAGAGAAAAAAAACTCAGAGAGGGCTTTTTAAAATCCCTGCAAGCGTTCCTATGCCGTATTGCGGCTACCAGCATATTCAGGACCATGGACAGCCGCCTGCTGTAAGTAACATTGCAAATAATTCAGAAAATTTGCCAAATGATTTCCCAAAACTGAGAATGGACGGAAATAATTTACTTGAATGGAGCCAGCAGGTTCAGGTTATATTTATGAAAGAGAATATGCTGTTTTTTATTAATGACCCACCAGAAAAACCTTGGGATTTTGATGTAGATTGTAAACATCATAGGGCTTTTTACTTGCTTATTTCGAGTATATCACCAGCTTTGTACCATAGTATCCAACAGTACCTGACAGTATCAGAGATCATGCAGGATATGTTTGGGCTATTTTATAGTGACAGTGTAGCCACAACTACAAAGATGTCTAAAGATTTCCTTTCTGCTAGAATCAGGCCAGGGACTTCCATGAGTGAACACCTTGTCACCTTAAACGCTACTAGAGCTGAGCTGCAGATAAGGGGGGAGGTTACATCAGATCAGACCATGAAAAGCATAATACTTAACTCACTAGACCACACCTGGGATAGCTTCATCACCCATTTAGACTCAATAAGTTTAGGACACCTATCTATTGAAAGACTGTCTAATATGCTTATTGCAGAAGACAATCTGAGAAGAAGCAGACATGATACACGTAGAGAACACCGACCAACCAAGAGAGTAGTATTCCAAGATAGACAGTCAGACACCACTGAATGCTACATTTGTGGGTCCAGGAGTCATTACAAACGTGACTGCCCCAAGAACTTCAGGGAAAAAAATAGGAATGAACACAGGGCCAGACACACAGAAAGATACATTCCTGAGGACAGATACAGGCGCAGGGACTCACCTAACCCCAGGGACAGGAGAGGAAATAGAGACACTTCCCAGGACAGCAGGACAGGGTCGCTATATGAGCTAGGAGGAAATAATCAAAACAACCAAAGAGACAGGGAAGGTAGGTCATGGCTCATTGACTCTGGAGCAACAAACCACACCACATGCAACAAACAGCTCCTATCTTCTTTTACTGAAGAAAACTTTCTAATTAAGGTAGCAAATCAAAATGAGGTGCGTGTAACAGGGAAGGGAAACGTGACACTACCTGGAATAGGAGAAATAGAGGGGGTACTGTTAGTCCCAGAGATTCCTCACAACATCCTAGCAGCTCTAAAACTATGCAAGGAGTCCAAAGTAAGAATAGTACTCACAGGAGAAAGGGTACATATGTACAGAGACAACAATAAGATAGGGGAAATTACAGTTAAGGGAGAATTACCCTACCTACACTTTGGGAAAGAAAATGGGCCAAGCGTTAAAGCTAGTATAGATATAGAAAACACCACAGAGACAAAGGAGGACAGAGAGGATATCACAGATAATGAAGAAACAGAAAACCAAGATGAGCGATCACAGGAACACAATAAACAGCAACCAAGAAAAACACTAATAGGTAAATCAATACATGATAATTGTGCTCATTTGTTGCACCATAAATTGGGACATGCCAGTTTCCCTGTAATACAGAAAATGTACAATTGTGTAGAAGGCAGTAAAATGAAAGATTGTGGAAATTATTTAGAATGCTCGGTGTGTAAGTGTTCTAAGTTAAAAACCAAACCAAGGCCAAAAAATTCATCTCGTACCACCGATCACAGTTTCAAATTAGTACACATGGACCTAGTTGGGCCCCTAAGGCCCTCCATAAAATATAAAAAATGGTTTTTCCTCACAATCGTAGACGACTACAGTCGCTACGGATTTGTATACACCCTAAGACACAACAGTGAAACATTTCAGAAATTTAAAGAATTCTACAAGAGAGTAGAGACTCAACACAATGCCCAAATCAAACAAATTATGACTGATAGGGGATCAGAGTTCCTATCTAAGGAATTCTCACACTGGCTCAAATCCAAAGGCATACTCCACTTTACCTCTTCTCCTTTTTCTGCCTTTCAAAATGGAGTCTCAGAACGACGAAATTCCACACTGCAGACCATGGTTAGATGCACGTTGGAGGATGCGGGTATTGGACAACATTTTTGGTCAGAGGCCCTAATATACTCCAACTACACCCTTAATAGACTATGGTCCAGTGTAATTGGCAAAACACCATATGAGCTAATGTATAACAGGAAGCCCCAGATAGCTCATCTACACGTGTTTGGAGTCACTGCTGATGTACATATACCGAAACAACTACCTCGCAAAGGGGATAAGGTGTCTAGGAGACTCAGGTTCATGGGCTATGAGAGCGGTACCAAGGGATTCAGGTTCATTGACAATAACAATAGATTCGTAATATCCAGGACGGCTGTGTTCCATGAACAAGCTAATTGGTCCAAAATACATCTAAATGAGATATACCCCAGAATAGAGACACCACAAGGAACAGGTAGCACAGATGAGCAAGACACAAGGGAAGGCAGAGAGGAGAAAAATGACAGACCTAACCACAAAACAGTTAGAATCAAGGAGTGGAAAGGGGAACGCCCAAAGATAAAGGTAGAATCACTCACACAAAAAGAAGCCACATACCTACACGACAATGAACACATGACAGGTAGGCCAGTTAGAGGGAATAGGAACCAAATGCCCAAGAGGTTTGAAGACTACGTAATGCACATACACTCTGAACCCATCACACCCAACTCTTATGAGGAGGTACTGAAACTCCCACATGAGGAGAGATTGAGATGGGAATTAGCCATGACCAAAGAAATGAATAGCCTTAAAGACTTAAATGTATTCACCAAAACCAGGGTACCAGAAGATAAAAATGCAATAGGTACAAGGTGGATATTCAAAATCAAAGTGCTAGAGGGTGGACAAAATTTATACAAGGCACGATTAGTAGCTCAGGGGTTTGCCCAAAACTACCCAGAGGATTACACTGATACTTATTCGCCCACCGTAAGGGCAGAGAGTGTTAAGAGTGCATTGGTAATCGCTGCCATACTAGGACTAGAGGTGTACCAGTTTGATGTACAGACTGCGTACTTACATGTGAAGCTAGATAAAGAAATATATGTCAGGGCTCCACATTGTAAAGATACAAACAAGGGTGAAACATGGTTACTAAACAAAAGTCTATGGATTAAAGCAGTCTGGCAAGCGGTGGTACGAGTGCCTGGTAAAGGTACTCGAATCGATGGGGTTTAACGCAACAGAAGCAGATAACTGCTTCTTCACCAGAAAAGGGGGTGACTCTCCCGAATACATCCTTGTATATGTGGATGATATTCTATACATTGGCAAACACAAAAACAAATGTGATACGTTTGCTAGTAAACTAGGAGAACACTTCTCTTTAAAGTCATTGGGGAGGATAAACAGATACTTGGGCGTACAAATCTACAAAACTCCCAGAGGGTTCCAACTGTCACAGAAGGAGAAGATCATCGAGCTGCTCCACAAATGTAACATGGCGGATGCCAAACAGACCGAGACTCCCATGCAACCAGACTTTTTGAAAAACATGTATGGTGAGTCACCTGAATTCAAGGACAATACTCTTTATAGGTCAACTATCGGATCACTGTTATACATATCCAACTGGACCAGACCCGACATTGCCCTGCCAGTTAACTTACTATCTAGACACGTGGGTAAACCTACTCTGTATCATTGGGAAGCCATAAAGAGAGTGCTCAGATACCTGAAGTACAGCGCTGATGCGTGCCTATACCTAGAACCAGATGTACTCAAGGAACCCACACTTACTTGTTTTGCTAATACTGACTGGGCGGGGGACGTAAAGAGTAGGAAAAGCACATCAGGATATGTGTTCTTCCTCAACAATAGCCCAGTGCATTGATACACTGGCAAACAGAACCTAGTAGCAACGTCAACCATGGAAGCTGAATACGTATGCTTATCCAAGGCCGCCAATAACTTGACGTGGTTCGACGACCTCATTACCAGCGTTTGGACTGAACCGGCGTACCCAACTGTTATCCACGAAGATAATAAAGCCGCCATTGAAATATCTATGGCTGATGCAGTAGGGCAAAGGTCTAGGCACATAGACATTAAAAATAAACATGTAAGACAGCTGTCAAAGATTGGATTCATAAACACGATTCATTGTGACACTGAGGAGCAAACCGCGGATATATTGACGAAGCCGTTAATGGGTAAACAACACTCCTATCTGGTATCAAAACTATGTGTCAGAACATTGGTTCCTCCCAAACAACCAAATACCCACTCACAGGTCAGGCATTTAGAGGGGGATTTGTCATGGTCAAATGCCTGACCCATGCCAGTGTTAGGCCGGGTACTGGGGAAGCAGGGGTTAAACGTAACACCCATCCTACCCACCTCCTCGCTTAGCCACACCTTACCTGTGTCTCCGCCTCCCTGGTATATAAGAGCCTCCCACGCAGGTCCATGTGCTCTTCCAGAACTCACCTGCAATGAACATGTATATGTATTAATAAAGTTAACATCATCAAAATACTTACGTCTATGTATGTTATTGAGGTCAGATCCATGATAACTGTAACACACTGAACGTACTGTATTTGTGAATAAATAAATATTATAGAAACATCTTTGCCATTATGTATTATTAGCATAAGGAACTCAAATGTGGAATAGCTATCTTCCCCAGGTTGTGTAAGGCCTAAAAGCTGGACTGTGCTTTCTACCCAATTGGCAGTATTGTGGGGAAGTAGGTTTACAACTTAGGTGTATCATGATCTAATATATTCTTGGGCCTTCCCCACCTAACATCTAGGATGAGGGAAGTATGAAATAATGTTTTTTCCAACATATCCTAATATTCTTCTTGTTTCATAGAATGATATGATTATATTCTCCATCTACATGTTCTGCTCACAGGTTTAAGAAGTTTTAAGTGGCATAAATTTTGTTTTACAAATTTAACTGGTTTAATTAAAATATTAATTTAATTGTATTGATTTGCCAAATGTTCAGCATCAAACTAAAAAAAAAGGACAGAAGCATTTTAAAAATGTAGAAAAGAATGCTAATTTTCATTCTTAGACATCTGCATTGAATATTTTCCTTTTTCTAATTATTATAATAGATTAGAAGCAAAAATTAATATGCATGTGTGTCCCAAACAGATATTCCCCTTACTATATAACATTTATTTATTTATTTATTTTATTTTATTTATTTGTCAAGAATATATTAGGTAATATATATAAGCATGAATTGAATACATAAAATAGATACAAATAGAGGAAACATTAGGACAGGGACAGTAGGCACACTGGTGCTCTTATGCACGCCCCTTACAGACCTCTTAGGAATGGGGTGAGGTCAACAGTAGACAGTCTTAGGTTAAAATTTTGGGGGTTTGGGGATGAAACCACAGAGCCAGGTAGTGCATTCCAGCCATTGATCATTCTGTTGCTGAAGTCATATTTTCTGCAATCGAGTTTGGAGCGGTTCACTTTAAGTTTGTATCTATTATGTGCTCGTGTATTGTTGTGATTGAAGCTGAAGTAGTCATTGACAGGTAGGACATTGTAGCAGATAATTTTATGAGCTACGCTTAGGTCATACTGAAGGTGGCATAGTTCTAAGTTTTCTAAGCCCAGAATTTCAAGTCTGGTGGCATAAGGTATTTTGTTGCGAGCAGAGGAGTGGAGGACTCTTCTTGTGAAATATTTCTGGACACATTCAATTGTATTAATGTCCGATATGCAGTGTGGGTTCCAGACAGATGAGCTGTATTTGAGAATTGGTCTAGCAAATGTTTTGTATGCTCGGTAGTGTGATATTACCGAAGAAGAACAAGGTTAGGTTTACAACTCTTAATGCCTTTTTGGCTATGTTGTTACAGTGGGCTTTGGCACTTAGATCATTAGATATGAGTACCCCAAAGTCCTTGACAGAGTGAGGGTCATCTGCAAGGTTGTATCCACTCAGCTTGTATTTTCTGTTTTGGTTCTTTTTGCCAATGTGTAAGACAGAGCATTTGTTGGTTGAGATTTGGAGTTGCCAATTGTTTGACCCTTCCGACACAAAGTCAAGGTCTTTTTGAAGGGTAGCAGCATTGTTGGTGGTGTTAAATATTTTTACATCATCGGCAAATAGAACGTGATTGCTTATAATATGATTGCAAAGGTCATTTATGTATAGTATGAAGAGCATTGGTCCTAGAACGCTGCCTTTGGGGACACCACTATTAACAGGTGCAGGATTTGACAGGGCACTCCCTATTTTGACCACTTGTTGTCCGTTTGACAGGAACGGCAGCTATCCAATTATGTGGGGGTCCGGAGATGCCATAGGATTTTAGTTTTAGAAGTAGTTTGTCATATACCACTGAATCAAAGGCTTTACAGAAGTCTATGTAAATTCTATTGCTTTGCCCTGATCAAGATTTGTAGTCCATATGTTTTTGCAGTGTAGAAGTTGTAGATTACAGGATAATTTTTTTCTGAAACCAAATTGTTTATTACAGAGTAGGTCGTTTGTTATACCACCTAAGAGACAAAGGTTGATATCAACAATTAATTTATAATCTCTCTTATCTGTTAATTACCTGTAAATTAATCCACCAATCTACCTATTAGTGTTTGTAATGTCATATCAAACTCAGAGAAACCAGAAGTGTCATGGTGAGACTAACTGGAAAGTAGCAGGCTCTGATGAGCCTGGCAAAAATCCAGCCAGACAAACCTCTGTCAGGGGGTCTTCGGATCGGAACTATCTTGTAGGGACAGTGAAGAAAGAGAGGCATCTCGGACAACTAGGAGGAACAGACAAGTTCCTCGGATGTCGGAGAAAACTCTTTGATCCAGCGGCAGGGGTGGTGGCCATTGCGACCATCACAAAGCTGGGGCAACTGGGCTAAGAATTGTGTAGGAGTGGTGTTTTGGACGGAGTATTGGTACTGGGTAAGTAATTGGCCAACTCACAGGTAGTTTAAAAAAAAATTGAAATCTTTAAAAAGGATTCCAGCATGGAAATAGCAGCTAATTAGCGTTGGGGAATGTTAATGGAGAGAGAAGAACAAAGCGGAAGTAAAAACATTAAAGCCCAAAATGGAGCTTGACATTTGGATTTTGAAATTGGACTTGGAGAGCTTAAAAGTATTACAAGTTAAAGAAATCTGAAAGAAAATAGGTGAAAAGGATTGGATATAAACTTTAAGAAAAATTTTCAACTTTAAAGGAAGAATAAAGAAAAATCTAAAATAGAAAAGCCCTGTAAAGGCTGTAAAGATATTCTAATTGGATTTGAATTGAAGCATAAAATTTGGATTTGGAATATATAAAAATTAAGAAGAGAAAGAAGAAATTAGAAAAATACCAGATAAGTGGATTTAATACACAAAATGGATACTTTGTTAAGTTGTTGATCTGAAACTTGTGGATTGGAGAGAGACATCTACTGGTGGAAAAAAAGTACTACACTGAACTTTTTGAATTTGGAATAAAAATATAGTGACCTTGATTAACAAGCTGTGAAAATTTTTAAGGAGGACTTCTTTTCTTTTCAGCTATTTGACTTTGATAATTAAAAGAGCTGACAAATAATAAAGTTTTAAATTAGAGTCAAAACTTAGTCAGAACGAAAATGTGGCAGGAATTAATCGAGATGGTTAAAATGGTACATCTATCATTTGATAAACAGCCTACCAATGAGAAGCAAGAAAACAACACTGAGGACAAAGACATTGATGAACATTTAAATGATTACATTGGGAGTAACAATGAAAAAAAGAGAAGGATTAGGAGGAAACAACCAACAAAAAAGAAAATTAAGAGAAGGAGAGAGGAAAAGATTAGAAAAAAATATTTTTAATCATTGCACTGGGATTAACAGTGATAAAAATAGAGAGGGCAGAAAGAAGCATAAAAAACAAGGAAAAGGGAAGAGACTACAGACAAAAAAATTAAATGTTTACACTGGGATTAACAATGGGGAAATAAAGAAAGTGAAAAGAGAAAAGGAAAATAGATCAGATGGGCATACAGGACAAAATACAGTTGCAAGAAAAAGTATGTGAACCCCTTGGGATTACGTGGAGTTTTGCATGAATTGGTCATAAAATGTGCTCTGAACTTCATCTAAGTCACAACAATAGAAAAACACAGTCTGCTTAAAATAATACTACACAAACATTAGATGTTGCCATGGTTTAATTGAACATAACATGTAAACATTCACAGTGCAGGGAGGAAAAACTATGTGAGCCCCTAGCCTAATGACTTCTCCAAGAGCTAATTGGAGCCAGGACTGAGCCAACCGTGACTCCAATCAGTGTGATGATATTGGATGTGTTGCTGACAGCTGTCCTGCCCTTTAAAAACACACACCTGTTTTAGGTTTACTGGTTTCAAGCAGCACTGTCTGATGTGAACCATGCCTCGCAGAAAAGAGCTCTCAAAAGACCTACGGTCCAGAATTGTTGACTTGCATGAAGCTGGAAAGGGTTACAAAAGTATCTCCAAAAGCCTTGATGTTCATGTGTCCACGGTAAGACAGACTGTCTACAAATGGAGAAAGTTTAGCACTGTTGCTAGTTTCCCTAAGTGTGGTCATCCTGTAAAAATGACTGCAAGAGCACAGTGCAGAATGCTTCATGAGGTAAAGAAGAATCCTAGAGTGTCAGTTAAAGACCTACAGAAATCTCTGGCACATGCTAACATTTTTGTTGACACATCTACAATAAGGAAAACATTAAACAAGAATGGAGTACATGGGAAGACACCACGGAGGAAGCCATTGCTGTACAAAAAAAATATTGCAGCACGTTTGAAGTTTGCAAAAGAGCACCTGGATGTTCCACAGCACTACTGGCAAAATATACTGTGGACAGATGAAACCAAAATTGAGTTGTTTGGGAAGAACACACAACACTATGAGTGGAGAAGAAAAGGCACAGCACACCAACATCAAAACCTCATCCCCACTGTAAAACATGGCGGAGGGAGCATCATGGTTTGGGGCTGCTTTGCTGTCTCAGGGCCTGAGTAATATTTGAATAATTTGAAATATATTCTGTAATATGAATGGTAGAATGCAGAAAAATAATGGTTGTGAACTATAAAATGATATATTTAGAAGAGGTTAAGGGATGGAAAGGTAAATGAAATTGAAATTGAAATTGAAATTGTATTATTATTATGTATAGAATTGAATGAATTGTATTAATATTAGGTTTGGGGAAAAGTGAATTTAAGGTAATGTAAAATGATAATTAGAAATTAGGAGAAGATGATTGGGAATTATGTTAAAATTGTGAAATATAAAATGATTTATTTAGAAAAGGAAATTTAAATGAAATGGAAATGGAAGATAGGTTTAGCTAAATGTAAAAGTATAAATTTGAAAGTATTTACTTAGGAGGGAAGAGGAAGATTTATTTAGAAGGTGAAATGGAAATCTAAATGAAATTGAAATGGAATAAGATATTTGTACCTGAAAAAAGTGATGTGAAAAACAAATTTGAAGAAATATATTGTTAAAATGATAAAGTGATTAACAAGGAGATATGACATGATAATCTGGGCCACCTTTAGAATACAATGGAGATCAAAATATAAATGTGAAATATTAAAAAGATTGTGTGTAAATTAAAGGGTTTCAATAGAATAAAGAAATACTGTACAATATATGTGATAAAGGGAGAAAGAAATGAAATAAGATTAAGATTAGGAGGTTAGGGCGGATGGTAATGTTGATTATATATTAAATATAAAATAAAGATGAAAAATAGAAAAATAGAAATGGAATACAATGGCAGAAATTGAAATATGTAAATTAAATTTGGGGGAAAATAAGCTGTATGAATGTTGACTCGGTCAATATTCTATTCAGAAAAAATGTATTGTATGTTTGTTTTAAAAAAATAAAAAAAATTTTTAAAAGAAAAGTCATATCAAACTGCTTCCGTATTTATTTCATGCAAAGCAGACCTCTTTTGAACCAGACCATTAGTCTACTCATAGAACAGTAGACCAAAGGATTATATACCATAGGTCAGTGATGGCTAACCTTTTTGCCATCATGTACCAGGAGCGGGGTGGTCATGTACACGTGTGCTCACACCCATAATTTGACACACACACACACTGTTCCCCCCGCTCCTGGCACGCAATGGCACGGTAGGCCTATTTTTTTGCTCTCCCCACACTCCTGGAAAGGCTCTGGAGGCAAAAACGGCCTTCCCCACCCCCCGGAGGCCCTCTGGAGGCCGAAAACGGTCCATTTGCTAACTTCCAGTGGGACCAGAAGGCCCATTTTTTGCTCTCCCCAGCCTCCAGAGCCTTTCTAGGAGTCTGGGGAGGGTGAAAACAGCCTTCCCCACCCCCCACCCCCAGAGGCCCTCCGGAGGCCAAAAACAGCCCATTTGCCAACTTCTGGTCCTGTTGCGGTCTCAATAGTAAGGCAAAGAGAAAAGTTTTAAAATGAACAGGATAAAAATTCTTTTACTAGGGGCTGTTAAGGGAGTGACAGAGGAAAGTCTTGCAAGCAGATTACTTCTTCCCAACTTCATGGCTAACAGTAATACCTTAGTCCAGTTTCTTTGACCATCAATCTCTGCTGCCCTGGTATTGTGCTGATCCTTCAAGTCAGTCTTGATTTCTGGCAACTACATGGACAAGTCCTTACAGTTTTCTTGACAATATTTTTGGAAACAGCTTGTCCTTGTCTTCTTCCTAGGGGTGGGAGAGAGGGACTGGACCAAATCATCCAGATGATTCCTGTCTACAGGAGGACGAGCTCAGGTTTCCCCACTTCCCATCCAGTATCTTCACCACTACACCATACTGGCTCCCTTAGACTATGAAACCCTCAAACTAAGACAGATTCTGGGTTGATTTCATATCTGCAAAGTTTTATTTCCATAGTTCTCTGCCAATTGGAACCATCATGTTATAAAGAATCAATAATGTAGAGAAGATTAATTTTATCCAATTATTGAAAATATGCAACCCAAACCAGGCCTCACTGCTTCTCAGTCCTAACTCAATGCTCATTTAGATCTTTGGTCCAATCCCCAGTATGAAAATAATACCACACTATTATGTCCAAAAGAATTTAAAGGAACAACAGCTATAATATCAAGAGGGCAAACTAGAGAGAAGGGTAGAGAAAATAATTCCTAATTAAAAGCAAAAAAAGTTCTAATTCAGGAGGTACAACAACAATACTTTTGGAATGAATATTTTAAAAATGAGATACCTAGTCTATATGCCAAGATTTCCACTTTGGCATATATCTTAAGCAAAGTAGAGTATGCATTTAATTTATTTTAAAAAATAATATTGCCATATCTTGATTTCCAATTGTGTCAAAGGAGCTGTGATGTTTTCAAAAGCAATGCAGCTTTTATAATTGAAGGGAAATGGAATTCTCTCTCTCTCTCTCTCTCTCTTCGCTCTCTCTGGAAAGAGAGTTGTGTCTTGTTTCTCCTCCTACAAGCGTCCCATATTCTTACATGTAATGTTGCCTTGGCAACCACACTTGGTTGACCTCTATTTCAACATAATCCTGCTTTGAAATTAGAATTGTTCCTCCCTTTTTGCCTGCCTGGGCTGATATCATAATCATTGTAAGTGAGGATTCGGAAGGGGGAGTTAGCCATACTCCATTTTCCCTAGTGACACAGGACTGGCTTCAATTCCATCAAGGAAATAGACCAACCATTAAAGGGCATAAATCTAAACACCCCAGAAAAAGGTAGCATTGCAGGATTGATGCTTTGTTCTGAAGTTTGTTGTTCCATTTTGCAAACTGCAACTGCAGCAGAAGATTCCATTTGGAAATAAAGATTCTTTTCAGGTTTAATTTCATATTATTTTATTCTAATTGCTGTGACTAAAATGCAGAAATTCTTAGCTCCACATCTGGGTGGACTGGAAGTAGAGTTAGAAATTATAGATGTCTTACAAGTGCCTGAATTTCTGAGATTCCTATTTACAACAATAGATAATTTCTCTATGAAAAAAAATACAGGTAGTCCTTGAGTTATGATCACAACTGAGCCCAAAATTTCTGTTGTTAAGTGAGACATTTGTTAAGTGAATTTTATCCCATTTTTATACTAGTTGCTAATTGAATCACTGCAATTGTTAAGTAAGTGACACAGTTGTTAAGTAAATCTGACTTTCACATTGGCTCTGCTTATGAGAAGGTTGCAAAAATGATCACATGACCCCAGAACACTGCAACTGTCAGAAATATGAACCAGTTGCCAAGTGTCTGAATTTTGATCTCAGTGACACTACAATGGTCATGTGTGAAAATCAGTCATAAGTCACTTTTTTCAAAGCTGTTGTAACTTTGAATGGTCACTAAACAAACTGTTGTAAGTCGAGGACTACCTATATTCTTATTTTCTTTTTGATCTGGACATTATAAGAGGCTGCAAATCTCCTGTTAAAAAATGCACTGATTATAATTTTAATGAGTAATACAACTAATTGGTTCCTTAGGAAGACACCTATTTTTCCAATAAGGATGTAGCATTCTATTTTTATTTTTAATTAACTTGATCTCAGCAGTTAAGAAACATCTTTTTTTAAAGTATCAGTAATCAGGCAGATCAAAGAAAGATCTGCAGTCTAACATGCTGATTCATAGGAAACTACTTTACACCAGGTAAGTGGTTATTGAATTGTAATTTTTAGAAAACAGTTTAACATCTCCCGTAACAAAATCATTCTGATAGTATTTAGCCATAC
The DNA here is from genome assembly GCA_012654045.1 of Ptyas mucosa. Lineage (NCBI taxonomy): Eukaryota > Metazoa > Chordata > Lepidosauria > Squamata > Colubridae > Ptyas > Ptyas mucosa. The sequence continues at coordinate 3,451,509 of WNWU01000042.1, read as the reverse complement.
TTTGATAAAAATTGCCTTTTAAATCTAGTAGGACACTACATTCAAATAGGAGTAAATCTCTGAAGGAGTAAAAAAGTGGTGAAATCAGGCAAAATAATAATATGTTGGCCCACATATCCTTGCAAATATATATATGCAGTGGTGAAATCCAATTTTTTTTTACTACCAGTTCTGTGGGCATGGCGAGGCTTGGTGGGTGTGGCAGGGGGAGGATACTGCACAATCTCCATTCCCACTCCAGGGGAAGGATATTGCAAAATCTCCATTCCCACCCCACTCTGGGGCCAGCCAGAGGTGATATTTGCTGGTTCTCCGAACTACTCAAAATTTCTGCTACTGGTTCTCGGAACTGCTCAAAATTTTCACTACCGGTTCTCCAGAACCTCTCAGAACCTGCTGGATTTCACCCCTGGTACAAGTGCAACTACATACCTTGGCTGAGCAAATGATCACCAATTCAAATTTCCCTTGGACTATATTGGTTGCTACTATTTTCTTCAAAACCTCAACAGCTATTGGGGATTGGATATGGTCATTATTCAGAAGATGTCCAAGCTTCTGTCCTAGCTCATGAGGACTCAGCTACCAATCTCCCCAAATATGGACAGTCAAATCCTGCTGCAACAAGATTTTTTTCTCCTGCCCTGCCTTAAATATGAAACACAGTAATGCCTGTCAACTGTCCAGTTGGCATTTCCAGAAGAAAAAAAAAACTCCTAGGACATCCCCCCCCCCCCCAAGAGTATTATACTTTACTGAAAAAACTACATTGGCACAGAAGAAGCTAAACCAGCTCTGGATTTCCCACGCAAACTGGAGCATAGTTATTTCCCCCTTTCCCTCTGAGCCACCCACAGTTCATTACGCCTGCCAATCATGTTCATTTTGTTATGAGAAAACAATTAGCCACACTCGGAGACCTTGGACACGTCCAGAGATGCCTCAGTTGTCTAGATACCATCCCTCCCACCTTTGCATTCCATTCCACCACTTTCCCCTTTTTTTGTCAGCAAAGTAAAAATGTAGGTGAAAGGCAAACCAATCTTGACATGCCAACCCCCTGGAAAGAAGGGGTAACCTGGAACAGAAGTAAACATATATACACATTATTACTGACAAACCAACTGCTGCTGCCTTCCCTATTGGGGCCATTGAGGGTACTTTGTATGAGACTTCTTAACTAACCTCCCTGCTCTAACATCTGGGTCAGCCACCCACTCAGTGTCTGCTAACAGGTACCCTTCTCACAGTACTAAGTAATTTCCCTTACAATATCTGGAGTTGAGAATCCTTTTTGACTTAGACTAGACTTAGACTAACTTTATTGTCACTTTGAATGTACACTAATCAGCATACATTAAAATCATATTTCGTTGCATATAGCTCTCAAAGGGTCACCACCTCCAATATACACTATATAAACATGACAAAATAAACAAACAAACAAATACAAAATTATGCATATACCCACATATATTATATGACATGAAGAAACAACACAGTCTAGTTCAGATGCATACATGTACATGGATAGGATACATGGATAGGAACCACATCAGCTCTTTTCCAGTCCTCTGGTAGTTCCCTGGTGCTCCAGGATTTTTGAAAGATGTGGTGCAGTGGTTCTGAGATGACATCTGCCAGCTCCTTTAGAACTCTGGGATGTAATCCATCAGGTCCTGGTGATTTGTATTCATCAAGATCATGTAGGACAGTAGAATAGAGGTCACGGTGCCAGGCTGCGAGCAGCACACTGCCATAGCTCATGCGCTGTGGGTTTTGCCTATTACTTCATTTTGGCTTGGATTTGGATGATCTAACATAACCTAGAGAGGATGGCATCTTGAGAGGGGGGTGAATAATTTCTATCCAATCAGAATACTGTTACTGTGCTACCTTTTATCTGCTTGTGTAAAACTGTATAAAAATAAAGCTCTTGAGAAGACCGAGAAAGACATCTTGGGAGACATCTTGAAACAGAGCAAAAGCCTGGACCTCTGATTTACAACATCTGGCATCCGAAGCAAGGACACCCTCTGTGGGGAGCAGCATTCTTGACATACTTATCATCATCCGGAATAGACCCCTATTGGTGCACCTTTTGTCCTTCGGGATCCCTAGTGGTAAGTTATGGGCTGCAATCTATCTCAATATCAGCAAACGCATGTGCAGGAACTAAGATTCCTTTTGCACAAGTCTGGCGTCATGACGTGCGAGGCTGATATAAGGAAACTAGTGACAGAGATAGGAAAACATTGTCCCTGGTATCCTGAAAGGGGGTCACTTCGTTTACGGGACTGGACAAGAATAGGACATGCATTACATCTTGAACCTCGGGTTCCTGTGAAAATATTACATCAATGGTATCAATGCTGTCAGGCAATAGAAAAATATGGCTCTGATGCTTTGGAAGGGCAACAATTAACTACAAGCCCTCCACCTGATTATAATAAAATTAAAATTGTCACCCCAAAACCATCTTTAATTGAACCACCAGCTCCTGCTGAAGGAGATAATTCTGTTGCATCCCCACAGCCACTGTATACCCCCATTAGGCAGATTTTAGAGAAACAGTTAGAAAAGGGGGGGGGGAAATATAGGCGAAATTGCTGATATGCTTTCTGTTTGTCCAGTGCATGTTATGGGCCAATTAGATCAGAATGGGGCTCAAATAATGGAATTTCACCCTTTGTCTTACGCAATTTTAACAGAACTTAGAAAAGGAATTAGAGATATGGGGTTGGGAAGTACTTATATGCAGGGAATGTTAGAAGCTTTGATGAGAAATCATGTTTTAGTACCTGAAAATTGGAAAACTACCTTTCGCATGTTGCTTACGCCAGCGCAATATGTAGTTTGGGATACTGAGTTTAAACAGCAAAGTGCCATGCGTGCCCTCCACTCGGGAGTAGGATTTATTCCTGATCAATTGTATGGATCTGGTCCTTTTGCTCCAGTTGATGCTCAGGTTATTCTGCCAGCAGCCACTTTGCAGGTTTCTTCTGAATGTGCTTATCGAGCCTTCGGAAAAGTGTCTGTCTCTGGCAAACCTCAACAAGCTTTCTCTAATATCAGATAGAAGGCTACTGAACTGTATCCTGATTTTATTAACAGATTACAGGATGCTTTACGGTGACAGATAGACAATCCTGAAGCTTGATGAGGCTGGCAAAAGACAATGCCACTTCTGAGTGTCGAAGAGCAATTGTTGGGCTGGGAAAAGATCCTGATTTCGCAGATATGATTAAAACATGTCAGGATATAGGAACATTCTCCTATCAAACTAATTTGTTAGCAGCTGCTTTATCACGAGGCAGCAAATCTCAAGGAAAATGTTATAATTATGGCAAACCTGGTCATTTGAATGTCGAAATCCAGGGGGGTATGTCTGCAACATCTCGCCTTCCCTTTCATCAGGGATCAAGGCCAAAAACAAAATGCCCAAAGTGTCAGAAAGGTTATCATTGGGCACGTGAATGTCACTCGGTGTCGGGAAATGGCCGGCCGGGCTGGTCTCTGGCCCCAGTCCAAACAGAGACAATAAGACAACAATAGAAAATACTCCTGCAGCTACAAAAGGTAGTGCTGGTATTGATTTAATACTGCAGGAGGAAGTGAATTTTAAATTTCCTGGGGAGGTTCAAGTAATTCCATACCAATTATCAGGCCCTTTAACAGAAAATTATGTAGGACTTGTCCTCCCATGATCAAGCATGGGTAAAAAAGGTATTTTTGTCATTCTTGGAGTGATAGATTCAGACTACACCGGGATTATTTATGTTCAATTGTGGACCAATTTGACCCAAACTTTGCCCATTTATACTAGCCCTGCTCAACTCCTGCTTTTGCCTTATTTTGTCCCGGAAGGGGGAGTGCAAAAGGAGAGAGGGACAGGTGGTTTTGGTTCTACTAACCCAGCCACTTCTATCATAGCTGCCATCACTATCCCGATAACATCCCAACAGCCCCGTCAGATCATTGTGTTGCAGGGTAAGCCCTTTGAGGGGATTTTGGACACTGGAGCGGATGTTTCAGTGATCTCTGACAAGCAGTGGCCTGCTGTCTGGCCAACTGAGCCCTGTCCAAGTGTGTGGGGTGTGGGGGGGTCGACAAAGTGCACGTCAAAGTGCAGAATTTATTTCAGCTCACTTGCTTAATTCAGATTTGGTCATTCAGGTCTGCCCTTTTATATTAGATATTCATGTCAGCCTTTGAGGGGGTGACCTGCTTAGTAAATTGGGGGCCACCCTCACTTTGGAGGACTGAAATTACTGCCCTCCTGCTGACTTGGATGGTTAAAGAGCCGGTGTGGATTGATCAATGGCCCAAAAATTAACGGCTCTCCACCAATTAGTACAAGATCAGCTGCTTGCAAGTCATGTTGTGCCATCCACTAGTTCATGGAATACACCTGTGTTTGTGATAAAAAAGAAAAGTGGCAAATGGCGCCTTTTACATGATCTTCCAGCCATGAATGCATGTATTCAACCTATGGGCCACTTGCAGTGCGGGACACCAAATCCTAATCTGATTCCCCAAGATCATGAGGTGATGGTAATCGACTTAAAGGATTGTTTCTTTTCCATTCCTTTGTGTCCCTCTGATCAGGAAAAGTTTGCATTTACAGTACCTGTGGTACTGTAGTACAGTACCTGCTGTTCTTGCAGTACAGTACCTGCGGTGAACCATTCAGAACCCAATAAACACTATCACTGGACGGTTTTACCACAGGGAATGTTGAATAGTCCCACATTATGTCAATTTTATGTTGCTGAGGCATTAGCCCCTTTTCGCAAACGTCATCCATTGGCTTTGGTATATCATTATATGGATGACATTTTAATTGGAGCATCAAAAATACAATCTAATTGGCTTTCTGAAATACAAAATGATTTATGTGTCTATGGATTGCAAATTGCCGCAGAAAAAATACAGCTGCATGCTCCTTATCTGTATTTAGGACATAAAATGTTGCAGTCTTTTTCTGCTCTGGCTTTTCCTCATTTAAAGTTACCCAAAGTTATTTCCTTAGTAAATTTGCAACAATTGCTGGGTACTATTAGTTGGGTCCACCCATATTTTTCTTTACGTACGCATTTACTTAGTCCATTATTTGAGTTATTGACTAAAGGAAAAAAGCCAGGAGATTTAATTATAGTTCCATCTGTAGTATTTGCTACAGTTGAGAAAATTAATAACATCTTGAGTACTCAGTTTGTGGATCGAATCCCTCATAGAGATTGTAAACTACCCACTGGAGTATTGGCTGTTTTAGAACAGCAAAAAGTATATTGTATTGAATAGCTTTATTTATCTCATACGCCAATTCAAAATGTTTAGCCCTTTATCCAAGCTATAGCTGAAATTATAACCTTGGGGCGTATTTGAGCATGTCAAAGAAATGGAACTGATTTAATAAATATTGTTCTTCCTATTTCAAAATCTAACTTTCACTTTTATTTTCAGAGTAATTTATCTCTTCAGTGTGCTCTAACTGACTATGTAGGCTGTATTTCATATCACCTGCCTAAAGATCCAAGGTTTGCTTGCTTAATGACTTCCTCCTTTCCTATTCGCTCATTACTTTCTTCTTCTCCACTACCGCAAGCTCTTATGGTTTTTTCTGATGGAGGACGAACGAGAGGAGCTATTGCTTACAAGGATTCTCATGATGACATCTGGAAAGTGTCTTACACTGCAGGACAGTCTTCATCTCAGTGCTCAGAATTGTCTGCGGCTATCTTAGCTTTCCACACTTTTTCTCAACAGCCTTTTAATCTGATCTCTGACTCTCAGTATGTGTGTCAACTTATTTTTAATCTTCCAGGTGCTTATATCATGCCCAGGATTGACTCCAATCTTATGGGTTTATTTCTCACTTTACAGCAACTTCTACAAGACTGGAAGCATTTATATTTTGTCTCTCACATACGCAGTCATTCATCCCTTCCTGGGCCTCTTTCTGAAGGCAACTGTCATGCTGATGCTGCTGTTCATGTTTTACCTACTTTGTTTACAGATCCATTTTTTAGTCATTCTTTTTTTCATCAAAATGCCAGGGGGCTGGCACAAGCTTGCCATATTCCACTAGAGCAGTGGTTCTCAACCTTCCTATTGCCGCGACCCTTTAATACAGTTCCTCATGTTGTGGTGACCCCCAACCATAAAATTATTTTCGTTGCTACTTCATAACTGTAATTTTGCTACTGTTATGAATCATAATGTAAATATCCGATATGCAGGATGTATTTTTATTGTTACAAATTGAACATAATTAAAGCATAGTGATTAATCATAAAAACAATATGTAATTATATATTGTGAAATATTTATTTCTAATTACAAATAAATGAAATTTTGTCCTGATGCATGGTGTAGTATGGATAACAGTTTTAATACAACAACAGTAAACTACATTGGTACATTTTGTAACAGTATGCATACAAAGCCAACGTCAGTGCGAAGGTTGCAATTGCTTCTTTCTCACCAGATCAGAAATTCTCGGGACAGTCTTTGCAAGAGCACAACGAAGATCATCTTCCACAAGTCTACTTCTGTATTTAGACTTGATAACCAACAAGCTGGAAAACCCTATTTCACAAAGATATGTTGTTGGAAATGGAAGAAGAAGGCGCAACACAGTCTCAGACAGAACAGGATATGACTGCAAACACTTGATCCAGAATTTTGTAACTGGTATTGTAGCAAAATCAGTTCTCGCTGCATCATTGTTAATAAGTTCAATAAACTCCTCTTGTGCTGTCTCAGGAACATCTTCAACTTTGACTGTGAATGAGCTTCTGGCAAGTGCAAATGGGGTGTCAGGTAGATTTGGAAAGTACGATGAAACTTTGTCTTCAAGCATGTGCAAGTGTTCTTTCACAGAAATTATCATCATAACCTTTTTGTCTGGTTCATGTCATTCTCCCCAAAGAAAGCAGATAAGGTAGGCAACATGTAAATTTTATTTTCATCCAATTTTTTTTGCCAAAGCTGAAGTTTCATTTGGAATGCTCGGATCTTTTCAGACAAATTGAGGCATGTTGCATCTGGTTCTTGCAGTGATAAATTTAACTTCTGCGCATGCCCAAGATGGCGTCCCGGCACTGAGACCTCCGATTGTTGGGAGGGGATGCCTCAGTTTAAGGAGGCTTTGGAGGGTCGGGCGGAACATCTAAGGCCCTCGCCCGGGTAAAGGAGTGTCAGGAGGACATTTCGAGAGCTTTGCCAGCTCTCCGGACCATCCCAGCTCCGAAAAAAATGGCTTCAGGGAAGACGGCGGGAGACACCACTAGAGAGTGGGCGCGGCTTTACAGGCCTGGCGGAACGGCCAGGGCGATGTTGGCGGCTACCTGCAGCTGGCGGGGCGACAGCAGCGGCCTCGAAGACGGCGACGCTGGGGCCCCCTGCGGAGGTTCCCCACGCCCCTCGATGCCTCGCATTAGATCTACAGAGGCGAGGGGCAGCTGGGGACGACCGCGGAAGGGCCAATGGCGGCGATGTCGACGGTGGCGGCAGCAGCCGCAGCGACAACTGCAGGGATGGCGGCCGAGGTCGGGGCGGCCTGCAAGGGCCTGCAGATACCAACAAAGCCAGTGTGGGATTTTTTGGCAGTAACCGCAGAATTGGTGTTTTCCAGAGGATTGGAAAGTACCCCCCGAGCAGCCGGAGGGTGCTTGGCCGTGGGGATGGGCTGTCCCCATACGGACCTGGAAACCCCCAACCCCCCCCCTTTAGGTGATCTGGAGGGTGAAAATAGGGGAGTATTACATCCACAGTGGAAGCTTGAGGGATTTGTGGGGTCGGTGAATGACTACAGACTCCTGCTGTCTGAATTTCCCCCACCCCTCCTTCCTCCCGGACTACGCTTAGGCCTTGTTAGACCTTGTTATGGCCATAACAGCCCCATTTATTTGGTCTGCTGAACTATTTCCACTCTTCCCTCCCCCTCGTATTGCCATCTATTTCCTGCCTCTGGAAGATATCTCCTGAACTATTTGAACACTCTGTGTGAGCTGGAGGATTCGACCCCTTGACCCTCCTAACCCAAGGGGGCACTGGAACCATGGACCTGAGGCCAGTGGAAGGCGGAGTATGGCCACCTCACTCCTGGGTTATCATCTAAGTTTTCCTGGTCGGCCTTGTGAGAGGATAGCCGGCCAGGATACTTCCGGGGGTTGAATTGTATTTGCCTTCCCCTCCATTGCTGTGAGAGGGCAATGGAGCCCGGTGACTTGGACCATGGATCAGAATTCTGTCCCTCTATGTTTTCAACATCTGGTGGTCCCTGACCCTGGACTATTCCCCCCTCAAGGGTCTTGATGTACTCAGTATCTGAATTGCTTGCCCTGCGAGATTCCCCCCTCTCGCAGGTTTGGCCCTCCACTTTACCAAGGGCCTATCTCGATGACGGACTTTGGAGTCCGGAGAGATGGTTTGACGCAAAGAAGGGTGTGTGGGGCTTTTTGGTGAAGTGTTTTAATAAGATTTTAAGGGATCCGGGGAGGGGGGTTTGTAATAATTTTTTAAGGGGAATTGAGAAGACGACCGAAGGGGATGGGGGGGTCATCCTCCTTGGTCAGAGCCTAGCCCGGCATGGGGTAACGGTTTGGGGGGTGCAGAACGAGGGATTGGAGGGGGGACGGAGGATCATACTTATGAGGGTTGCACCATCAGCACGGTAGTTGGGACAGGCAGATATGGCGGGAGCAGGAGACCACATCATGTGTCGGGGGCGCGCACTCACTATTTGAGAGCGATTGCTCGCCCCAGTCCCCAAAGCTCCACTCGGACACTAGGTAGCACAGATACTCAGGATCTGGGCCTTCGGCTGATGCTGTGCAATGCCAGGTCCGTGGTAAATAAGGCCCCCCTCATCTGTGATCTTATAAAGGAGGGGGGAGCGGACCTGGCAAGTATTACGGAAACCTGGCTGGGTCCAGAGGGAGGGGTCCCTCTGGTTGAGATGTGCCCACCAGGTTTCAGAGCATTCCATCAGCCAAGGACCCAGGGGAGGGGCGGGGGGGTGGCGGTTATTATTAACGAAGATCTAGGTCCGAGGGGGACCACTGTGCCACAGATTGCCGGATGTGAGTCCCTCCTTATGAAATGGGGTCATGGGGTTCAGTTGGGCTTGCTGCTCACGTACCTGGCTCCCTGCCACGTGGCAACAGCCCTGCCCGAGCTACTCGACGTGATAGCCACAGTGGCAGTGGATACACCCGAAACTTCTCCTGTGCAGCTTTTGCCGCTGCAGGCATCAGCAGTGCGGTGGCAGCAGGGAATCCCTGAACTCACTCACCAAAAGATTTTCAGTGCGGCTTTTGCCGCTGCAGGCATAGCAGGGGTGGGTTCTAAATTTTTTTACTACCGGTTCTGTGGGCATGGCGTGACGGTCATGTGACAGGGTGGGCATGGCTAGCTGGTCATTTCTGACAGGTCCTTGAACTTTTGACTGGTCCTCACACTTATGACCATCCTCACATTTATGCCTGTGCAGCATTCTTAACAACCATGTCACTCATTTCACAACTGCTTCTCTTCACCATGGTGATAAGATAGGGCAAAAAACATAAAATGTGAGGACAGTCGTAAGTTCGAGGACTGGTCAAAAGTGCGAGGACCAGTCAAAAATAACTTTCTCAGCCCTCTAAGTAGTCCATATGCATAAAAGGATACAGCAATAGAGAGGGATGAAGGAAGGGAAGGGAAATTAGAGTAGGAGTGAGGGTAAGAGAGGGAGGAAGAGAGGAGGAGAAGGAGAAAGGAAGTAGGGACGAGAAGAAGATAAAGTACCTTACTCTTGCTTTTCTATCTTTTTTGTGACTTCCCCCCCTTTCTTATTATTAATTAGTAATAAATTGATAACAATTATATATTTTATATATTTTAATATCATATATTTTAATAGGCAAATAATCGAATAGTAATTGAAATACAGAATCAATAGTTGATAACCTTTTATTTTTTATATATAAATATATCTTATTGCATAGAAACTTAAGATCTTTTGGTAAGATTAATTGAATTAACTATTTATAACCATAATTAATTAATTATAAGCTAAGTAGATAAATTGGATACCTAGATTTAGATATTGACTAATATATATATAGATTAACCTGCTTTTTATATATTTGAATATAGATATTATTGTACAGAAATTGAAGATTTTTCCTTAAGATTATAGGATAATTTTTGATGGTGAGCTCATCTCTCTGTAAGGAAAACAAAACATAAGAAACACAGGAAATATAAGTGACAAGGAAATACAAGGTATAAAATTATAGGCACAAGCTTTCTTTGGATACGATTAAGGTCACTTTTAGTAATACTAGAAATTAAGACAAAGATAGATAAGGAGAATACGAAAAAGTAAATTAGGTAACTCTAGTGGATGATAGTTTGGAGGAACATTGAAAGGATAGTGAGAGATCAAAAGAGGATCCTGAAAGAGATGACAAGTCTTTCCACAACAGTGTTAAGAACAGGGGGGAAAAACCATCTCAAACCCTACAATTACTATGGCCTCACCCGCAACTCAAAAATCAACAGAAGGACTATCTAAAACAGAAAAATCTGTGGTAATCCCAACAATGCAGGCCATGCAATCCACCCTGACGCTGATTCAAGAAACGATGGTGAAAATGCAGGAGAAAATGTCCAGCAACCATGACGAACTAAAGATAGACATCCGATCTTTAGATTGTAAGATGAATGACATACAAGAGTCAATTCATAAAAATGAACAAAAAATAGAAAACCAGGGTGGAACAAAATGAAAAAAGCTTGAATTGGTAGATCAAAAATTGATGGCTCAAAATAGAGAACTCGAGGATTCCATCATTCAATTGGAGATGGACTTGGCGGCCTTCTACCTTCGATTTCAAAATGTAATGGAAGATAAAGAGGAAGATTTGGGACAAGTGATGGCAGAGTTGATTGCTGAGGCCCTACAACAGAAGAAACAGGAAATAATAAGAGTTGGACGAAGTGTATCAGGTACAGCAAACTATGCCAGAAGGCATAAACTGCCAAGGGAGGTCCATATTCGGTTTGCCAAGAAAAAAGTCAGAGACATATACAATATAACAAGGGAAGAGTCAATGATCTATAGAGGGAAGGAAGTGATAACGCTGAAGCAGGTCCCTAGGAGAGTAAGGGAACTGCGAAGAGACTATCGTTTCCTAGCCATGCAACTAAACAAAAGAAACATCTTGTTTAGATGAATGCTACTAGAAAGTATGCTAATCATGTGGCTCAGGAAAAAAATCAAAATAGATAGTCTAGTAACTGCACAAGACTTTTTAGATCAATTTGTAGGGATGGAAGAAGAGCAGAGCAGTAAGGAAGAACTGAAACGGCAGCCCAAGAAGAGGAAATCCCCCAGCAATGAGATTCCAAAGAAGGATCCCTGGAAAAGAAGGAAATAGAAGAAAAAGAAGGCAAGGACACAAAAGGGAAGAAACAAAGAACTCAAAGAGTCACAAGAGCAAACAAAAAATAACCCCGTTCAGGGAAACTAGAAATGGAAGGTTGGAAATTAATATCAATAAATGTTAATGGACTGAACGAGAACAGAAAGAGAAGACAGATACTCACTAAATTAGCCAAATAAAATGTTGATATTATATGCCTCCGGGAAGTCCATATATGAAAGCAAGACGAAAAATATCTAGAATACAACAAATTAGGGAAAACCTTTACAGCGTTAGCGGGGGAGAAAAAGAGGGGGGGGGGTAGCAATATACATTAAGGGAGGGATTGTCGCAGAACAAAAATTTGCTGATTCCAAAGGAAGAACGCTAATGATAGAGATAAAAAGAGGAAATTCACCAATACTATTGGTAGCCATCTATGCCCCAAACAAAAACCAGGGGGAATACTACAAAAAATTGCATGAATGAATAAGTAAAATGGAATATAGTAACATCTGCATAGTGGGTGACTTCAATGGAATAACGAATATTGATAAAGATTATAAGAGCGGCAAAGTAAACAAAAAAAGAAAGAGAGATAAACTACCCAAAACTTTTTTTGATTTAACAGAGGAACTGAATCTAATAGACAGGAGGACCTTACACCCAAACAAGAGAAAATATACCTTCTATCAAATCCCCAGGTATCATGGTCTAGAATAGATATGATGTGGGTTAGCAAAAGAGTGGGATTGGAAATTGATTCTGCAGAAATTACTCCAAATATATGGGCAGACTATAATCCCCTAGAAATAAAATGGAAGGCCCCACAGAGAAAAAAGTTTAGGAGATGGAGGCTTAACAAACAAATTTTAAGAGAAAGGGAATACATAGAAAAAACTATGGGAGAATTGAAACTATTATTTAAAGAAAATGAAAACCAAGAAACATCCTGAACAAACCTATGGGATACAATGAAGGCATACCTAAGAGGATTAACAATAACCTATAATGCACATAAAAATAAAGAAAAACGGAAGGTACAAAAAGTTCTTCAGGAAAGAATTGGGGACATGGAAAAGAAATTACAACAAAACCCAGGAGATAAGGCGACAAAAGAGAATTTGACAATGTTGAGACACAAAATGAATATACTAGACCAGGAGGAATTGGCAAATAAAATTAAACAATCCAAACAATATTATTTCAAAAATGCCAACAAACCGGGTAGGTGGCTGGCCTACAAGTTAAAGAAAGAAAATGAAAAACGGATTATCCAACAATTGGAAGATATGAAGGGGAATTTACAAAACAAAGAAGAAGATAAGCTTGAGATTGCCAGGGAATATTATACAGAGCTCTATAAAGAGGAGGAGGTCCCAAGAGAAAAGTTCGAGCAATACATGTCGGAGGAAGAACTCTCACTGGTAGAAGAGGAGAAGGGGGAGGTGCTGAATAAAGAAATTATGATAGAGGGATTAAAGATGGCAATCTCAAATCTAAAAAACAATAAATCACCAGGCCCGGACGGTCTCCCAGGAGAAACATACAAAAAATTAGAGGAAATATTATTACCAAAATTATTGGAGATATGCAATGAGGCGCTACTAGAAGCTAAAATACCTGATTAGTGGAGGGAAGCATACATTACATTACTGCCATGTTGTTTCGATGAAGAAAGACGCGTAGGCAGGATGATGGTTCACCGGAAGGCCCTTCAGTGGGAAGGCACCTTGGGGAAGGCCCTTCGGTGGGGAGGCACCTTGGGGAAGGCACCCTGACTCCCTCCAAAAGGCTCCCTTTTATTGTCATTTTACAGCTGCCATGGCAAAACATTAATCATCATTTACTTGTACTGATTGGTTACAGAAGGCTCATGATTTTCACGTGAACACCTCGTTTTTCTCTCGTGCTCTTCCTGTGTCACACAATGCTACGTGCCTGGTTTTGCATACTTGAGATGAGGTCTCCACCAGAGATCCTGTCTTTGCATTCCTCATGAGATTAAGACTCTGCGGAAGTGCTTGTTTACACAGCGTGGTTTGCCAGCCACTGAGATAACACTCACCTCCACATGTCCTCCTTTTTTATTTTAGTTTTTATTTTTTAAGATTTTGCAAGCATACATAATTTCAGATTTGGAGGGCCGAATTCTTGGACGAAATATTGCTAATAACCCAGGCAAACATTGTATGCAACAGCAACAACAAATTAAAGCAATAATGACTAATATAATAATGGATACTATTTGTCGTACCCATCCAAAATCTGGGAGCCAAGACCATAACCACTCCCATGGAGATTGTGGAATAGTAGATCCAGTTGGATTATCTGCAATCATGTTTTCCATGTGTTCAATCGTAGCTGAAATATTTGCCTTATGATCAGTAATATACATACAACAATGTGAATGAATTAAAGCACATACCCCACCCTTGGCCGCTAGAATGATATCTAAAGCATAACGATTTTGCAACACTATATCTCTAATTTGTGACATCTCTTCATTGATCAATTTTAGGGAATGGACAGTATCCTTAACCAATGCAGTTGTCCAATTTGCTAAAATATGCAAATCTCTGTAATTCATCATTACTCCTAAAGGAGGAAGAACACCCCTTGCTAACATGGTCGCAGTGTAATGATTAATGGGATTTTGAACATCTATGTTTCGACGATTCCTTAACCGTCCTTTAGGTAAATGATCAGATATCACTACAGAGGGAGCAATGTATCCCAGAGTACAACGACCAGACCACCATGCAGGAATATGTTGATATGCCCTTCTACCACATAGCATCCAAACATTATTTAAAAGCGGAATTGCTAAGTCGTCTGATGACTGGGTCTGCTCGTCCATAGACACCGCTGCAGTACAAAGGAACAACCCACTACACCTTAAAACATCTGTTGGTCCTGGACATGGGCATGTTATAGGACACCCTAATATCTGGTGTGTACACCCATAGTAAGTGAAATTATGTAAATGTTCATATAGGGTACCATTCAAGAAAGAATTGGTTCTCTTCATAACAGGGCTAAGAATAAATGTTGTGTTACAATAAGGATACTTTCCAACGTCCACAGATGCACTCCCAGCTGCGGTGCTATTGATAAATTCCCAACAGTATGTTGCTACTTCCTGAAACCTGCTTCCAATGGCTAGGATAGTGTTCTTGCCAGTCGTCTTAGTGTCTCTAACACTCCCATCCTTCCAAGTGAAAGTTTTCCATTTCGTTTCATTAAAAGGAACAGCATGTATTAAAAGTCCTCCTTTGGCATGTGGGGGAACGTGCATACAGATCCAGCAATCAGTTTTACCTATTAATCGAGAGATATTCTGCACGTCCCATATATAGGAATTTTGATCCCAAAGACCTTGTTCTGGAATTCCATGTTGCAAAGTCATCGTAGCCGCGCAAGGAGGGAAAATACACATAAAAATAATACACATTACAATGGTTACAGAATTAGCATTTAAACAAGAAAAGCTGCTACTAAAAAGTTCTCTGGGGTCGGTGGTATATTCTTTTCCTGTAGCAAGTTTGTGGATTGAACAGAAAGGGCTTTAATCTGTCCCCAGGTCACTTGATGAGCCTGGCGAGGTGCTCGGTCCCGATCCTGCTGAGGGTTCTGCAGGCTGAGTGAGAAGTTCAGGATCGGGTGTTTCAATCCTTCGTGCCATGCCATCTTTCCATGGTTTTACGCACCTAGCAGGAATCCACACCTGTAGGAGCAAACACAGCAGCATATCCCCATCCCCATGTCAACAAGGGAACAGGTCCATGCCATTCGGGATTAGGCAATAATCCATACATTACCTGTGGCTGGGGATGACTTATTCTACTTCCAAAATGACCATCCACTGGAGTTGATAAATTTGTGATACCAAGATGATTCAGAGTAAACAGAACTTTATTTAACCATTCCTGTTTACCAGGGAGACCCACAGGAATCCCTCCTGTTTGTTTGTGTTCATCCAAAGCAGACTTCAATGCAAAATTTGCGTGCTCCAGTATGGCTTGTCCTGTATAAGGCACGCCAAAAAGATGTTCAATTTGCCATGCGTCATAAAATTCAGCAAAGGAGCGACTACAATATGCAAGGCCATTGTCCGTTTCCAACGCAGAAGGTAGGCCCATGACAGCAAATGTTCGAATACAATCATTAACAACATGTTTAGTGGCCTCTCCTTTCTGAGGAGTAGCCCAAATAAAATGAGAAAAAGTATCAATGGTTACATGAAGGTATTTCCAAGGAGCAAAAGAAGGATATTGAGTTACATCCATTTGCCAAAGTTCATTTGCTTTAAGCCCTCTCGGATTCACCCCAATGGAAGGAGATGGGGTGATTTGAGAACATTGAGGACATTGTTGTATAATCGCTCTAGCATGGTCTAAAGGAATGTGAAATTGTTTCGCTAGAGCTTTGGCATTTTGATGAAACATAGAGTGACTCTCCCAGGGAGTTACAGATAAAACATGCTGCTTTGTAGCAGTGTCTGCAACAGCATTTCCTTCTGATAGCATACCTGGGAAAGATTGATGACTCCTAATATGTGCAATATAAATTTGATTCTTTCAGAAATGCAAAAGCTGTTGCAATGTCAAAAAGAGGGACAAGAGATCCTCATCCAAAGATGGTGTAACATATGCACCAGGGAGGGAGGTGACAATTTGACAAACATACTGACTATCTGAAATAATATTAAGGTCTTGAGTTGGAAAGGTTTGCAAAGCCAATATTACAGCTGCAACTTCTGCACGCTGAGCGGATTTTTGCGGGGGTGTGATTTTAGTAACCCATTTTCATGCTCAAGCCAGGCAGCTGCGCCCCATTTTGGCCCCCCCATCAGTGAAAACTGTGAAGGCATTCACCAAAGGTTTTAATGAGATACCATGCTGAACTATGATTTCTATCTGATTAAAGGCAAGCAGGCACGGATCTGCAGGAATATGATAAGAGACTTTCCCAACGTAATCAGTAAGCGCTGCTTGCAAAAGAGAGGAGAAGCTAACCATGCGTTCCCATTCTTTCAATGGCAAGGGAACTGCGATATTAACAAGATCGAGACCTAGAAGAATTTTGCAGCGTACCCTTCCCTTAAAAATTAACTCTGAATACATTTGTGCTTGTACACTGATAGTATGACTAAGGCTATGTGAAAGATATAGCCATTCAATTATTAACAAAGAAGGCTTAGGCTTACTTTGTTGTTGGAATTCCTGAGCTAATACCACTGTAGGTTGTTTTGCGGTTGGAATGATAATCATTAACAAGGGAAGATTTTCTTGACATCTATCTACCCAAACCAATTTCAAAGCTTCATTAAGTTTTGTAAAGACTGCTTTATGAGCTTGGGTAAATGTGATCACCTCAGCTGGATCTTTCCTATTTCTTAATGCATCAAACAAAGGACTAAGCATATTAGTAGGAAGACCTACGTATGGTCGCAACCAATTAATTGAACCCAAAAGTTGCTGTAATTGAACATAGGAAATTTTATCCTCTATCTTTAGCTGAGGAATTTGTGGATGTGAATATGTTTGTAATAGCTTATGACCTAGATAAAGAAATGGCTCTTGTAGCTGTACCTTCTCTGGTGCTATCTGCAAACCATATGCAGCTAGATCTTGTGTTAAATGTTTCAGCCAATAGGGAGGAATTTGTGGCCCAGCAATTAAAATATTATCCATTTGTATAAAAGCAGGATGTAAAGTGAAATTTGGTTATAAGAGTGAAATAATATGGGGTCAGCCTAGAAGATCTCTGAAGGACCCCTGTAACTTGAGAAAGTTGCAGAGTTTAAAAAGTTAAACCGCAGAGGTGCTATGTTAAAATGCAGAACTAACCCACATGGAGCTTCCTGCCTAAGGAATAAGGGAGGGGGCAAGGAAATAAGCAGAAACTCAGACAGAGTTGTAGCCCCCACCTTTATCAATGAGTCATTAAGAAGCTGAAGCCACCCTATTTTCCACAACAAAGGAATGACAAGATTACAGGGGCTTGCAACATTCAAACAAATATGAGACATAGGAAAGAAAAACAAACACTCAAAAAGAAAAAGAAATCAAGCCAAAGTAATTTAAACACATGAGGAAAAGGAGAAAACACAGCAATAGCAAGCTGAATAATTATAGGGAATGAACAACGACAAAGGACTAGGGAAAACAAAGAGTGGACTATAAAACAATTATTTATTTGCCAGATCCAGGACAGAAGAACTCAATCACAAACAAAATCAGGATTTCAACACCATAAAACAATCACACACACAAACCAAAGGATTCACACGCCAAATCAAAAGAATTTCAAAAGATTTTAAAGAGTCACATAGAAAATCAAAATATGTTTTAGGATTTAAAAAATTACTTACAGTTCAAACAGGCTTGTATTTGTTTCTTGCCTGCCTTCTAAAAACAATAAACTAATTCTGCTCTCAAGCAGCTGACCTCCAATCATTTCTAAGTAATCTCCCAGCCGCGAGTTTTGAATTTAAGAAGCCTTCCAACAATCCTTAAAGGGAAAGGCTTCTTTTTTCCTTTCAACACCAGGAAAAAACTGATGACTTCTGCACTGATTTACCCAGTGAAACCTCTTCTTACATTTATGGCAAATAGTTTTTGGTCTATTTACTTGACCTCCTCCTGGCCCATTGCCTCTGTGGGCTCCACCATCAGGAGCTCTGCATTGCTGTTTAAAATAGCCAGGTTTGTTACAATTAAAACAATTGCCTTTGAGCTTACCAGACTTTCCTTGTTTTAAGGCAGCTGCTAAGGCTTCCATCTGATGTTCTGAATCCCAAACAACATACTGTGCTGGTGTGAGAAGCATGTGAAACAAATCCTTCCAATCTTGATATGGCAAAGGATTCCACTGATATTGGGATTGTCCCTGGGGATTAACTACCTGTATGACAGGAAAAGCTTAGAGACCCTTTGCAATTACCCCAGTGAGAGTCCCTTTTTTTTGCTCTTCCTGAAACCCTGCTCCTGGCTGCAGCTGAAAATAAAGCAGAGGGGGAGCAGACCCCTGATCAGGAAACAGAGAGAGAGATGGTGACGGTGCCTTGAGTTTATGAGTCCCCATAACCTCTACTGCTTCCTTACATTTCTGCCACAGCAACAAATGCTTTATTTCTGCTTGTGGCGGTGAGTGTAAATGAGTTCCAATTTTAATCCAATCATGCAAATCCAAAGTTCCTTTTTCAGGATACCATGGGCATTGACAACCTATTTCATGTACTAACTGTTCTAACTTAATTCCTGCCATTCCATTACTTTTAAGTAATTTCCTCAGTTCTTGTGCATGAAACTTCTGCTGAACTGAGATTCCCCCCCCCCCCATACTCATGAAATTTTTGGGAGCGAAGTTCTCTGGGTGCACCTGGGCTTGTCCGGCCGAATGAGCATAGGAGGTATCACGTCTATCACGTCGGGGTCACCAGATGTTGTTTCGATGAAGAAAGACGCGTAGGCAGGATGATGGATCACGGGAAGGCCCTTCAGTGGGAAGGCACCTTGGGGAAGGCCCTTCGATGGGAAGGCACCTTGGGGAAGGCATCCTGACTCCCTCCAAAAGGCTCCCTTTTATTGTCATTTTACAGCTACCATGGCAAAACATTAATCATCATTTACTTGTACTGATTGGTTACAGAAGGCTCATGATTTTCACGTGAACACCTCGTTTTTCTCTCGTGCTCTTCCTGTGTCACACAATGCTACGTGCCTGGTTTTGCATACTTGAGATAAGGTCTCCACCAGAGATCCTGTCTTTGCATTCCTCATGAGATTAAGACTCTGCGGAAGTGCTTGTTTACACAGCGTGGTTTGCCAGCCACTGAGATAACACTCACCTCCACACTGCCAAAAGAAGGTACCGACTTAAAACAAATAAAAAACTACAGACCAATTTCTCTTTTCAATTTGAACTATAAAATTTTTATGAGTGTAATGACTGAAAAAATGAAAAGAATATTAAACACTATGATACATACAGACCAGAATGGTTTCTTGCCCAGCAGACAAATTAGGAATAATATAAGAATTGTTGTGGATATTTTAGAATATTATGAAGCCCACCCAGAAAAGCAAATGGCCTTAGTCTTTTTGGATGCCCAAAAAGCTTTTGACAACCTTAATTGGAAGTTTATGATCGAACAAATCAAAACAATGAAATTCGGAACAAACTTCGAGAGAATGATAAAAACAATTTATAATCAACAGAGACCAAGAATAATAATAAATGGGGATATGATCAAAACATTTCAAAATGAGAAAGGAGTAAGACAAGGGTGCCCACTGTCACCATTACTATTTATCATGGCTTTGGAAATTTTGTTAAACAGGATCAGAAACAATAGTGAAATAAAAGGTCTAAAGATCAAGAGAGAAGAATATAAAACATAGGCCTTTGCCGACGATGTAGTGCTGATTATGGGGGAACCATTAGAAATGGGCCAAAAAATTCTGGAGGAACTAGGAAGATACGGTGAGGTATCTGGGTTTAAATTAAATAAAGCCAAAACCAAAATGCTGGTCAAAAACCTGACAGAAAGGCAAAAGGAAGAACTAGAAAAGACACTGGATTTACAAATTGTTAAAACAATTAAATATTTAGGAATTTGGATAACATCAAGATGTTCGGCCCTGAAAGAGGATAATTAAACACCTCTGATCAAAAAAATTAAACAGGATTTGGAAAGATGGGGGAATCTACAGTTATCACTTTTGGGCAGGATAGCATCAATAAAGATGAATATCCTGCCCAAGTTATTATATTTATTTCAAACCACACCGGGCACTCTAGATAAAAAATTCTTTGCAGAACTGAATAAAATTACCAGGAAATTTATTTGAGGTGGGAAAAATCCTAGAATTTCACTTAGATCACTACAAGATAATAGAAGTAGGGGAGGCTTTGGACTCCCAGCCTGGGAAATTTATCACAAAGGGGCCCACATACACAAGATAAGGGATACAATACAAACCTGGGAGGAAATTAGACAAAAACTATATATGAAGGTTCCGAATTGGCTTTCAACAATGAAAGCCATGATATACCCCAACACAGTAGAAATCAACAAAATGTATAGGTACAAAGAACTCTTAGATAGCTGTGGAAATAATAATGAGTCATTAAGGGAACACGGCATCCACATCGACTGGTGGTCATACTTGCAGATCAAATCAAGACATCAAAAAGACAAGGAAGTATTTCAACAACTCAAAAGAAAAGTCTGGAACAACCGATAACAGTTGAGGAGATCAGTTTCGCTATAAAACAATTAAAAACAGCTAAAGCTTCAGGGACGGATGGTCTAACGGCAGTTTACTATAAAACTTTACAAGAGGAAATGATTGAGCATCTTAAAGACTTATTTTGTAATATACAATTAGGAGGTAAGATACCTTACTCATGGAAAACAGCTTTTGACTCATTGATTCCGAAAGAAGAATCAGGTCTTAAGAAACCAGAAAATTACAGACCAATATCTCTATTAAATACAGATTATAAAATCTTTGCAAAAGTGTTAGCCAACAGATTGATGCCAGTTATTCAAAAGGTAATTCATCATGATCAAGCAGGATTTATTGAAGGCAGATATATGAAGGAGAATGTCAGGCAAGTTATAGACTTAATGGACTATCTAGATAAGAATAAACAGATCTCTGCAGTGCTGGGTTTTTTGGATGCGGAAAAAGCCTTTGATCGAGTGAATTGGAACTTTATAATTAAAACTTTGGAAAAAATGGATTTGGGGGAGCGGTTTATACAAGCAATTGGTGCAATTTATCAAGAACAATATGCACAACTTATTATTAATGGATGTTTAACATCGAATTTCAACATACAAAAAGGCACCAGACAAGGTTGTCCATTATCCCCGCTATTATTTATCCTAACTTTAGAAGTCTTACTTAATGCAATACGGGATTCGAATTCCTTGACCGGAATAGCTATAAGGCAAGAGGACTACAGAACTAAGGCATTTGCAGATGATCTGGTTGTTACCCTATCACAACCTATGAATTCAATAATCCAGATGAAAGATATTATACAAGATTATGGCATGGTATCTGGTTTTAGGCTGAACCAGAAAAAAACTAAAATGATTGTTAAAAATTTGACAGAGAGCAAAAAAAAGGAACTGGAAAGAATGGCAGGTTTCGAAATTGTTTCAAAGGTCAAATATTTAGGGGTACAAATCGCAGATTCAAATGTTAAACTGTTTCAAAATAATTATGAGGTTCTGTGGCAAAAGATACAAAAAGATATGCAAAATTGGAAGAAACTGCAGTTATCATTGCTTGGAAGAATATCAGCAGTAAAGATGAATGTTTTACCTAGATTTATTTTTTTATTTCAAATGATACCGGTGCTCAAATCAGATAAACCACTGCTAGAATGGCAAAAAGGACTGAATAAATTTATTTGGAATGAAAAAAAACCGAGAGTTAAACTGAAAATAATGCAAGATACTCGTGAGAGAGGTGGTCTTAAACTTCCAAACCTTCGATTATACTATGAAGCAGCTGCATTGACGCAAATAAGTGACTGGTTTGGGAAAACTAAGACAGAACTGTTGAATATAGAAAGTCATGACCTTGTTTGGGGATGGCATGCATACTTATTTTATGACAATAAAGTGGATAAAGTGTTCAATAGTCATCTACTTAGAAATGCCTTGATGAGAATTTGGAGGAAGCACCGAATTAATTGGGATTATAAGATTCCGTTTTGGCTGGATCTTGCTGATACCATGTGGAATACAAATATTAAGTCACTCGGGGGTTTCTTATATAAAGAGTTACTTTATTTTGAAGAGGGCAGATGGCGACTGAAGACTTTGGATATGCTGTTGGAAGAAGGGAAATCTTTGACTTGGTTGCAGTACAATCAATTACAGATGAGATGGAAAGAAGATCAACAAACTGGTTTAATGGAATATGAAGTAGAATTGGTTAGACAGATAAAGGAGACAGGTCCAATGCATATTAAGAGAGTTTATAATGTTTTGTTAGAAAGGGATTCAGAAAATGAGTTAGTTAAAGATTGTATGATTAAATGGGCACAGAATTTCTCTCAACCAGTTATGATGGAAACATGGGAAAAAATATGGGTTCAGAATGTTAAGTTTACACAGTCACAAAATTTACGAGAAAATTTTTATAAAATGTTTTACAGATGGCATTTAGACCCCAAGAAATTGTCTTGTATGTACCCTAACGTGCAGCCAAAATGTTGGAGATGTGAGTGTTTAGATGCTACATATTATCATATATGGTGGACTTGCAAAAAAGTGAGGGCTTTTTGGATAAAAATTTGGTGGATTATGCAAAATGTTTTAAGGAAAAAAATACAATTTTCTCCACAATTTTTCTTATTGGGTATAGTTAAAGATTTTACATTGGGTGAAACAAAACTGATTTTGTATATGGTGACAGCAGCTAGGTTGTTGATTGCCCAATATTGGAAGAGTGATACCTTACCGACTGTGGACCAATGGATTCAGAAGATGGCTGGATTTGCAGAAATGGCGAAGATTTCAGCCTTTTTAAAAGACCAGATGCATGAGAAATATATACAGGAATGGAATAAATGGATTGAGTATATACAGAATAAGTATCAGACTAGAAAATATTATGTAGCTTTCAGCTGAGAAGGATTGATGTTTATGCTAGTAAATATAGAAAAATATAGCAAAAAGATATGGAAGGATGAATAACGTATATATTGTTTGGGAATATTAGTATTGCATATAATGGAAGTCAAAGGGGGGAGGGAAAAGGGTGGAGGGGGAGGGATAGGGTGGGATTGGGAGGGAATTATATATTTTTTCTATATGCATGTACTCTATATATGTATTTTACAATGTTGGGTAAGGGTGGGGGGGGAAAGGGGGGGAAATTTATATCTGTAAAACTTTTTCAATAAAAAAAAAGACAAGGAAGAATTGGGAATAGAGACGGGAACAAATAGATTTGATAAATTATTGATAGGCCCAGAAAAAAGAATACTAGCCAGACTATATAATTACCTATTAGAATATGACAGGGCAGAAGAGGTGGTAAAAGAGCAAATGATCGCGTGGGCAAAAAACATAGATCACAATATAAATTTGGATGAGTGGGAAACCATTTGGAATAGAAATTATAAATTGACAAAAGCAGCAAAGAAAATCAATACAAAATGCTATACAGATGGCATCTAGCCCCTGCAAGATTAGCGAAAATTTACCCAAACATAAGCCCTAAATGCTGGAAATGTGACTACCATCAGGGTACCTTCTTTCATATGTGGTGGACATGCCCTGAAGTGATGAAGTATTGGAAAAAGATCCAAAATTGGATACAAGAAGTAATTGAAGAAAAAATAGATCTGGCGCCCGAAACCTTTCTCCTGGGAGTACTAAAAAGAAAGTACGAGAAAAAAAGAGGTATTTAATTATACATATTATCACAGCAGCTAGATTAGTATACACACAGCATTGGAAAGGAAAGGGGACACCACTGGAAGAACATATAATTCAGAAAATCTTAGAATGTGCCGAGATGAGCAAACTAATGTATGAAATAAATGAGAAAGAGGATTCGGAATACTGTACAGTGTGGGGACTTTGGTATAATTGGATGGAAGATCACATAAAGAAGGGATAAGAGATAGTGTAAATATTGGAATAAATGGACAAATTATGAGACACTATAATAAAAGAATGTATCCAATTTGTATATAAATTAAGACTGTCTAACTGATTTCACTTGTATTGTAGTATAATATAACTCAATAAAATTTTTAAAAAAATTAATAATCTGTTGTAGAACCGTCTCTTTTGCTGCAAAATTCTGCCTTAAAAGCTAAGGATGACCATATTGATCTTCTTAAATAACTAAAACAAAAAATGTACCACTGATGTACCACATATATTCTTACAAATGTTTTGCTTTATTCTCTTTGCTCTCCAAATAGAGAAAGAGAAAAGAATTAAGTGCAGGAAATGGTGAAATCTTCTAAAATAATTGTTTTCTTCCACATTTACCTGAGATACCATTGTTTTTCAATGCTAGAAAGATACAACTGTTCAACTTTTGCTTTTAACATGCAGCAACAAAAATTATCTTGAGGCAGTAATTGCACCCAATAGAAATCATACCATTACATAGAGTTTGGTTCTTAAAACATTGATCACAATGTTCAGTTGCCTTGTGGACAATAGAAAGCAACATTCCCTGGGTTAGCTCAGATTTCCTAATTCTACCAACAAGTTCTTTCTGTGCCAGTTTTAGGTTGTTTTACGTTGTAGGAAGTTAGCACCCACTCCTCTCCTAGAAAAATGAAATATTCTAGGAAATACTAAAAAGGCAGAATATTATATTTTCCCTAAAGGATAAATATGTTTCTAAAGACAAACTCAGAGCCTCTGCTGCCACCCCTCCCTGGAGTTATTTTGGTGCCAACCTATCTACAAGACAAAGGCTGGGCCATCTTATCTACAACACAAAAGACCTTTGCCCTCAGGACATAATAGGATTAGCCCTCTACCCATCTCATCACATGGTCCCATGGGAGTCTGGCAACCAATCAGAATACATTTCTTACACAGGAACAGGAAGCTCCAATGCAGGGCCCGAGAGAGGGTATAAATCAATCTCTTTCTCTCCCCTCCATGTGCTCTTTTTCAGATGGACATTTGGCACTCCATCAGAACCCAGATGGACATCTGGCACCCCAGATGGGACTCCAAGCTAACCTGACCAATGGACCTGGCCTAGGTAAGCCTCCCTTGCCGGAAGCAGACCAATTGAGTCTGTTGGTGAGTTTTCCTGGACCTTGGTTATTTGGAACAAAGATTTTAAAGGGGTTTTGAGTGTTGAGCTCAAAGGCTGCTTGGAAAGAAGGTGAGTGTTAATGAATTAAGGATCTGACCCAATAATATTCAGAGACCATATTGTTCTTTTAAGTAAATGTATTTATTGTATCTATCCAATCTATTTAACAACTATACACAAGAAAATAACCGTTGGTACTTCTACTTATATACTATGTAGGCGGGGACTATTATACACTGATTGGACGCTTCTTATGATTGACAATATTAATACTAGATCTCTCCATTCTTCTTCAGGGTCTTAAGTTCCTACTCCTATGGATGAGGCATTTAATTATTTAACAAAACCCCCTCTAAATGCCTAATCCATTTCGTATAATTTTTTTAACACTTAACTTATTTGTTAATATGATGTGGTGTTTATTCATTAAAGGTTTTGTCAAAATATCTGCTATTTGTTCATCAGTTTTACACTGTATGGTTTTAATAAATCCTAGTTTACATAATTGTCTCACATGTTTATATTTTATATCTATGTGTCTAGATCTTTGGCTATTGCATCTGCTAAAGATATTTCTATAGCAGCCTTGTAATCTTCATAAATATGAATAGGATAATTGGGTTTAACCCACACACTTGTAATCAAATCATCAAACCACGTAATATTATTAGCTGCTTTTGATAAACAAATATATTCAGCTTCTGCTGTTGATGTTGCTACTAAGTTTTGTTTTCCAGTATACCAATATATAGGACTATTGTTTAAATACAATACATAACCCGAAGTGCTTTTACGACTTTTAACATCTCCGGCCCAATCAGCATCCGCATAACATGTAATATTTGGAGTACTTATTTTATCTGGTTCTATACATAAACATTTATCAATGCTATATCTTAGATATCTTAAAACTCTTTTCACTGCCTCCCAATGATAATTATTTGGTTTACTTACATGCCTAGATAATAAATTAACTGCGAATGTTATATCTGGTCTAGTCCAATTGGCGATATATAAAAGTGATCCAATTATTGATCTGTATAGAGTGTTATCCTTAAATTCAGGAGCTTCATTATACATATTTTTTACAAAATCAGTTTGCATAGGTGTTTCACAAGGTTTAGAATCACTCATATTACATTTGTACAACAGTTCTTTTATTTTTTCTTCTTGAGTTAAATGGTATCCTTTTGATGTCTTAATAATTTGTACTCCTAAATATTTATTAATATTTCCTAAGAATTTAAGTGAGAACTTTTCTCCTAGCTTATCTGCAAATTCAATACATTTTTCTTTATTTTTACATATATACAAAATATCATCTACATATACCAATATATATTCTGGATAATCTCCTTCCATTTTTGTAAAAAAACAATTGTCTGCTGTCGTTGCAGTGAATCCCATTGTTATTAATTCTTTAGTTAGACACTTGTACCATCTTCTTCCGGACTGTTTAAGTCCATATAGACTTTTATTGAGTAACCATGTTTCTCCCTTTATTGTGTCCTTACTAGGTGGTGCTTTTACATATATTTCCTTGTCTAAGTCAGCATGTAAATATGCTGTTTGAACGTCATATTGATACACTTCCAAATTCATTATGGATGCTATAACTAGTGCACTTTTTACACTTTCTACTCTGATTGTAGGTGAATAAGTATCATTATAATCTTCTGGATATTTTTGAGCAAATCCTTGTGCAACAATTCGCGCTTTGTATAATTTTTCTCCCTTTTCTAAATTTTTAATTTTAAATATCCATCTAGTGCCTATAGTAGATTTGTTGCTTGGTACCTTAGTTTTTGTAAATACATTTAGTTCTTTTAGACTATTCATTTCTTTTAACATTGCTGTTTCCCATTTTATTTTTTCATTAATTGGTAGTTTTAATATATCCTCATATGAATTGGGAGTTATTGTATCTGAATCTATATGCAAAATATAATCTTCAAATCTTTTAGGTATTTTATTTCTATTATTTCTAATTGGCCTTTTTGAATTACAATTATTATCTCTTAGATGTATGGCTTCCTTTTTATTTAGTGAATCTATTTTTATTTTAGGATTATTTTCTTTTCCTATATTTATTTCATTAAGATGTATTTTTGACCAGTTTGATTGTTCATGAAATATAGCATTTCTTGATACAATTAATTTATTATTATTATCCACAAATTTATATCCTTTTGTGCCTGGCTCATAACCTATGAATTTTAATCTTCTTGATATTTTATCTCCTTTACGTCTAATTTGTTTAGGTATATGTACATCAGCTGATACACCATATATATGTAAATGTGATATCTGAGGTTTTTTGTTGTACATTATTTCATAAGGAGTCTTATTGATTACACTAGACCATGTCCTATTTAGAGTATAATTAGAATATAATAATGCTTCAGACCAGAAATTTTTGCTCATACCAGAATCTTCTAAAACACATCTAA
The DNA here is from genome assembly GCA_012654045.1 of Ptyas mucosa. Classification (NCBI taxonomy): domain Eukaryota; kingdom Metazoa; phylum Chordata; class Lepidosauria; order Squamata; family Colubridae; genus Ptyas; species Ptyas mucosa. The sequence goes on along the minus strand of WNWU01000042.1, from coordinate 3,423,813 downwards.
TCATTGTTTGTAGTGTTGAGTTTCTACGTTCTAATACTCCATTTTGGAATGGAGAGAACGGATTTGTCATAAAATGTAGTATTCCTTTTGATTTTAGCCAATTAGTAAATTCATTAGAAAGAAATTCCGATCCTCTATCAGTCATTATTTTTTAAATTTTCTTATTATTTTGTATTTCCACTCTTTTATAGAATTCTTTAAATTTCATGAATACCTCATTTTTGTGTCTTAAACAATAAACAAATCCGTATCTGCTAAAATCGTCTACTATTGTTAAGAAAAATCTGTTTTTATATTTTACAGAAGGTGTAAATGGTCCTACTAAGTCCATATGTACCATTTCAAAGATGTGTTTAGTAGTGCGTTTAGACTTTTTTGGTCTTGCTTTCGTTTTTAATTTCAAGCATTTACATACCGAACATTCAAGATAGTTTTCATAATTTTTTATTTTTGCTCCTTCAGTACAATTAATTACTTTTTGTATCACTGGGAAACTGGCGTGGCCAAACTTTCTGTGTAATAAATGTGCACATTCATCATGAATAGGTTTACCTATTAAAGGTTTTGTTTTTTATCTTCTTTTTCATTTATGTATTCTTCATTTATATTATCTCTATTTTCTTCTTCATTTTTCGAATCCAAATTTGAATCTATGCATGAAATATTTTTTTCTTCAAATTGTACATATGGTATTCCTCTTTTAATAGTGATTTTACCTACATCTATATTTTTTTTAATATACATATTACCCTTTGAAATAGACATATTTATTTCCGCTTCCTCGCTTAGTTTTATTGCAGCTAATATGTTATGTGGTATTTCTGATACTAATAGCACCCCCTCTATTTTTCCTATTCCCGATAATATTATATTTCCCTTTCCAATTACATGTACTTCGTTCTGATTAGCCACTTTTAATAGGAAATTTTCTTCTGTGAAAGAAGATAGAATTAGTTTGTTGGATGTGGTGTGGTTATTTGCTCCTGTGTCTATTAACCAATTATTATCTCTATATTTACGACAAATTTCTTTATATTCTTTTTCAATTCCTAATGAAGCTCCTGTCTTATTATCTTTGTATCCTTCTCTGTACTCTCTCATCTCTATAGTTAGGTGAATCTCTTCTTTTATATTTGTTCTCTATTGGATATCTATCTGTTATTCTGCCTCTATATTCATTTCTATATTTTTCTTTGAAATTTCTAGGACAATCTCTTTTATAATGTTCTCTTGACCCACAAATATAGCATTCTATATTTTCTCTATTTTTTTCATTAAAATATACCTTTTTGAATGTTTTTGTATCTTTTATCATTAATTGTCTGTCCTTTCTCAAATTGTCTTCAGTAATTAGCATATTAGATAATCTTTCTACAGACAGTTCCCCTAATCTTAGAGTGTCTAAGTTGGTAATAAAGTTGTCCCAATTATGATCCAAAGAATTAATTATAGCACTTTTCATTATTTGGTCTGACACATTTTCTCCTCTCAAATGTAATTCTGCTCTAATAGCGTTCATGTTCACTAAGTGTTCACTCATGGATGTACCTACTTTGATTTTTTT